>CM042433.1:27972054-28042054 GCA_023631565.1 Gymnocephalus cernua | reverse complement strand
TGTAACAACTGTTAAATATTTTAACAGTTCTTTTCAGGTTTTATTTTGAGGGTTTTTTAAAGTTATTACATGCTGTCGAAGCAAGCGGTTAGCCGAATTAGCTGTTAGCTAAACTAACGCTAGCTTCCTTTATTAAGTGGTGTGCGGTGGTTTGTGGGATAAGTAGTTCCTTTACTCGATATTGAAAATATGTACAGTCTTGTACCTTTGACTTTTGGGGGATTTTCGGTTTGTTTTTTCACTCTAAATGACACGTTGTATGCTTATGAATCACGTCGTAGCTGGTTAGCCTAAGGCATGGTCTAAAACTCATTGTATACAGGTTTTTCCAGACGTCAATGGGAAAAATGAATGGGAAATTTACTTCCGGAACCCAAGGTCTCTCGGAATGTGGGTGGGACTGTTGAGCTCTATTTTCTAGATAGCTAAAGGTCAGAGGTCAACTCCGGTTGCATCGAGGAAACATTAACTGGAACCTTTTGACCTTTGACCCCAACCCACGATCTTTTTCCTAATCTTAACTAGTCGTTTTGGTGCCTAAACGTAACTGTCGTCGCCACATGACGCTCACTTTATGTCTGGTAGCCTAAACTCAACTAGCCTACCAAAGGCCGCTGCTCACAGCTCAACAGCTCACTGGCCTAATTTTGTAGGATATCATACGAATTGGTGTGCATACATTTATTTAATATCGTACGAACCCATTCATGACAATGCATTGAGCAGACTCACCTCCTCCGTTCTTGTAGCACAGGTACGGGAACCTCCACACGTTTCCGAGTCCAACAGCGAATCCCACGCAGGACATCATGAAGTCCATCTGCCGCGTCCACGTCTCCCGTTCCGGGTACCCCGGCCCCGCCCCCGTCACCACGCCAACTGCTTTCTTCTCCGGTCCGCCGCAAGCACCGTCCGCCGTCAGCGGGACGAGGCTGCCATTAGCGGCCACAGGGGTGTAACCGCCGCCTCCACCGTTAGACAGGAGCAGCGGGTTCTTCTTGGTCTCCTCCAGGAGAACCAGAGAACAGGAGGAGGGCAGGGCCTGCTTCTCCATCAATGCCAGTCCACAAACCAGGAAATAGTCAGGAAACAGTTAACCAGTCAACCAGTCACGAACCAATCAGAAGGGTTCAAAACTTTAGTCTGTCTCAGTCTGGGTTCCCTTTAATTCTGAAGTTTTTGTACTTTGTCTATATTGTGCGGTCTTTTCCGACAGTCAAACCAGTCAGGAACCAGTTAGAAACCAATTGGGAACCAAATATTAAGTCTATCTGTGGGTTTCCCTTTGATTCTTAGTTTTTGTTTTCTTTCCCCCAAAATAGTTGTGCAGTCTTTTCTGAGAGTCACAAACCAGTTAACCAATCAGGAACCAGTTTATCAGTCAGAAACCAATCAGGAACTAGGTAGAAAACCAATTTGAAACCAAAACTTCAGTCTATCTCACTCTGGGTTTTCCTTTGATTCTTAGGTTTTGTTTTCTTTCTCTCGTTTCTGTCCCCCCAAAATATTTGTGCAAGTCACAAACCAATTAACCAATCAGGAACCAATCAGGAACCAGTTAGAAACTATTTAGGGGTCAAAAACTTCAGTCTGTCTCACTCTGGGTTTCCCTGTAATTCTAGTTTTTTGTTTTCTTTCCCCCAAAATATGTTTTTGGTCTTTTTAGACCGTTACTCTCACCCTAATAATCAGTTACCAACCAGTCACAAGTCCGCACAATTGCGCAATTAATTTCAATCTCAACACTTTAATGTAGCAGTTTTTTGTACCCTTTAAAAAGATGATTTCCCTTCTTCCTATAGCCTAATGAGTTTCTTCCTCTCTGTCAGACACCAGTTAACCAACCAGCAAGCACCCACTCGGTCAGCACTGGTTGCAGAGGTATTCCCAGTCCCTCCTGCCTTTAAATGTGCAGCTAACTCAGTCAGAAACAGACGAGTCAGTCCGCAGCGGTCCGCTCCGTCCCGTTCAAAGATCTTCAATCCTCGCGCTGTTTCTTTCTCCTACTTCAGTAATAATACATACGATTATTATTATTATTATTCTCCGCGAGCTGCAGGAACCATATGATCCAGAATCTGTCGTTTTATTTATTCATTTATGTATTTATTAATCCAATTTGAATTCTGACGAATGAATTAAATGTGTAGAAAATAAAAAAGTCACAAATTCAAAAGGTTTAGTAATAATCTGGAGACATTTCTTTTCTCCGAATCCAAAATGAGAGCGACACGACTCTGTTTAAAAAAAGCATCACAAATCAAAAAAACAAAAAAAGTGGAAATAAAAAATAAAGAGAATTTAACCAGCGATCGGAGGGCGACCTTCAAAAACAATCCACGAAACACTTGAATGTGAGTCTGAAGAATCGCATGGGAACAGAGAGTCACGGAGGAGACGGAGGCCCGCGCGAAGACACAGAGGACGGAATCACGGAGGGACACCGAGCAGGAGAAGCAGAGCGTGCGGCGGCTTCAGTCCCGGCGGCGTGCGGCGGGCGGGTGGTGCAGTCTGTGCAGGAATTGCTGCAGCTCCATCAGAGAGAAAGAGAGAGAGAGAGAGAAAATGTCCGAAAGTGCTTGAACGCGTCCTCTCAGCTGTCAAATGTCCCGATAGAGACGCTGCTGCCGCGAGGTATTTAAAGTCCCGTCTGTCGGTCGGTCTGTCTCTCTGTCTGACCGGCGGCTTTAAAAGGAGAAGCGTGACTGCTCATAGTGACGTCACGCCCGTGGCCACCCCCCTCTCTCTCTCTATCTGTGTGCAAACCAAACGTCCAAATCTGGATAACTCTCTCTCTACCTTTTCACACGAGCCACCCTCCGTTCCTTTTGATCTACATCTTTGACGTCACAGGGATCCCCCTCCCCCTTCCTCCATTCACCCTTCTCTCTCCCTCTCTCAAACACACACACACACACACACACACACACACACACACACACACACACACACACACACACACACACACACACACACACACACACACACACACACACACACTTTCATTCATTAGTTTCTGCAGTGTTCACTGTGCTGCTGCTGTGACATTGAGATCCATTACAGTTTTTTACAATCACGTTGGCACTAATTTCAGAACCTTGACGTCATTTTTCAACCAATCGTTGAAACCAATCGTGTCTGGGTGAGGAAAAGTGAAAGAGCAGCGCTTGTCCCTCCCTCATTACCACCACTGAGGTGCCCTTGAGCAAGGCCCTTAACCCCAACTGCTCCAGTGGAGCTGCTCAGTGGCCAGCAGGTCAGACTGTGGTTGTACTGGGCAGCTTCCAGGTATGAATGGGGAACTGTGTGAATGTGATCAGGGCGTTCCTGCAAAAGAGAGTCTTACTCTCAGTGAACCTCCCCTGAATAAATAAAGGTTAAAAAAAAAAAAAAAAAAAACTCATACACTTTTTTTTCAGTTGCTTGGATACAATACACATAAACCAAAGATCATTTGTTCATTTAACAAAGATCACCTGTTCAATGAAGCCACTGCTCCCAGTCATAATAATACTCAAATTCCACAAGGCTCAGGCCGAGGAGGTGGAGTTGCAGCCATATTTGATTCAAGCCTGTTAATCCTAAATCTAAACTAAATTATAACTCGTTTCAAAGCCTTGTTCTTAATCTTCAACATCCAACATGGAGAACAGTAGGCTACAGCCAATTATATTGTATATTGTTGGTTTCCGAGCTCCAGGTCCGTATTCTGAATTTTTATCTGAATTCTCTGAGTTTTTATGAGGTATAGTCCTAAAATCAGACAAAATACTTATTGTAGGTTATTTTAATATCCATTTGGACATTGACGACAGCCTTAGTATTGATTTCAACTCACTATTAGATTCAATTGGTTTTAGTCAGTGTGCATAAGGCCACTCACTGTTTTAACCACACCCTCGACCTTGTGCTGGCATATGGCATTGAAATTGAAGATTTAATAGTATTCCCGCAGAATCCTTTATTATAATACCATTTCTTAATACTGGGGGGGGGGGGGGGAGGGGTGTAATTCTTACTACCCGACTATACAAAATCAGATAAAAGCTTCTACACTAGATGCCTATCTGTGCTAACAGTGCTATAGCAAAATGTAAGGAAAATATTCCAACAGCATCATCATCAACCATCAGTTAAGCCAGACGAAACCAGTCAGTTAACTAAACTTAAAGCATGCATCAAAGATGTAAAAGCATGGATGACCTACAATTTTCTGATGTTAAACTCAGACAAAACTGAGGTGATTAGCACCTCCGAACCTCATTATCTATGCCCTATGCCCTGGCCTCCAGCACTACTGTCAGAAATCTAGGAGTTATTTTTGATCAGGATATATCTTTTAACGTCCACTTAAAACAAACCTCAAGAACAGCCTTTTTTCACCTTCGTAACATTGCCAAAATTAGGAACATCCTGACTAAAAATGTTGCTGAAAAACTAGTCCATGCATTTGTTACTTCCAGGCTGGATTACTGTAATTCCTTATTATCAGGATGCTCAAATAAGCCCCTTAAGCTGATCCAGAATGCTGCAGCTCGTGTTCTGACAAGAACTAAGAAAAGAGATAATATTTCTCCTGTATTAGCTTCTCTGCATTGGTTTCCTGTAAAATTCAGGATTTCATTTGAAATCCTTTTCCTGACCTACAAAGCTCTAAACGATCAAGCGGCATCATATCTTGAAGAGCTCATAGTACCTTACTGTCCCACTAGAGCACTGCGCTCCCAGAATGCAAAGTTACTTGTGGTTCCTAGAGTCTCTAAAAGTAGAATGGGAGCCAGAGCTTTTAGCTATCAGGCTCCTCTCCTGTGGAACCAGCTCCCAGTCTGGGTCCAAGCATGAACCAATTACACTACATTATCTATGGATGTAATATTTCATCATCATTCTTTATTGTAATGTAGGCTACTACTGTTTATCAGACACTGTTTCCATGGTCCCATGTACCACCTTTGAGACTATTTACAGTATTGACAGTACAGGCCCTTGGAAATGCTTGTCCAATTCGGCCAACTCGTTACTGATGATTGAGATATATACTTTATATATATACTGTATGTATACATATACATACAGTATATACCCGTACCACATTGTTCGCCATGCCCGAAGGTTTTTTCCAAGATGTTTGGCTAATTGCAATGTAATTGAGAACCTGCAGCCAAATCCACAAGACAAAGTTGATGAATATGTAGAGGTACAGTAATCACTTCTTTGTTTTGCGTTTTACAGTACAAGCAAGTTGAGGAACACTGCATTTGATGTTTTACAGTACTGTCTTTTCTATTTTGTAGCTAATTATTTTTGCTTTGATTCAAATAAACCTGTTGTGATCGTACTGTATTGTTTTTCATCAATACATTTCAGGTTTTGTTCAATGATTCCACTGTGTCTGTAGTATTCTCTCTACTACTGCAGTACTTTTACAGGGATGTATTTACATCTAGTACCATAATGAAACATGTATCACCTATTTTGTACTACAATATTTAATGATTGTACGAACGATGACCAGTGAAACTATGGGTAGCTTGTGTGTGTGTGATCTAAAGTAACGTTTCAGTGGTATTTCACAATAAATTTGTTTTTTGAACCAATGATTGTGCAGGTGCAAGATTTATTTAAAGATATGAATACACAATGCAATGTTTTGAACATTGGACAGCCTGTGTTACAAGTGATGATCGTTTTGAGCTTTGTGTCTAGAGTTTTGAAAAATGACATCAAGGTTCTGAAATTAGTAGCAAAGTGATTGTAAAAAACTGTAAGTGTACTATATTTATATTGTACTGCACATATTGTACTTTGTTATTATATGCATATACAGCATATTATATTTGACGTCCTGCACTGCTGCTACTTATGCCAGACTGCAAGTCGGTTAATTCAAAGTTAATTCAAATTTGAAAATGGGAAAGCATGCTGCATTCTGACTCTGGTGATGCGTCTAAGGCCTGGTTCTTGCCTAACATGCACGTTCTCGGTCACAGTGAGTCCATCCAGTATAGTCTCATTGTTCTCACTGATGCAAGGTACAGCTTCCTTTGGGAAACGCGCCAGCTTTGTGGCATTCCTTTTCCGACCACCACTCAGAAGGTAAGTACTTGGTCTAACCTTCTTTACAACTGTCAGAGGTTCTGTGTATTTGGATGACCCCTTGTAGACATGTTCCGGTCTCCGGACTCGCACAGCATCATTCACTTGGAAGGTGGCCACTTTTGTTCCTCGCTTTCTGTCTGTATACTCCTTACTGTTTTGTTGATTTTGTCTCACCGTTTCTTTGACTTGCTTGTGTGATGTAACTTTGTGTGAGGCAGGAAGGATGTTCAGTTTTGTGCGCATCTTCCTCTTTCTCAGCAACTCAAATGGAGTAGCTCCCGTAGTAGCGTGCGGTGTAGCACGATAAATCTTTAAAAAAAAAAAAAAAATGTTTTAAGTATTTTTTGAGGGCATTTTCGGCCTTTATTTTTGACAGGACAGCTGAAGTCACGAAAGGGGAAAGAGAGGGGAAACGACATGCAGCAAAAGGGGCCGCAGACAGTTGAAGGGTAAACCTCTATATATGGGTGCCCGCTCTACCAACTGAGCTACCTGGGCACCCAGCACAATAAATCTGTAAGAACTCTGTCACTGCTTGTTTCCAAGGCTTGTTTGTTCTATCTGCAGTCTGGAGACACTCTTTTAATACCCTATTAAATCTCTCAATCGCTCTATTGGCTCTCGGGTAGTAGACGCTTGAGCACAGATGCTTTATCTCTCTCTCTCTCTCTCTCTCTCTCTCTCTCAGGAACTTTGCAAACTCATGGGAAGTAAACTGACATCCATTGTCAGAGACCAGGCAGGTCGGATTTCCTTCACGACTGTATACTGTAGCTAAAAAGCAAGTAATCACCTCTGTTGTGACTGTAGAGGCGAATGCAACTTCAGGCCATTTACTGTAATAGTCTGTGAGAGTGACGGCATAACGACAGTCCCATGTAGCACGTTCGAAAGGACCGGTTATGTCAATGGCCACCTTTTCCGATGGTCCATCTGGCAGTTTGACAGGTGTAAGTGGTGCAGGTGCAGTCTTTACTGTTTTGTCATTGTATTAGCATGACACACATGAAGCTATCTTACTCTGTACATCTTTGTCCATTTGTGGCCACCAATACAGTTCTTGCAGTCTCTGTTTAGTGCGCACCACTCCCTGGTGCCCCTCATGTGTCAAGTCTACCACTTTAGATCGCAGTGATGTAGGCACAATCAAGCGGTCAGTAGCCTACCTCTCATGACAAGTATTTTGTCTACAGCCAGTTCATCTCGTGCATTGAAGTATGAAGCCAGCTCATTTGGTACATTCTTTCTGCATTTTGGCCAGCCTTTCTGTATTTGCTGTCGCAATTGAGTCAGTTTAGGACAAGTGGCGGTGAACTCGCAATTCACAGTCCAGCATGGCCAGTGCCCTTGGATGTGAGCAGGGTAGTAAGCACTTGATGATCTGTGCGTAACACAAAGTGATGTCCCCATAGAATGGTTCTCCACTTTTCTACAGCCCAAACGCATGCCAGTGCTTCACGTTCAACAGTGGAATATTTCCTTTCAGCAGGAGAAAGTGTTCTGGATGCAAACGCTGTCGCGTTGGGTTCTTAAGAAGAGAATAAAAACGTAGCAGGGTAGATTCACATGGCTTCTCTTTATTTAATCACAGACGAACTCTGCCCCATACAACCCAGTGATTCCCCTATACTGCCCCCTGGTGCCCAGGCAGTGTCACAATTTTATAGATCACACCACATCTCCCTTTCTGAAAAGCAATAGACTGAGACCTACATCATTTATCACCAGGTTGCATCAAACTCTTAAACTCACTTACGTATCACTGTGAAACATTTGCTCTACTATAACCCATTTCTTTACACTGCTTATTTAACACTCTTTTTTTTCTATGAACTCTATTGAGACCGGATTACACTAAAGAAGGGCCTTTTTAAGCTACAAAAGAACACATAGTAGTCACCCTAGACAGTTAACACAAAACAGGATTCAACCTCCTATTAAACTCCTATAACACTTGAATTACTAAACCTCCCTGTTTTGCCCTCAATACATTTAGCATATTTTCTTTTCTTTTTTTTCACATATCCATTCCTTTTTTTTCATTTTTTTTTCAGTTCTCACAGATTCAGTCTATCTGGCTTCGTGATAGACCTGCCAGATCTGGTTCTCACAGTTTGGGGAGTGTTCTGAGGCCCCTCCGGAGACACCTGACCAGAGTCGGTCGAAGTATCCTGCAGGTCAATCCCTGCAGCATGCTCTTGTGTGTTACTGCTGTCATCTGCCGACATGGGCACGAGGTGGCGGCGATTCCTCCTTAAAGTGCCCTGTGGTCCACTGACCAGGTAAGATCTAGGTGTTTCATTTGCAGATGTCACAGTACCTGCAGATCTTGTATCTGTGATCCACACTTGATCTCCTGGTGACAGGTCAGAGAGATTTCTCACTCTGTGTCTGCGGTCCTAGTTGCTTGCGTCCATCCCTCTCTTCTCCTTTTCTTTACACTGCACCGACCGAAGGTCTGGGATGGCTGGCTCCAACACCACCGGGAAAGCTGGCACAGTGGTCCGCATTGCGCAGGTGGCGCACCATGAGCAGCTGGGCCGGACTGAAGCCATTGCTCAAAGGAGTGCTCCTGTATGCTAACATCAACATGGATCTGGGCTTATCCCATCTGCCGAGATGATGTATCCGAGAAACTTCACCTTGGTTTTGCTGAACTCACACTTGGCTGTATTCAGTGTGATGCCAGCCGCCTGTGCCCTCTGCAGAACCGCATGCACCCGTGTGTCGTGCTCTGCCTGCGTGGAACCCCATATAAGGATGTCGTCCATGTGGCAGACGACTCCTTCTAAGCCTTCTGTCACTTCCGTCACCATCCGGTTTTGAAAATGTTCTGGTGCAGAGGCAATACCAAATGGTATATGGTTAAAGAAGTAGCACCCGAATGGGGTGATAAAAGTGGTGTAATGGGCAGTCTTTTGATAATGGGATCTGCCAAAACCACGTTAGCATCCAGTTTTGTGAATATCTTTGCTCCAGACAGCATGCCTAGCGTCTGGTCCACAGACGGGAGGATAAACTTTTCCCTGCACACCGCTCTGTTAATGGGAGAGAGATCTACACAGATCCGGATTTCATCCTTAGATTTCTTTGGTGCGACCACCATGGCCGAGCACCACTCTGTCGGCTGCTCGATCCGGCTGATGACTCCTAGCTGCTCTATGCACTGGAGTTCCTGCTTTACTTTTCCCATCAAGGGCAGTGGGACACGACGAGGCACTTTCAAAGACACAGGCTTGGCATCTGGTCTGAGCTTAATTGTGTACTGCTGTACTAAACCTAACCCGCAGCACAGCTTTGGGTATTGTTGTTTTACAGAGTCCAAGTCAATGCTACCTACTATCTACTCTAGCTACCAGTCTGAAGCTAACTGAGGCAGGTCTACTCAAAAGAGAGGGTCTAAAAAAGAGCTGTGTTCAGGTGTTTCACTACATAAATGTCCTCTGTGGTGCGTTTATCACCACATTTCAGTATTTCTCTGGCTACACCCACTACAGAGAGAGGTACACGGCCTGGCCCAAACAGTGCTTTTTTACCTGGGGTGAGGTTGTATGCGGTGCCACTACATATCTGTCAGTACACCTGCTCTGGTATGACAGTAACGTTGGCCCCTGTTTCAATCTTGAACCTCACGTATGCCTTACTTGTAAGTCTACTGTCCATGCATCTTCTCCTGCATAAACGGTTCCCTGGAATATGTCGGCATCTTCCATGACAGCACTCACACTTTTGGTAGACTTGCACACTTTGCCATAATGCCCTCTCTTACCACAGTTGTGGCAGTCTGCATTCTTTGCTGGGCACTGGAATTTAGCATGCAAATGTCCGCGTTTAGGGCATGACTTATGCTCTGCTCCTGATTGTGTTTCATGCTCGTCTTTGTGCTGTTTAGCTTGCTGTCTTTTGTTTTTCCAGGCTTGCTGTTTTGCTTTCCTAGTGTGCACTGCATCCATTGTAGTTTTAATAGCATGTGTAGCACCTCCTCTCAGATCTGTTTGTTGCCGTTTAATGTCCTCAGCTTGTCTGACCATATTGATAGCTTTTGTCAGATCAAGCCTGCTCTCCATCTGCATTTTCTGTGAAAGCACATTGGCTGACATTTATGAAACGTGCATACGACCTAAAACAGGCGTACGACAGGCGTACGCCGATTCCTACGCAAAGCTCGGCATTTATCAATTTGAACGTGAGCGTCGGCTGCGATCAAATCTCACATCTGGTCTGAACTCGTGTACACAAGTTTTCGTGTCAGTGTGGCCTTGCAGTGCAGCATATATTCAGTTTAACAGGAGAAGGCATCAGTTGATCACTTATCAGCAATGGCAGATCTGGCTCTTTTAGAAGACCTCTTTGCGCCGGTACAACAGTGCACATGTACGTGCATGGGCCACGGTGGCGCTCCATCGGATTGATTAACAGGATGTTATTCAATGCTTTTAAAAGGTATAGTGTTATGTTTGGAAATGATATTCAATACAGGAAACATGACGATGCACAACATTTTTATTTATTCTTCAGCTTTTCGTTTCTCTTTTAAAGGTTAATGATCACAAGTGAACGATTTATTTCTGCCACTGACTGAGTTATTTCGGCTTGTTTTTCCAGCACCTCTGCTGTCAGGAGACAGGGTCGGAGTGGTAGTCCAGCACGGGGGGCACAGGACACAGTAAAATAAAAGACACTGCATAAACTCTGCTACTGTGTGTTTATTTAAATATAGGTACACCATGTAGGCCTAAGATATTGCAACATAAGCCTGTATATTACTATTAGGACTATAGCATACATGTGTCAAGGATGTATAAATCAAATAAACTTCAGCTGGAGTCCGATTTACCACGGCAATACTGTTGACCGCATCTCTTTTCATTCTGCATTCTTCCTACAGACTTTAATACCAGTTTCCAGGCTGCCAATTACTACACACGTTAGTGCAAATGAACCTGAGATGTCAGGGTTTCAATCTCCACCTCTGAAAAGTGCCTCTTTTTAGCCGGATTACGTCTCGCCATGTTGTAATTTGTAGGGGCGAGGCCTCAAAACGGAGAATATATCGGGGCGTGACATTTAAATTACGATTGTTTCCAGCCGCTGCATTTATCAATGTACGACCATTCTTACGCTGTGATTGGTGTGATACGAACGTTTCATGAATCACACGTGAAGCCTGTCGTAAGATATCTGCGCTCATATCTGCGCTGGTTTCTACGATAGGTTGATAAATGAGGGCCAATGTCTCTAATGCCTACTACGATCCTGTCTCTTAACAGTTCATCGCGCAGTGTCCCGTACTCACAAGACTGTCTCGTGAGACAATGACGTATGAGCGCCGCAACGTCAGTGGAAACACTGACATGTGTAGTGTTGAACAAGAGACAACATGGAGTGCGCGAGTGAGCAGGATCATACAGCGTTTAATGCTTGGAACTACCGACATTACTTTGAGTTTGACTCGGTTAAAGGTGACAAAAACATCAGCGTCTGCTGTACACTCTGCGTTTGAAGAAAACTTTTATCTACAGCGAAAAATTCCACCTCAAATCTGAGCAAGCACCTAGCAAGCCGGCACAGGAATGTGAAACTCTCTGAAAAAAACCCTGAACCTCCAACTGACATGACCGCTGGGCTACATCCAATTCCACCGGGCGAACCTCCGAGGGCCCCCCCGTCTCCTGCTAAAAATAGACTTAAAAGCGACAGGACTTCGTGCCGCTGAACTGAAGAAGCTCGTCGCTGGCTATATTGTCAAGGACATGCTGCCAGTTTCCACTGTTGATTCTGAATCGTTCCAACTCATCGTAGAAAAAATACCGACCGGCCAAATGGGACCCGGCAGAAACAAAAAAGTCCATCATGTGTGATAAATGCAGTTATATCACGGCTGTCTGGATGCAGTAACAATTGATGGTAAGCGTCTATGTGTGGTAACGGGTGACAGTCACTGACAATAGCTTTGTTAGGTTCCCTGAGGTCAACCCACATGCGCAGTTTTCCTCCATCTTTTCTCTGCGTCACAACTATCGGAGAAACCCATGAAGATGCATCAATCCCAGATAGCAAGCCAACATTGAATAAATATTGATTTTCCATCTGAATCATTATGGTTGATATTGAAATTTCAATGCAAAATAGATGTTGAATCACCATTATCATATCGATGAAACCTGACATTATTAATGTTGATGGCAACAACATTGGAACAACATTAATCTATAGTTATCTTTATGATTGATTAAGCATTGATATTTGGTTTACCAAACATTGATTTAGAGTTGACCGGGAAATGACCTGTTGTTGAAAAGCCATCGACATAGTTGACTGGGAAATATGAATGAAAATGCATTGATATATAGTTGACCAGGAAACATGATTGAAAATGAGTTGATATATAGTTGACTGGGAAATATGATTGAAAATACATCTATTTTTGGTTGACCGGGAGATCATCGGGTGGTAGACCAACATACTGCACCGGATCCCCAGACAGCAAGCCAACATTGAATAAATATTGATTTTCCATCTGAATCATATTTGGTTGATATTGAAATTGCAATGCAAAATTGTTGAATCACCATATCGATGAAACCTGACGTTATTAATGTTGATGGCAACAACATTGGAACAACACTGATCTATTATTATCTTTATGATTGATTAAGCATTGATGTTTGGTTTACCGGGTGATATTGCCAATGTGTTGAAAAGTCATTGATTTAGAGTTGACCGGGAAACAACCTGTTGTTGAAAAGCCATCGACATATAGTTGACCGGGAAATATGATTTAAAATGCGTTGATACATAGTTGACCGGGAAATATGATTGAAAATCCATTGATTTTTGGTTGACCGGGAGATCATTGGGTGGTAGACCTAACCATACTGCGCAGACACAGATCATTTCTGGACCCTTGGGACCCATACGATCAGGTAAGGTTGCTTATGTAATGTTCAATATGAATTAATTGTACTGTTAACCTAACTGTTACTCGTTAACATGATGATTAGCTAGTGTAGTAATACCCACGTAGTGCTGCAGTCATAGATTTTGTTAAATCTCTAAATCTGCCAACGTTAATGTAACTTCGGCTATCGTGGTTCGCTTCCAACAGGTTACAATAAGTTAGCAAAACCTCCGAGTCCAGTCTATTTTTGTGATAGCTAGCTCGAAAATACATGTCTGTATTGTTATTATTATTAGTATTGCATTATACATTAGGGGAGAATGTCGTGAAATCTATTAACACAGCACCGCTATTTCTTCTCAGAAGTGAACACTGGCACCAGCGCTAGCATAGTGCAGCCTGCCAGGGCACTTTTCATTATAGCTGCCACGTCACAGCAACAATGTCTGATGTTGCTACAAATGCCAACGCTTGTGCCAGCCAAACTAAATAAAATTTCAATGAGATCCAAAATGAACCCAGATGGACTGCAGCAAATCTATACTGTAGCTAGTTAGTGGCTGACATCTGCACAAGCTCCATTTTCTCCATAATCTAAATCAAATCTGATTTTTCTCTTGACACAAATACAATAGCATGGATTCAATCTTACCTTAATGACAGACAACAGTGTGTTGTGGTTGACAATAAAAAATCACCATTAAGACCTTGCAGCATGGGAGTGCCACAAGGTTCCATTCTGGGACCCCTGCTTTTTACTCTTTACATAAATGACCTACAAACTGTGTGTAGGAGTAAAATTATTATGTATGCTGATGATACGGTGCTATATGCACATGGTAACACTGCGGAAGAAGTCGCTCAAAAACTGACCAAAGAGATGAAGAAAGTTTCTTTGTGGCTGAAAAACTCATGCCTCACTCTAAATCTAGATAAGACTGTTTCAATGTTTTTCACAAATCGTTTTAAAATACAAATTTACCCTAATATTTTAATTGATGGACAAATCATTTCAAATCAAGAACAGGTCAAATATTTAGGTGTCATATTGGAACCAAATTTAGGCTTTAAAAAGCATATAAAAAAGTTATCAAATACAATAAAAATGAATATGGCACAGTTCAGATACATTCGAAATTCCCTTACAATCGAGGCCTCAGGAGCATATCTAAATGCAATGATTGTTCCTCACTTTCGATATTGTATGACAAGTTGGTCACAGGCTACTAAAACTGCCCTCAAGCCACTTGAGTCATTATATAAAACCTCTCTAAAGATTCACGATAAGAAAAGCAGACGATTCCATCACTGTCATATTCTTGTAAAATACCAATTTCTCAGCTTTGAAAATCTGATAATTCACACCAATCTGTGTTTGATGTATAAGATCCTTTATGACAACGCTGCTCCTCCACTAAAAGAATTCATATCTTTGGGCTCTGAAACAACAGCTCGAGCCACTAGATCTACAGTGCGAGGGGAATGCAGGATCCCTAAACGCAGGACAGCATTTGGATACTCTGCTTTCTCTTGTGTGGCCGCTCGTCAGTGGAATAGGTTGCCTACAGAGCTGATAAAAAGCATAAATTCTTACACATTCACACGCCAGGCAAAGAAATGGCTTTTATCAAATCAAATTTGTCCCCACATGTGACCAGATATATGTATGAGTGTGTGTATGTGTGTGTGTTCTAAGGTCTAAGTGTATGAAAGGTGTGAACATGAATTTTTGTACCTCTTTGTTTTTTCTTTTTATTCATTGTAAATCTTATTACTCATGTATGTTTTATGTATTTTAGCTTAACATCAGCCTGCCCAGGGACTACGGGTGAAAATTAGCTCTTGAGCTAAAACCCGGTACAATGCATCTCTCCCTTTGAGGTTAATGTTTATTGTACGCTGTCCCTGTTTCTCTAAATAAATAAATATAAAAAAAATCTCTCCTAATCTATAAAATACAAAACTGTCGGTATCATGGCAACGGCGTTCTGTGTTGCTATCTTGCTAGGCCGTCCGAAACAAGTTCGTAGTTTAGCCTAGCCTACTGGTTAGTTAGACAGCCGAAGGCAGCAGGCAGCTGTGTCTGGTTGTGGTTAGTGATGACGAACTGACCGAAGAGCCGGTTATTAACCCGATTTGTGTCACTGAGCCGGGAGAATCGAGTGCCATACGTCAATGAACCGATTCTTTCTTGTTCACTGTTTTTTTTACCTCATTAGCGCCTCCACTGGAGTGGTGGTAGAATCAATCAGGAAATGGGCTACCTCGAGCAGAACGATTCAGTGGACCGAAGGAGTTGTTAAGAAAGTTGTAGAGACCGTGCACCAGGCTACTGACCGAGACCGAATGTAACCGTTAACCGCTTGAGTCTATAAGCAAACGGTTTGTCTAACGGTTCTCGGCAAGTTTGAGTTATTAACCAAGCCTTGTTTCTGGTGCATCTTAGGTGATTGTGTTCAGAAATTCACACATTATTGATTGGGAAGTGCATCACATACAAATACACATTGTGTTATCTTAGTTATGTTAAGTTAAATGTTAGAGAAGTGAATGTTACAGGTTGTCACGAGCAGACCGGGCGGGCACCAGGCTACTGCCGAGAGTCGAGACCGAATGTAACCGTTAACAACCGCTCGAGTCTATAATCAAACGGGTGTCTAATGGTTCTCGGCAAGTTTGAGTTATTAACCAAGCCTTGTTTCTGGTGCATCTTAGGTGATTGTGTTCGGCAATTCACACATTATTGATTGGGAAGTGCATCACAAATACACGTTATCTTAGTTAAGTTAAATGTTAGAGAAGTGAATGTTACAGGCTGTCACGAGCAGACCGGGCGGGCACCAGGCTACTGCCGAGACCGAATGTAATCGTTAACAACTGCACGAGTCTATGTAATCAAACGGTTGTCTAACAGTTCTCGGCAAGTTTGATCCCAGAAACCTTTATTTCTCGTGCATCTTAACAAATACACGCCATGTTATCTTGGTAGTTATGTATAAATCCCCCCCGCCGCAGGCACGTGAACCGGTGACCGAATCTATAGACTTGGTTCGCCAACCAACAACCGTCCGGTTGAACCGACTCGCGTAAAAGAACTGGTTGTCACATCACTAGTTGTGGTTGTTTTCGTCACCAAAGGACGCCGCTCAAATGCCTCTGGGCGCAATTGGATAGTCCTTCAACCAATCAGACCAACGATCCGGGTGACATAGCAGCCGGAAGTTCGTCAGGGTTTTCCTTTCTTTAACTGTCTAGGTTTTTTTTATATACTGTCTTGGGGGTTTCCCCATGGGTTTCCCAGGCTAGCCATGAGGCTAGCAGGCAGCCTGTGTTTGGGTTGCATGGATGTAAGAGAACGGTGTGTTGCTGTTACGAGTGTCAGGAAGTTGCATTGGTATTCTAATCATTCTAAAAACAAAGTCGGCTAATTTAATATTCAGAGTTTACAACGTTGTTATTGGTGATTAATGTTAATAAACTAGAGATACTTGACATATTTATTTATTTAAATGCATATTTTCAACAATATTATTGTTATAGGTTAATGCACCCACATGACTCCACCACACACAGATTATAGTGGAACATGGCATGCTTTTATTATCTTAAAGCTGTACAAACAAATTGGCATATACAATATACCAACAATATACAAAAAACAAGCAGCAGAGTTTACACAAATACCAGTCCAAAGTATGGACATAACTCATGAGTTGTTCATTATTTTGACTATTTTGACTACTAACATACCTGCCTTTCCCTACTCAAATCTAACACATAATCTAAAATGAACACTAAGACAAGAAAAAAAATACACAATCCTATGTGTGTTAATTCAGGACCAACAGTTTTTCTTTCACAATGTAAAAACAGTCCAAAGTGTCCAAACTTTTAACTAGTACTGTAAATTAACACAATACAAATATAACAAACTGTATAGATATCTTAATACATACATAATGTGCATAAAAAAGTACAACTGGTTCCGTTCAGACATTACAGCACCGACAACCGGAGGTGCCATGTGACAGAAAATGAGTGACGTGATAGGCCTATAAGGCCTATAGGGTACCTTGTACTTAAATGCAGTGCTTGAAGTGGGAAAAAAAAGGTGCCGGTACTCTCTTGCATTGACAGATCATTATGACATTTGAGATTTCTATAGTGAAAAACAAAACTTGGAGATATTGCTGGTACAACAACAATTTATTGTCATTTATTAGCAATATAAATGTATGGATTCATTTAAACAAGTTTACATAACTTTAGTGCATAAGCTATTAAAAAAGCATGTTTTCATTTTAAACATAGCCTACATATGGCACAGTTAATCCTTATTAACTATCTATGGATGGCCTAAGTAACTAATTTACATATAGGCTAGTATCAATATTGTTTATTGTTTCGACAAATAATCTGATTTATATTTGCTAATATGTTGGATTCATGTTAAGAGATTTAAATTATCAAAAAACTATTAATTTTAACAATAATTTGGTGCTCAAACAGATGCAAAACAAACACTCACTCTCTCTCTCTCTGTGTGTGTGTGTGTGTGTGTGTGTGTGTGTGTGTGTGTGTGTGTGTGTGTGTGTGTGTGTGTGTGTGTGTGTGTGTGTGTGTGTGTGAGTGTGAGAAAACGGAACTACTTCAAGTCTGCAACGGTGCTGAGATTGGAACTGTACAATCCCTAGGGACACACACACAACAGAGACAGGGGGAACAGGGTTTATGCCAGACAGCTTCAGTCCCCTCTCTGTCTGGGCAGCAAGTGACGGGATGCTGCTGCTACATGTTTTGCAGCCCAGTTTGTTATCATTAAAAACGAGCCAGCTGTTCGTGGAGCAAAAATACATAATTTGGTCAGGCCATCCGTGTGTTTTGTTACTCATGTTCATGACTCACGTTATTGTTGACGTCGGTGTCATTGAGTAAGGTAACGTTAAGGTTGGTAGCGCCAGCTGTTCCGCTCACATCAAGAGCTCATGAATCGTACTACCTCCTGATGTTTCTGGTTGGACTTGGACCTCTGTTGACTTGTCTGGCTCTGGCACACGCGTTCTTTTAGTACCTTTCTGAAACCAGGCGGCTAACATAACGACTTACAAACTCGGACATTTATTTTTAGTTTCTAGGTTTTCAGTAGTGAAAAATCTGTTACGGTCAGGCTGACAGCTTTTTCAAACTAGCGTCCGTGGAGAAGCTAACTTCTGATAGGGTGGGCCAACTGCTTGCCTTTACATGATTCGTCAAGATCTAAAATGTAAACACGTAGTGCCCTCTGGGTAGTGTAGTTTATGTAACGTTAGGGTCATCTCTCTGGCACTGATGCTTTCTCTGTCAGTGGTAGAGTACCGGCTGCATGCAAGAAGTAGCGCTACGCAAGAAAAAGTGCAGGTACGCTTAAGAGTAAAATGTAGAAGTGCCGGTACTGCGTACCGGTGAGTACCGGCCCACTTCGAGCACTGCTTAAATGTAGTAAACAGAGTCAATTATTCGTGGATGAAAATTGTTCGGTCGTTAGAAAAACCTTTGCAAAAGAACATGTTATCATCTGCTTTGTGGGGAAATGGTCAAGGCAGTGGTTGATTCTGAATTAAATTGCTGTTTACTGACACTGTGATTTACTTTTTGTCCTTTTTCAGATCATTAATCCACATCATTTATCAAGTAAGCAAGTCTTTTGTATAATAAGCCTAATCTGAGAATCTTTTTAATATCTGTTTCTGAATCTGCACACCACTGCACTCACAATGGCATCACGCTGGTCAAAGAGGCGCAAATGTAGGCAAATGCTTGAGGCTACAGAGTCAGAGATACTACAGCAGTTTGAGGAGACCTTTAATAATACAAATATGCTAGGCAACACTGACACAGCATTGGAACACGTAGAGTGCCCAAGGGAAGTAGTAGATCCAACTGTTTCAACCTCTAGCCACTCAGTTGTAGAGAAGCTACCAGTTATAGGGAACTATGAGCCTAGTTCAGAATTCAGTGAGACCCATGAGTCAATAGACACAGTTAATTATGTTGATTCAGATGATACTGAAACTCCAACTACAGAGTTTTTGATGACGAGTCTGAGATTTTGGGCCTCTACATTTTCAGTCTCTGTGGCACTAACTGCACTTTTGAGCATTTTGCGTGTGTTCAATCCAGAATTGCCTAAAGATGCTCAGACAGTTCTGTGGACGCAAGGTAAAATAATAACTAGGAAGATGGAGGGTGGGGAATGCTATCACTTTGGCCTAGCCAATGGGCTGATGTCAAGGCTTAAATCTTTGACTCTACCTGCCTACACACTTAGGTTGCAATTCAATATAGATGGATTACCACTATTCAGAAATAGTAGACTTCAGTTCTGGCCAATTCTTGCTATGGTAAATGTGGATTACACCAGATCTCCCTTCCTTGTACAGTACTGGCAGCTTGTCTTCTGTTTTGCTTCAGTAGCCTTTATATTTACAGTTCATGTTTAAGCAGACCAGCATTTTTGTCACATTTAGTGGACTGGTTTCCACAAACCACCGAAATCATGCTACCAACGATTGGCATGGAGTGGTTGGCACTCGTGTTGTTACTGTCGGCGTCCTACCTGGTCCTAGGTTGGGACAGCAATTCTCCAATAAGTAAGATCCAGTACACCAGAGACTTTCTGCTTGGATTTAACAACCCTACAAACATCAAGCCACCTCCTGACTTGGTGTTCCCTAACCTGGAGGAGTTTGATCGAGGTTCGGGGAAGAGAGGCCACGCTGGTGCACCTCTACGCACAGCGAGGAAGCGGGGCCGGAGGGGAGGAATTCGGGTTTGAGCGAGACGGCAACCCCTGGCTCGCATCGCCCTGCCTTCCATCATTCTGGCCAATGCCCGTTCCCTCCGCAACAAGATCGACGAACTCCAGGCCCATGTCCGTTATCAGCACGAGTTTAAGGAACTTGCATCCTGGCACTGACGGAGACGTGGTTTGGGGAGAAGGACCTGGACAGTGAGATGGCAATAGACGGGTTTGGCGCGCCGCTGCGTACGGACCGAGAGGCTGAAATTACCGGCAAGTCGCGAGGTGGGGGTGTGTGTTTGTACGTCAATGAACGCTGGTGCAAAAACGTTATAGTGAGAGCGTCCGTATGCACCAAGGACATAGAATTGCTCTCTGTATCTATGCGCCCACCCTATTTACCACGGGAATTCCCACAGATTTTTGTTACGGTGGTGTATATTCATCCAAAGGCAAATGAGAGCTCCGCCTTAGAATTGATTCTGCAGACTGTACAGAGGTTACAGTGTCTGTCTCCTGATGCCCCTAATATAATCTTGGGAGATTTTAATCATTGTTCACTAAACAAAATCTTAAAAGGTTTTTATAAATATATATCTTGCCCTACCAGATATGGAAAGACACTTGATCAATGTTATGGTTCAATTAAAGGGGCCTATAAATCTATACCGCTCCCTCCACTAGGTACAGCAGACCATAATTGTGTACATCTTATTCCTGCATATCGTACATGTCTACAGAGGGGAAAAGTTCTCACTAAAAAGGTGAAACTCTGGTCGGAGGAGGCTGTACAAGAACTGCAAGGTTGCCTGGACTGTACAGTGTGGGAGGAGTTTATAACATCATCTAGGGACCTGGATGAGCTCACAGATGTTGTCAGTTCCTGGATCTCATATTGTGAAGATATTGTAATTCCAGATAGAGAGGTAAAAATCTACCCAAACAGTAAACCTTGGGTGAGCAAACATCTTAAAATACTGTTAAATAAGAAAAAATATGCTTTTAAACAGGGCAGTATTACTGAACTTAATCTTATACAAAAAGAGATCAAAAGGGAAATAAAAATGTGCAAACTAGGCTATAAAGATAAATTAGAAAGACAACTAAGTAACAATAATTTGGGCTCAGCTTGGGACAGTGTCAAGAATATTGTTGGACTAAATGACAAATCAAGGAAAAATATATTTTTAGAAGGTTTTACGGCAGACTCTAACCTGGCACAGGAGTTTAACAAGTTTTATTCTAGGTTTGATGTCCACGATTTTAGTAAAGAAACGGGTGATTTAAAGGACAGTCTAATCAACTCGGCCCTTCCTACTCCTTTTTTTTCTGAACGAAATGTTGTGATTACTTTTAAATATAGTAAGGCTTGTACAACCACTGGCCCCGACAACATTAGTAGCCGCATGTTGACCCTCTGTGCAGATCAATTAGGTTTTATTTTTTATTATATTTTTAATTTGTCTTTGTGTCAACACAGAGTCCCTAATTTATGGAAACAATCAATAATTATTCCAATCGCAAAAAGCAAACACCCAAAAATTCTAAATGACTATAGACCGGTGGCTCTAACTTCATTAGTTATGAAGTCTTTTGAAAAAATTATAAAGAAAGAACTGCTGGGAAAAATTGAACACCTACTCGACCCATTGCAGTTTGCTTATAGAGCCAATAGGGGGGTACAGGATGCGACTATAACTCTGCTTAACCTCATATATAAGCACTTAGAGGGAAATAAAAACCATGTTAGACCATGCTTTTTGCGGATTTCTCGTCTGCTTTCAACACTATCCAGCCCCATTTATTGGTGCAGAAGCTCATAACAAACTTTGGGCTAAATCACAATTTGGTGGGCTGGATTTTGGACTTTCTTATTAACAGGACACAGTATATATGTATATTATGTACACAAATGATTGTCGGAGTGAACTAATCAATAACTATATTTTAAAGTTTGCAGATGATACAGTTATAGTAGGTTTAATGGACAACAATGAAACAACTTACGGCCCGGTACTACCTTATTTTTTAACTTGGTGCAAAGAAGCTTTTTTAGACCTAAATATTACAAAGACAAAGGAAATGTGCATTGATTTTAGACGTCACCATCCAACTCTTGAAAAGACAATTATTGATGGAAAAGAGGTGGAATTTGTTGAGTCGTACAAGTACTTGGGAATCATTATTGATAACAAGTTGACCTTTGATCTGAACACAGACATGCTAAATAAGAAAAGTCAGCAACGTCTCTTCTGTCTGAGAAAGTTAGCTAAGTTTCAAGTAGACAGATCCATGATGACATTGTTTTATAAATCTTTTATTGAGTCCGTTTTTACTTTTTCATGTATTTGCTGGTATGCTTCTCTTACCTTAAAACAGAAAAACACATTAGCAAGGGTAAATAAAGTTAGCAGCAAAATTATCGGGACTCAACAGGTACAACTGATTGAGCTGTACAATAGACAAGTAGTGAAAAAGGCTGAATCCATCATTTCTGATAGTTCTCACCCTCTGCATGCGGAATTTAAGATGCTGCCCTCTGGTTCCCGCCTTAGTCAGCCATACGCCAAAACAAATAGATATAAATTTTCCTTTGTACCCTCTGCTATCTCTCTGCTTAACTCTGTAAAAAACAGGTAACATCTGCACATCAGGTATACTGAATTTTAAATGTTAGTGGTACGAATTTATCTGTTTGTCTGATCTTGTCTGAATTGTAAATTTCAATGATGTTGATGTTTTGTTGTAATGTATTGTATGTTAACTACTTTGCTACTGCAGCAAAACGAATTGCCCCTCGGGGACAAATAAAGGTCTTGAACTTGAACTTGAACTTGAACTTGAACTTGTTGGCCTGTTCTGTTGCCTTAGCAAGCCTAAAAGTCCATCTGAATTCTTGGGCCCATTTATTAAGGACCTTAATGACATTTTGAAGAGAGGTATAATTTATAAAGGGCAGCAGCTAATGGCAAAAGTGTGCTCATTCATTTGTGATGCCCCTGCACAAGCCTTTATTAAAAACACAAAGGGTCACAATGGTTACTCTGGTTACAATAAATGCTTTCAAGTGGATGAAGGGCAGGGCAAAATGAGCTTTCCTGATGTCAATGCTAAATTAAAAACTGACACAGACTTCGCCTCCATGATTGATGAGGATCACCACTTGAGTCGAACGCCGTCTCCCCTAGTTGGCGTTGTGAAAATGGTGACAATGTTCCCATTAGACTACATGCGTTTATGTTGTCTTGGGGTAACCAGGAAGCTTCTGTATATTTGGATGAGGGGCAAATGTCTTGCAACGAGGTTGGGCAGTAAAACAATTGGGGAGATTTCTGTCAAGTTGAAGGCACTGGCACCTTACACTCCAACTGAGTTCAGTCGCAAACCCAGAGAACTCTCAGAAATTGATAAGTGGAAAGCAACTGAACTCCGGTATTTTATGCTATATGCTGGCCCTGTGGTGCTGAGAGATACGATTCCCATGGAGATGTATAACAACTTTATGTTGTTTTCTGTTGCTATGCATCTCCTTTTATCTCCTGGGACATCAGAGAAAATGGTGGACTGTGCTCATGAATTGCTAATTTAATTTGTGAGTCACTTTGGACAGCTATATGGCAGAACTGAAATAACTTACAATGTCCACCAGCTGACACACCTGGCAGCAGAATATCATCTCTATGGTCCCTTAGATAACATTGCTGCCTTTCCTTATAAGAACTATTTGGCCCAACTAAAACATTTACTGCACAAACCTCATTTGCCTTTACAGGAAATAGTTAAAAGGCTTTCTGAAAGAGACCCTCATACATCCCAAATCAACAAAGGCCACAAATTCATGCACCTCCATCATGATGGCCCATTGGTGTCTCATATAGAACATGGGGAGCAGTATAGAAAGGTTGTAACTAAACATTTCACTTTATCATGTAGGTTTGGGACATTTTGTTGGGACTTCAGCAGCAGTGTTAGTGTTATAAAGCTCCAAATAATATATATATAAAAAAAATACATACTTTTCCCCAATAAAAAAAGAGTAAATTGTAAATCATTTTCGTAAAATCAGTTCATAAAATCAGTTCATAAAATCAGTTCATGTGTTAATAACCAACCATTATCTTTGCCATAAATAAATAGTATGAAGCAGTGGTGCCTTGTGCAACAGTGGTGGAACAGAAGTTGTGCCACACATATGGGTTCAGGGGGAGAAGGTTTTCTGGCCTCCATACCCTCCAAAAGAGTCGGGCAAGGTTTGTGCTGCCATCAGGAGGAGGGATGAACCGACAGGAGAATGGCAGACTTATGAGCCTGTGGGGGTCCTTTTATCATAGCCCTTTGTATCAGTATTTCATAACAACTTTGTGTCTGCAGATACTTTTGAGGAAACAGAGAGGTGCCTGGAAAGGTATTTGAAGCAGCAATGCGACACTACCGACATCCAATCAGAGGAGTGCCAACAGCCTCATAGTGCGAAGTTGCTGAATTGTATGTGCACATGGCCATCATCAGAAATATATTTGTTTGCTGTAACATCGGAATATTTTTGAAATTTTGAATATCACAGTAACAACAGATGAACAAATGTAAATAATGCAGTGTATTTATAGTTTGTCCATGTTCACTTCTAGACCAAACCCAATCTACAACAACTCGGATGACTCTGATGGAGATGGCCGACCTCGGAGTAAATTTCCCCAAGCTCCCAAAATTTTGTTCCCAGGTATAGGTGTTATGGTTGTATGTGGTCCCTGTGTTATTTGTCCGTTTTCCTCCCATTCTCTACCTTCTCTACCTTTGCCCCCAAAGGGCTGCCTAAGGGTGGGGTGTAACAAAGTAAGCAGAGAAGCTAATTCAGCTTAAAGGAACACGCCGACTTATTGGGATATTAGCTTATTCACCGTAATCCCGACAGTTAGACAAGTCGATACGTACCCTACTCATCTCCGTGCGTGTCGTGTCCATCTAGCCTACTGCTCCGAATAAGTGACAAAATAACGGCAACATGTTCCTATTTACATGTTGTGATTTGTATAGTCACAGCATGTACAAATAACAATGTCACATGAGACACAGCCATCTTCTAACTGTATATAAACTGGGAACTATATTCTCAGAAAGGGAAGCAGTGCTACTTGGGCGGAGTGATATGATGCAGCTCTGAGCAGAGCTGCAAGCATATCACTCCGCCCAAGTAGCGCTCAGCAGAGCTGCAAGCATATTACCCATATTCGACCAAAGTGGAAAAATATTGGACCAGCATCCAGCACACATATTTGACAGTCAAGCTAGCGCCAAACAAAGAGTGATCACACCTGAAACATGTGATTCAGAGAAGAGAGTGGCGTGGTCCTATATGGTGACGTCGTTCTTCCAGCTGAAGGGCATGAGGCAACGGTAGCGCTCAAATGAAATTAGGACTTGAGTGTGAGGCATTTGTGAGGATAGGATACTAGCTATGCCACACACGCACGCACGCACCCACGCGCACATGTACGCACACACACTTTTTTCTACATGGCCTTATCAAGTTTATATCCTTCACAGGCAGAATACTTAGTCTACTGCTAATGTTAAACTAAAATGTACTTTTGCTTGTTTTCTATTTTAGATGCCCTGATTCAATGACTGAGTACGGCAAATGCCTATGAATTTTATCCAGCTGTGCAGAAGTGGCTGCACTACGCCCCAGACTGGGCAGGGGGAGCTGGACGACCGACCCTGAAGATATAGCGGTTAAAAGAAAAAAAAGAAAAGAATACAATAAAAACGATTGTTTCATTATTTATTTATTTTAAATGCATGGGATGTCATTTGTGCTAGAAAGTCTAAGCAGAAGGCTAGTCTGCCATAGTTTCTATATTTTGCTCATAGCCCATCCTGGCTGTCGATAAGCAGGATTATAATAGCCTAATACTGTTTTAATATATTAATTTATACATTTTTACATTAAACCTGTGGTATAGGCTACTAAAATACCATTGAAGTTTCGTTGATATGCTGGGTTTTCAACATTGTTTCAATATCCACTGTAATCGAAATACCACTGAAATCCTGTTGATCTCTAGGTATGATTTAAACGTTACAATGATAATGGAAGGTGCAACATGATGAAGAATCAACATCAGAATTTGATGTTGATTCAATGACTTTATCGTTGACAGCAGGATGTTGATTTAACATTGTTTCAATGACTATTTGCTATCTGGGCTAACATTGTTTTAATATCCACTGTAATCGAAATACCATTGAAATCCTGTTGATCTCTAGGTAAAATTTAAACGTTTCAATGATAACAGAGGGTGCAACTTGATGAATCAACATCAGAGTTCGATGTTGATTCAATGACTTTATCGTTGACAGGATGTTGATTTAATCGTTTAACTAGTCGTTGAACATCGTGTCAATGACTATTTGCTATCTGGGATGCGTTCTATAATGCCCTTTTCCTGTAGGTCTTTGAGCTCATCACTCACGTCCTTACTCACCGAGAAGGGAAGTCTTCTGAGTTTTGTTTTTGTTGGCACAGCCTCTGGTTTGAGTTGAATTTTGTGCACAAATCCCTTTGCACAGCCAATCTCCTGTACCTGGATCTCGGATGCATTCTGTGGTATTGTGCTCGGTGCAGTAGGTGCCCTCGGTGCAGTAGGATAATCAGAGCTGTCAGCTTTAACAACTTTTTGGGTCGTGCGCTTGCGACTTACAATGACTTACAAAGATACATAACAGCTACAAGTGTATGCACTATACAGGATTTACCCTGTTATACTTTATCATCAGGAATTGATAGGTCAAACAGTTAACAGCCACCCACAAATAGTCTAGCATCAGGGGCCTCATTTATAAACGTGGTGTACGCACAAAATGGGGCTGAAAATGGGCGTACGCCACTTCCCACGCAACAGGTTGTGATTTATAAAAACAAACTTGACGGGAGAATGTGCGGTCCTCCACGCCAACTCTGACCCATGCGTACGCACATTTTGGAAGAGGAATTGGTGACGCAGATGGTGAGGTGGTGAACTGAAGTCACACTGCAGAAAGTAAATGGGAATAACGATTACTCGTAATACTTCCAAGTATTGATGCCTCACACACATTTTTTCACTCCATATCATCCACATGACCATGAAGATTAAATCCAGCAGTGTTATTTGGGACTGTACTGAGTGATAACTGTTCCATAAACACCTCCAACTCTAATCTTAAATAAAAATTTGTTCTTAATATTTAATTGGAGCTGTGTCTCCGTCACATTGTCCGCTACGGAGCGCAGGAGGAGGTGATGGCCCGACTGCATAGAATACAGGATATCATCAAATACCCTAGATAACTACAGAACACAGTATAAATAACTAAATATCTGTCTTTAAAACTGCATATATCATAAAATGTTAAAGTATGTTTGTGACTAAACCTGCATGAAGAAAAGTGTGTTTACATTACATCTTCTTTCGTCTTCAAATTGTATCTCGGGGTGGGGGATACCACCAGTTGATGCTGTGATTTTGGCAAGGTGTTAACAATCACAAATTGTTGTAAACAAACTGCGGTGACCCCCGTGCGTAATGCTGCATGTTGGCACTGCTGGCCCTGCAGGAGGACGTTACGCTAATGGAAGAATCAGGAGAAAAAGAGACTTCAGGGACCATGACTATGACTGGTTAATATACAGATTTAAATTCCCTAAAACTGAGCTCTTGGATCTATGTACTGAATTGGGTCCAGTAGAAAGGGCAACGCAGCGGAACCGTGCCATCCGGTCCAAATACAGGTACTCGCAACTCTGGGGGAAACCGGCTGTTTCTAGAGGGAAATGGCAGACAGCTAAGTGTTTTTTAAATAAATATTATATATATAATCTTCACCTTTATCATAAGGCTTGTTTGGATATGATATATAGTTCTGTTAAATCTTATTATATACGTCTGGTATATCGAAGCTGTCCCCGAGTGCCGTAATGCCGTTTTGGAAGTATTATTAATACATGTAGTTAGATCAGGTTTCCCTACACTGTGCGAGAACAGGCCGAAATTATAATTCAATTTGCAGCAATTCCTGAACGTCGGAGACGTTTTTTTTGCTTTTTCTCCGCCAGTCGTCGTGATTCGGTGTAACAACAGCCAGGGTCATTGACATACTGATCAGCATTCACGAGGTGCTTTGCATTGACTATTTATGGTTAAAAATGGGTGTGTACAGGGCGGGATAAGAGGCTGATCCACGTACGCACACTTGTAGGAAATCTCTGATTTATAAAGGGAACATTGCTTACAGGTGTGCGTACGCACGTTTTATAAATCTGACTTTTTTTTAGCGTACGCCATTTTGGCCTTTTGGACGTACGTACAAAGTAAGGATCCTACGCACAGTTTTATAAATGAGACCCCAGGCTGTCTTTGAGATTTCACATGAACAACAGTTAAAGTTACTCAGGCTACTAGGGGTGGAACGGTACACAGAAGTCACGGTTCGGTTCATACCTCGGTTCAGACATCACGGTTCGGTTCGGTTCTGTACAATGGAGGGAAAGGCAAAACAAAAATGCAGAAGGCAGTTGTTTTTATTGTGCATGTCTCAGGCTGTACCACCTAGTGTAATCCAGTCTCTCCCCTGAGCTAGCTGCGACAGCCTGAAGTGTATAAAGTAAGACGTAAACAGTAAACAATAAGTACCCCACATCATCTCCAGACTCCTTCTGGAACTTGTAAACAAAATAAGACAATCAGCTAGTAGTGTGATTATGGGAGACAAGCGACAGAGCAGGGATGTTAAAAGGGCAACTTCGGTTACACAGAGCAGGTGACAAGTTTTGGCGTTAGCTTACAGCTAACGGCAGAGTTTCAATGTTTCAATATGCACTCATTAAATTTTATTTGACTGGCAAAACTGTTAAAGTCCTTATTACACAATTATAAAAGTCATAATTTTTAAGAAGTAAAAAGTTTTGGATCAATTTTTACTTCTTAAATTAAGAGTCAATGCAGATTTCCATATTGCAATAATATCATAATCCTACAATGAATCATTGTGAAAACAAAACTTTCTAGATGTGTTGTTACTTTGCCCAGGTCATCATCAAAAAAGCTAATTAGTACATTCATGATTTTGTCCATGTTGACATTCGTTGCTTCATGTACATTTATTAAAAACGTGGCATAGACGTGTACACTCTGGGGCAAGGCCGTTATGTTTAATAACTGCCATGCTGACAAACACACAGCTTTGTCAAGGCAGACAAGGCTTCAGATAGCTTTTACACAGTGGCCATCGTTAACGACAAATCAAATCGTGTTCCGCTATGTATTGTTTGTATCACAAGCACGGTCGGTCAGTGAAGGCGCAGTCGCAACGGTAACGGTCATTGCCGGTAACGTACTGGTATGAGTGCAGGGACCGAAGCTTTGTGACTAGCCATAGCTAGATATATAGCTACACTAGCAAGTACTTTCTTACCGCTGCTGCCGTACCGTCTCCACCCGTTTCCTCTTGTCCTCTATTCATGCCCAGCGCCATTTGTTTTTAACTCTTTTATCTACATGCTCCAAGTTTGATAAACTCTGCCTCCATTTTTTTAGCCGCGTTACCACGGAGACCACACCGCACTGACTCGCCCTACTTTGCATCTGATTGGCTAGACTCGTTTCATTGGTAGGTGGAAGTTTGATGATTGGTTAAACCCAGCGCATCAAAAACAAATCCCATATGGACTTTTTAATTTATTTATTGTTCTAAAATAGTCATATGCCAGAAATCTGGCACCAGGCCCGAGTACTTTAAGCCCTTCGTTAGTTAGAGGGGGGGGGCTACAGATTAGGTGTCCCTAAAGAAGCGCGTATCCAACAGTAGTTCTGCATTACATTAATTAATTTGCATGCAAGTTTTATTTATTTTTATACCGTGTATTCTCCGTGTAAATTCATGTGCCAAACCGAGACGCCCGTACCGTTTCGGTTCAATACGAATACATGTACCGTTCCACCCCTACAGGCTACCGAAGAATACCATAATTCCTCCATTCAATTAGGCCTAATGCACCCCAAGCTTCCATCCGTTTTAAGGGTGGCGCCCAGATAGCTCAGTTGGTAGAGCGGGCGTACATATATAGGTATATATATAGGTTTACTCCTCGACGCAGCGGGCCCGATCTGCAGCCCTTTGCTGCATGTCATTCCCCCTTTCTCTCCCCTTTCATTTCTTAGGCCTAAAAATGCCCAAAAAATAATCTTTAAAAACAAACAAATGTGAAAAGTTAAAGTGAAAAACATGCAGCTGTTACTTGCATCTATTCTGAATAAAACCAAAGGATGCAGCCAATGGCCAAGTGTGACTTTGCTCAAGATGCAACGGTTATACTGTCAGCTATTCCATCAATCAATAGATAATCTCTCTCAAGGGTTAAAAACGTCATAAGGATTAACAAACAGCCGTGTACAGTATATGGGCTCTTCCAGTCTCTCCACTGTTGGCTGTCCCAGTTTAACGGGAGAGAGGAGAAAGAGGGGTTAGGATCGTGACCGGCCTCTAACGAGCTGTTACAACCACCACCTTCAGCCGGAGAGGACATTATTTTGTTTGAGTCGTGACTCACTCGGATCTTTCACCCGTGTCTTTAAATCAACTCATGAGTCGCGAGTCTCTAGTATCATTAACTCAGATCAGTTGAGTCTTACTATGCCACACACAAACCTCTTGCAACATTAGTTACTACTAGTCCTAGCCATCTTAGCTGCCAAAAGCTTTATAACTTACAATTTCGTAGGCAACCACAACTCCACAAGTCAACTCAAGTGACTGAGTGAGCAGAGAGAGAAGGCAGGATACATTCAGAAACCCGTATCTCACTCAAAACCGCATGGATGTTTTTTTTTATCCAAGTTTGTATGCGTGTGAAAGCACCAGAGACACAAAATAACACCCCAAATCCTGATCTTTTCACAATAATACACAATAAATAAACTGGTTAAAAATGCTTTCTTTCCCGTGACTAAATGGCTCTCCTGTGAGCAGCTGCATGAGGTGGCGAGTGGGTGCACAGGCTTTGATGCATGGAGTCAGGTTTGGGGAAGGTTAGGAGGTTAACACAAATGTTAGGAGACTAAAAACAGCGCCTTGACAAAGCCTGTAACACTTATTACATAATGGTCTAATTGTCAATTTCTTTTATGTAATCGCAGTTTCTTTGTTTAACTGCAATTCATTTCTACATTATCTACGGTCCTAAAGGGTAACTACTCTTTAAGGCCCTGACACACCAACCGGATTATCAGACAGTCTGGCGATCAGTGTTGGTCAAGTTACTTAGAAATAGTAATTAGTTACTGATTACTGATTACTTCTCCAAGAAAGTAATCCAGTTACTTTACTGATTACTTATTTTCAAAAGTAATTAGTTACTTTACTAGTTACTTTACTCAGTTACTTTTCAAAAACATGATGCACGACCTGTGAACTGTTACACCCATAAAACTTTTGTTATTCACCGTCCAGATGTCAGCAGTGGTGGAAACAAAGTCTACATCTCCGAGTGCAGCCTTCAAATTAGCGTCCATTATGTCGTATTCTCTCTCAAGGTTTCCTGCAAATGACTTTCTCTGCAGCAGCTTGACGCCGTGTTTGGTCGGTATTTTTTCTACGATGCGTCGGAACGATTCAGAGTCAACAGTGGAAACTGGCAGCATGTCCTCGACAATATAGCCAGCGACGAGCTTCTTGAGTTCAGCGGCACGAAGTCCTGTCGCTTTTAAGTCTATTTTTAGCAGGAGACGGGGGGGCCCTCGGAGGTTCGCCCGGTAGAATTGGATGTAGCCCAGCGGTCATGTCAGATGGGGGTTCAGGTTTTTTTTTTCACATTCCTGTGCCGGCTTGCTAGGTGCTTGCTCAGATTTGAGGCGGAATTTTTCGCTGTAGATAAAAGTTTTCTTCCCACACTGATGTTTTTGTCACCTTTAACCGAGTCAAATTCAAAGTAATGTCAGTAGTTCCAAGCATTAAACGCTGTATGATCCTGCTCTCTCGCGTGCTCCATGTTGTCACTTGTTCAACACTACACATGTCGGTGTTTCCACTGACGTCGCGGCGCTCATACGTCATTGTCTCACGAGACATTCTCACCAAACAAAATCACGGTTAAGTAACGCAGCCTGCTTACGGGGAAGTAACAGTAATCTAATTACTGTTTTGCAATTGTAATCCCTTACTTTACTCGGTATTCGAAAAAAGTAATCGGATTACAGTAACACGTTACTTCTAACGCGTTACTGCCCATCAGTGCTGGCGATGTTGGTGACTCGAGTCTGTTCGGTGTGTTCCGTGCCGTTGTCAGTCGGAGGAGCAGTCGGCTTTAATTTGTGGGCAGTCGGACTCAATGACCAATCTGATTGGTGGAGTGCTAGCCCTTGACTAGCAAATCAGTGCACTTATGTTAAAACACTTACCGGAAATGACGAGCGGGATGAGCGTGACGAACGGCTGTCAAAATCTAACGAAAATCTTTCAAACTGACCTTTGTTGATAAAAAAACAGACAGATTCAGCAACTGCATGGCCTATTTCTAAATAGTAAAATGTTTTCAGAAACACGTTTCGGTGAACTATTTCGTAAAATACGAGATCATATTCCGAACGAGCCACCATTATGGTCTGGCTTTGAAATTCGGGAGAAGCCAGACCCACATGACGCGTCAACTGCCTTTTCTACCAACGGTCGGCAGTCGGGTTGGTGTGTCAGAGCCTTTAACAGTAGTTACCCTTTAAAGCGTATGACTGTTGATGGTAATTGTTGATTTTGTTTAGATGGGCTAAATTGTAATTATATAAGTGATCATTGGCCGGACTGTTGAACTAAAGCTATGCTTTTTGTTAGTTGTTGGCACAAAAATGACAAAGTGGAGATACAGTTAGAAAACATGTTTTATGATAATGAAAAGAGGTGTTTACGTCATAGGCTGTGTGTTTGTGTTACATACATATATATATATATATATATATATATATATATATATATATATATATATATATATATATATATAACCAAAAGATGGAGATGGAGATGAAGGGAGGTGGGAGGGAGGGAGGGAGGGAGGGAGGGAGGGACGGAAGGAAGAGTCAGCACGGGTTCAGGAGAAGTTCAGGAGGTTTAGAGAAAGTTAGAGAAAACGGAGGAGGATGTTTGGAGAAGATGAGTCAGGAGGGAGCGAACAGCTGAACCTCAGTGATTAAATTCTGGGTTATTTCCTACTGGTAGTGAATATCACCACCCAACAGCTTTTAGGCATGTTTCTGTTGTTTGCTAGCAGACGAAATCAACGAGGAGGAAACCTTCACGCAATACATGTCATCGGAGAGCTGACAGTTGTTTTCCCCTCCGGTGGGGGCGTGGCTTTCAGAGTATGACGCGATGCCCTCTGTCTATCATCCCCCCCGAAATCTACACCTATGATTGCAATCGATACACCAGAAAATCTCCCTCTTTTTTTATGTTGGCAGGTATGGTAGTAGACTGAATGGTCTTGGCTAATACCTGGCAGAGACAGGTCTGGCTGTATACTGGCATTGTGTGGAAGGTGCTGACTAATACCTGGCAGAGATTTGAAGAACTGAAGACTGAGTTTCTTTTCAAGTGTTTTCTTGCAGTTTCCAGATTTCCAGCCTCAGTCTGCATGGTGATATATCACACACACACACACACACACACACACACACACACACACACACACACACACACACACACACACACACACACACAGAGAGAGAGAGAGAAATAGAGAAGATAAGACGTTTAGGAGATGTGTGTTTGAAATTATATTCTGATCTGAATGTGTGTTTGTGTGTGTGTGTGTGTGTGTATGTGTGTGTGTGTGTGTGTGTGTGTGTGTGTGTGTGTGTGTGTGTGTGTGTGTGTGTGTGTGTTGTTACCTGCAGGCTGCTTCTCTTCTTCCTCCTCTGAGCTCTTCCAGATGGAAGTCTCTGTCTCCCCCTGGTGGTTCAACCATCAAACTACAACCAACAATTATTTATCTCACCCTCAAAACACTGAATTATTCTAAGTTTACAAAGAGAAAAACTAGGGAGAAATTAAATATACATTCTCACTTGAAGGACACAATGACACTCAGCTAGAGATGATTTTAAATTCTTCTTTTATTCTTGAATACAAAATGAAATGAAAAACAATTTTTTTTTTTATCAGTATTAGATTTTATTGGGAGTATTTCAAATCATTAAAACATCTTTTCTTTTACTTTTAATAGTTTAAAGGAGAACTCCGGCCAATTGTGGTAATCTTGCTAAATATAACTATGCAGACCTGCCTATGGAAGAAAAAAACCCAAATCAGTGTTAGCAACACGGAGCTGCTGCAGCTAATGCACAACTCCCACTTAGCTAAAAAGGCAGTTATGGGGGCATGAGATAAATAGTGCCTTTGTGTATCTTAACAGACACAAAATGCAATTAAAATGTCTGTGTAACATGAACAGGGCCCTTACATGACAACAAGATGCATTTTCAACATTCACCTACCCTGTTAGCTGCTAGCTAGCTAGCTGTCGTCTGGGACGAGAGAGTGTTCAGTCAGGCTTCAGTAATAATCATCATGCACCAGTCCCGTGTGTATTTGTAGCACATATATGGATATATTTGATATATATCCATTTTGTGTGCGATCCATCTGGCATTGGAGAGTAGGATTCTTGGCTGTGGGGATCGGTGTGATAGTTTCCTACCGGCGGCCTTGCTTCTGCTTTCTCCCCGCACTCCTTGCTTGCAGCGGCCGACAAAAATCCCACGGGCGCCCGCTGGTCTGGTGGATGTTCTCCTGAGGACTGGTGATGCCTTGCAGCGAAAAAATTTTGTTTATTTCCCTCTCAAAACTAGGTAATTGATTACTGCAGTAATAAAGCATCTGAATACTTCTTCCAGCGCTGGTATGAATCACGACAGAACAGACAAAGATTTCACAGATTTATTAAAGTTACAGAATAAAAAGATGAACAACTTTTACAGTCCATCGAACCTCGGAGGCTTCTTAGAAACTTAAGTGTTTGAGTTTTTTAACTTTATAAAGGCAAAAACAAACATATTTTAATGTTGTCTTATGAGAACAGATTCCACTTTTTTCAAAACCGTTTAAAAAAAGACAGAAGACAGAAACTTTAAGGCACCGAGGTGAAGATACAATACATTTACAACAGTGTGTCAGTACCCGATCCGTTCCGCCTGCCCGATCCGTTCTGCGCATGTGCATAAGTCTGCGCATGCGCAGAAGCTCATTATTTTACGACCCTACCCGATCGGTTCTACGCTTGCGCGATTGCCGGTCCGTTCTGCGCATGTGCATAATTCTGCGCATGCGCAGAAGCTCATGCTTTTACGACACTACTGTACTACGCTTGCGCGATTGCCGGTAGTTAGCTATGTTTTGGACATTCCGCCGGTTGCTGGAAGAAAGCATTAGACATTGACAGTACAAGTTGTTTGCTGGAGTTGCCTAAAGTATCTGTTAATGATATACAGAGGGTTGTCCGGGCATCCAGTACGACACCACGTAGCAAATTAAACAAAGACTTAGCTACGTTGCTTAATTTCTTTGCAACTTTGAAGGTAATTTGATAACGCTAGCTAGCCTGAGCTAGGAGCCTTGCTCCGTCCTGCTTCAGGTTAATCATGCTTTAAATAAAGTGTAATCATGTGTATACACCTCTAACTTCATGTGTTTTTACTTTTATAAAAGTATAAGGTAAAACAGGGTTACAAATGAGATCTCTGTGAGAGCCCAGCATGCTCCTAACTAACTATTATGTAGCTGCATGCTAACGCAACACATGCCGTTAGCATGTAGCTACCATAGTGGTATACAGCAGTGGTGGCTGGAAGAGCTGTCATCTCATCTTTGAAAGGACACTTACTTTATTAGTCAAGACCATAGACAGGTATATTAATAATTAATTAATGGTCTGTGGTCAAGACAAAGTATTACCAGTAAAATTATCAACATAAACAACACAACAATGACGTCGCTAGCGGTTTTGGATCAGTGACAAGTCTTAATTTAAATATCTTTATAAAAAAAGAAAAATATGCTGGCAGTTGCCGTCAAGTGTTTTTTAACGCATGTGTGGTACAAATCGCACAGGTTTTCTGCTACGCAATTATGCACATGCGCAGAACGGATCGGGTACTGACACAGTGTTAAAGATAAGGTAGCCTACATTTTCACAGTAAAAACAACTGTGAACCTTCACAATAAAAGCTTATTACTTTCGGTTGATTTTCCCTTTAAATGAAAGCAGGTAAACTTGCTCGGAGGCACTTTAGTGTTAAACACACTTTCACCTTTATTATTATTTTTCCATTTTGGAATAATAAATATGGGCTTTTATTTTGAAATGTGATGCAAAAGACAAACAAAGGCTATGTCCACACTTGGCGTCTTTTTTGACAAGAAAAAGTTGACTAGGGCAGCGTTTTTATTCCAAAAAGCAGCCAAGAGCGTCTTTTGTTGCTATAACAACAGTTAACTAAACATGGGTTGCTCCATAGGCCTACAGGATTATAATGTCAAACAGACGTTGGCTGCTTCAGAAAAGAGGCAAGTGTGAACATAGCCTAAAACAAATACAATAAATAAAGATAGTTAATAAAAAACAAGACTATGAAACACTGACTCACAGTTTGATTTTGATTCAGTAAATCAAAATATTGTTTTATGCCTTAATTCGGATTAACAAACCACTAATGTTCAAAATCTCTCAGTGCTACCATCTAGGCTACTTTATTATCCGGAGTCAGTTTATACTTTAAATCACGAGTAAATCTCGTTATCATGATGTAATTTGAAATGTAAAGAAGTTAAGTTTTGTGTGTAACCCTAATTTAGACACAAAAACAAAGGAAAATAGGGTCCAGGTTGAAAAAAACGGTAGTCACCCTTTTAAAGGGGCGCTATATGTAGTTTTGCTTGCAGGTTTCTCTATAGAGCTCCCCTTACAGCTTCGGAATAGATATTTGGCAACGCTGTGTTGAAACTTTGAGCTAGCAAGCTACATGCTGAAAATGTTTTGAAGAAGATGTGGACGGTCTAACGGTCTAATGATTGTAAAGATTTACAAAGAATATGTTTAGGGCATTTCCTCTCTAACTGGGACGTTTTGGGACCGATTGGTGGGATTGCTGTGGACGAAGTACACACAGAGATACACTGGTAAGAGCTAATGAGGTTTAACCATGTATCAGCTCATTTAAATAGCTCACCTTACTGTAATGTGTCAACAGTTAACTTTGTTTAATATTGTATGATAGAGTTTTCTTTTGCGGGGTGGACATGTTCCACCAAAACAAGTTCCTTCCTGAGAATATTTAGCAGAGCCACCGTTGCTGTGTCTGGAGGTTAGCGCCGCCCAAGACCATTGTGATTGGTTTAAAGAAATGTGAACAACCCAGAGCGTTTTTTTCTCCTATCCCAGAATGCATCTGTGGTGTAGCCGGACCTTACTCCGCAGCACTGTGGAGATAGAGCTGGATATAGGATACTACATTTTGTTTCCTTAAGATATCTGGATATTTTAACAGTTATTGTAAGAACAACTTTGTGGAAGAAATATCAGGATTTAATACTATTGTGGTATGGTGAAAAGGCAGATATTAAAAGATCCATTTCTAGATTTTATGAATCGATATTAGGTGTGTGTGTGTGTGAGTGTGTGTGTGTGGGTGTGTGTGTGAGTGTGTGTATGTGTGTGTGAAGGTCTGTCGCTCAGGATCCTTTCTGTTTACCTGCACACCTGGAGGACACATGCAAGCAGAGAAGAAGAAACACACAGGTTAGACTTCCTGAACACGTCTGCTCTGTTCATATTCATTTTCATTCATGTTTATTTGATAGTGACAGAAGCTTATAAACATTTGAACAACAAATCAACAATGTGCATTTATAGCTTACGCTACTTCCCAATGTCGGTCCCTTAAGTAAGTAAGTAAGTAAGTAAGTAAGTAAGTAAGTAAGTGTCTGTCTGTCTGTCTGTCTGTCTGTCTGTCTGTCTGTCTGTGTCTGTCTGTGTCTGTCTGTGTCTGTCTGTGTCTGTCTGTGTCTGTCTGTCTGTCTGTCTGTCTGTCTGTCTGTCTGTGTCTGTCTGTGTCTGTCTGTCTGTCTGTCTGTCTGTCTGTCTGTGCGCGTGCCCGTCGTTCTCCCCGGCAGCCATCTTTCGAGTTTCAAATTTTGAGCCACTTTCTTGGATCACGTGACTGAAAGACTGTGCTCTGATAGGCCAGAAGTATTTCGAAATATTTCAGTGGCTGTTAAAATGAAATGTCTGTTATTCGCTTCCATATCGCACCACGTTTTGTGTGAAACCGCTCTCATCTCGCACAATTTGCGTCACCTTGCTAGATTAGTAAAAAAAGTTCAACGCACACATAACGTAACGTTATCTTACCTAACTTCAATCACTCCATGTAAATAATCAGTACTTTTAGCATCGTGAAACACACTTCATTCAAAGTGGACAGAAACAAAATAAAACTATTAAAAGCCGTCTTGGTTTGTCTTTCCACTGTTCCAACAATCACCTCTCTGGTCTGGTTGAAATCAACCCTTAATTCACCCATTTAAATTAAATGTGGAAATATGCTGGCTCTATATACGCTAAAAGTACTGATTATTTACATGGAGTCTGGTGGGTTTGGTGATGGGGATTTCTGGGCTGTTTCATGTTAAACAAAAATGATCTTACTCTTTAACAAAAAGGTCTGTCTCTGTAGGGATCCTTTCATAATGTTGTCAGACACTTAGAATAATAATCTGAGTCTGTCAGCGGCAGAAACAGAACTTTTAGTGGATGCTAACTGACGCTGAACCTTTGTCCTGTAGGGTTACATTACAGCCCGGTTACAGCGTTCCCGCTCAATACTGGACCAGTTTAAAAGATTGTTGTTCACACATCAGTCACATTACAACGCATGTTGTAATGTAACAAAGTACAAATACTTTGTTACTGTACTTAGATTTTCACTTAGTTATTTATATTTCTGGAAACTTTCACTTTTCCTCCACTACATTTCCTGAATAACATGTAGGCTATAATTTTATTCCTGAGACATTTCCCCAAAGCATCTTCGTTACACGTGAGAAATGCTTTTGTACGTTGGAATGAGTCTTTTCCACAAACTTTTTTAATTCTGTTGTTTGATGTTTAACCATCGCGTTGTCTTCCCGTCGACCAACTTGTCCTCGCAAAAACAACCCCTTTGTAGATGCTTTTAAAAAAAATGTTTTGTCGCTTCTTTTGATGTTTTTTGGTTTATTTTATAGAGGAAAATAGAAACAAGATTAAAGAAATAAAATATTTTCAAAATAAAGTCATCGGGTAACTTTAGATAATCAATAGCCTGGATGCCAGCCGAACTTAGCCCCGCCCACAACATTTGAGGTCGGGAAGTTGGGTCTGGACTTGATCCGTTGTGGAGCAACTATGCTCAAACCAGAGCTGTTTGGACCAATCAAATTGTCTGGGCGGGCTTCATACGATGATGGACAGATGATCAACAGGAACGTAATCAACCACGTCACCAAAGAGCGCGTGGGTTGAATTTGTTTACAACAAAGATGCCTGCTGCTGGAGAGTTGAGATGTGTAGATTCAGCCATCACGTCCGTCATAAACAGACAGGATTATTAAAACTTTTTTTACTCAAAACGTTTCACCTTATATTTGATATTTCTAACAGATTTCAGTTTCATTCTTCTCCAGATTAATTTCTCGTACCGTGGAAACTAACGAAGATGTAAAACATAAAATACACTGAATGTGAATCATATCCTGTGATATATATTTACTATAATGTACCTACAAATTAAGACAAACTGCAGAAGTGTTTGAGTCCATGTTCTTTGTTTATATAAAACTTTACCAAAAGAAGTATTTACAGGTTCAGAGGCATCGGTACAAGTCAACAATCCTCCGAAACACATTTCACACAAACACAAACTTCCAGACAGGAAGAGGAAGTTTAAAATAATACTGCAAGAAACTCTAGAAGTAGCTACAGCGAATTTTATAGGATGTTTTCTGTGTTAAACTGCAAGCAGGCGGCGCTCCAGACTATTAAATTAGAAGTGTGTTTATAGATGTAAGTTTAAATTTAAATTGAAAAGCTCATTTCAAATTTTAGGAAAAAAAATCTGTAACTTAAAGGGTGACTACCGTTATTTTAACCTGGACACTTAGAATAATAATCTTGCAAAACGAGCACTTTTGTGAATGTAAGCACAAGCTGCCGACTGCAGCGATCTCGCTTAATACTGGACCAATGTCAAAGACTGCTGTTCCCATCAGTCACTTAGACACCAAAACATGGGAACATAGGGTTGAAAAAAGCGGTAGTTACCCTTTAAACGAGAAATCCAACTGCTGCTTTTAGTTTCTGTTCCAACTTAATGTTTAGATAAAATCTGGATTTACAGCGGCCGAAACAAGGCTTTCGATTGGTTCTCCCGTCTGATATGTTTGCACGCTGCCCGTCTGACAGTTCCCTTCCGGACACAAAACATGTGGAGCACCGTGCAGATGTTTCCTCTTCCTGTTTGTTCACCACCACCAAAATAAAACCAGCACATCAACCTTTCATTCCCACTTTAAATTAAAACAAATCATATATTAATATATATTTATTTATATATTAATATATAAAAAAACTAAATATATATATATATTAAAGTATATTTATATATATATATATATAGTTTTTGTTCTCTTTTCAGAAAAAACACCTTTGATTCAGACGATGATAAAACTATAAGTTGTTTTTGTACTTTGGAAGTAAATACGAATAAATTTGACACACACACACACACACACACACACACACACACACACACACACACACACACACACACACACACACACACACACACACACACACACACTTCAGTTAAATATTAATAATGAATGTAAATAAGCGTTGGTCAGCTGCTGGACTGTCACACACACAAACACACATCATGATGTTTCTGTTCAGGGTTGCCTGATGTAAAACAAAACTAAAACGCAGAGTCGGGAAAGTAAATATAAAACCCACCGGCCCATTAGGGTCAGGGGTCACCGCATCATGAATGACGTTATCGGCGGAGAATATGTGTTGAATATTTGATTTGAATGTACAGTCAATCAAGAATTGACTTTTTTTTGTTGTTGCTTTTTTCCCCCCCAGAAGTTTGACCTTTTTAAAAAAAAAAAAAAAAAAGGTTTTCTTTTTTTGACGCTTCTTGGCGGAGAGGTTTGTCAACGCTGTTGACGTTTAACCTCTCTATTTGTATAGTAAAAATGTAGTCTGGGCAATTAGAACAGTTTTTCACTTGCTCGACTCGACAAGTGAAAACCAAAAACCTTAACGTTGAACCCTGGTCGGTGTGCTGTTTGTCCTGAAGGTTTTCTGTGTGAAGCTGCAGTTTGTATTTCCCGTTGCTCTGCGTGCGCTCGGCTAACGTTACGCTGACACAACCCTATGGCTTCTGTACAGATGAGAAGAAAAAGGCACCGGACACAAACGTCTCAGCACGGACGCCGACAGGAAGCAAAGCCAGACCCGTCGCATGTTTTCACTGAGCAGCTCGACATCAAACATCATCTATTATAATAATAATAATAATAATAATAAGTCCTTTATGGATTCAAAGCGGACGTTGTTCAAACACAGCTGATGAAAAATGTCAGAGATATATTCCATCACATGAACCGTTATGATTCCATTTTTGATAGGTTTTTTAATCAACTCACTGATCCTATAAAATGTCAAACCACAAAGTCAATGATTTAGTTTGATTTAGTTTCGGATCTGACTCTTCAGATCCGATCAATTAATCAATAATCATCAACACAATATGAGGAAATAACACACAGATTATTGAGGATTGTAAACTTCAGATCACTGATGTGTGATAACTTATTTTTTTTAATCGGGACTTTCTTTCCGTTTGAACATCATCCGAGAGACCAAACGTCTTTGAAGCGCCTTTAATCAAAGATCCTCTCAATACAAAAGATAGCGCCTTACACGCGGCCCCAAACGCTACACACTTCCTGTTTGCTAAATGGGCGTCACATGGGGTTGGCTGCTCCCAGATTTCAAATCAGACCGTATTGGCGGCTCGTTTGAAGAAACAACCTCGTATTTTATGAAAATAGTTCACCGGAACATGTTCCTGAAACATTTTAAGCGAGAAACAGGCCGTGCAGTTGCTGAATCTGTCTTCATTTCAGATCGACAAAGGTCACTTTAAAAGATTTTCTTCAGCTTTTGAGAGGTGTTGAGCCGGCGACTCGACGCCCCGCTTCTCCAAAATCCCTGGGATCCTCCCAGAATGCATTGCACGGCTGATCCTCCATAGAGCTCAACAGTGAGCGCCCACTTTTTTAACGCCTCTGGTTCCGGAAGTGTTTTCCATGTTCAATTGTTGTTTCATAGACGTTTTGAAAATTGCTGATATAAAGAGTTTTACGCCTGGAACCGAGCCAACCAGCTACGAGATGAATGGTGACCATAAAACATTTGATGCGGCACAAAAAAACATTTTGAAAAGGCACAAGAAGACCGTGTACAGAAACGATCAGAGGTTTCGTGGGTACGGTAAACATTTCCATGGTAACAGCGAGTTGGACCAGTCAGAGACGTCGCTGTTACGCTTAGGATTGTGGGTAGTGACATCAAAACATGATTAAGAGACAAATGAACAGGGTTCAACAATAAGGTTTGACTCTTTTTTTTTTCTCGACATTTGGCGCTTTCTTTAAATGCTTTTTTCCGGTGTTATTTTTCCAAAATAAAAATTCCAAAGTTTGCCAATTTTCCCTAAGATTTTTTTAAACGTTTTTAGCGTTTTTTGTCGGGATTATCCCCCCGTTATTTTTTTTTTTTTTTTTTTTTTTTTTTTTAAACGTTTCAGTCATTTTACGCTTTTTAAATTTTTTTTAAATACATTTTTGACATTTTATTCAACATTTGGCGCTTTTTTTGCCGTTTTTTCGACGCTTTTGACATCTTTAAAATGTTTTCTTTTATATTTTTTTCTGGACAATTTTTTCCTTTTTTTCCGGTTTTGGGCACTTTTTTTCAACACTTTTTTTTGTTCAAATGTTTCTTTCCACGTTTTGTTGGAACTTCAGGAAAGTAGAATCCTCTCTCACTTACCCGACCGAACAAGCGTAAAAATCAAACCTCAACGCTGAACCCCGATGGATAAAAAGAATAACAATCATCCGTTTCATTCCTGACAAAAACCTGTTGCAGGGAAAACATTATTCGCCTTGAGTCGTGTTGCCGGCTGCACAGTGAAAACATCCAATCAGGCGGCAGACTCGCCTCCAGCAGGAAACCACAGCAATCAACATATTATCAACACTCAGCTTCTCCTCGTCTCATTCAGTTAGTAAATTGAAGAGTTTTAAGGCAGAGAGGGCGAGACAGGAAACGGACAGACGGACGGGCGGTCAGGGTTTCTGAGACGCTGCAGCTCCTTCCTCCTCATCCTGTTGTGCTTTGAGCAGTTAGTCTGGCATGCGGACGGCGAGCGGGACAGACGCTACGCCTTCCTGCGCTCTGAGGGGGGGAGGGGAAACCAGGGGTTAGTGTTCAGAGAGGAAAGAGCAGAGTTAAAACCGTCAAGAAGTTTCTCTCCAGAAGGAGAAAGTTCAGAGTTACAGCGGGAAAGCTCAGCTCTTCTCTGCATCACAAACCAAAAGTTTTCCTTGACTCCTCTGTTTTCCTTTTCATATCACATGAGAGTCATATACTCCAGGGATCGGAGGAGGGAAAAGGAGGCAAGGAGGTGTTTGTGTTTTGAGCGCCGGAGGCTGTAATGGAGAGCAGAGACGGAGCTGTAAAGAAGAGAAGTTTTTTTTTGTTGTTTTTTTTTTTTTAAAGGAGAAGGAGGAGGAAAAATAAAGAGTCTTTTTACTTCCTGTACTGACGTCCAAGTCTTCAGCTGTTCTCAGAGGGGAGGAGACAGGTTTGAGGGACGTTAGGAAGTTAACACATATGTTAGGAAACGGTTAAAAGGAGGTGAGGGTCCGGCGGTGGGAGGGAGGGAGTTAGGGTTGGGTATCGTTTTTTTTACCATACCAATGCTAAAAACAGCGCCTTGACAAAGCCTGTAACACATAATGGTCTAATTGTCAATTTCTTTTATGTAATCGCGGTTTCTTTGTTTAACTGCAAGTAATTTCTACATTATCTACGGTCCTAAAGGGTAACTATCCTTTAAGGCCCTGACACACCAACCGGATTATCAGACAGTCTGGCGATGTTGGTGACTCGAGTCTGTTCGCACACATATATATAAATAAATAAATAACCAAAAGATGTTTCCTGGGATTCATTCAAAAAAAGGAACAACTAGATACATTTTTTTTTAATTCGACTGAAAGAGACAATTGTATTGTTTATCGCAATTATTCCTGAGACAATTAGTTGTACAGCAACATTTGGAACAGCTCTAGCCTTGACCGATATTTGAAACAAAACAAAAGAAGAGCACAAAGGTACCCAACCCTAGAGGAGATCCTGAACTCCTTTGGAGGAGGACGGGGGAGGAGGGGGGGGGGGAAGGAAGAGTCAGCACGGGTTTAGGACAAGTTCAGGAGGTTTGGAGAAAGTTAGAGAAAACGGAGGAGGATGTTTGGAGAACATGAGTCAGGAGGGAGCGAACAGCTGAACCTCAGTGATTCTTTAGTTGTGTGACCTCTGACCCCGCTGAGAGCAGACAGGAAGTGAGCATCAGGAGACGCCACAGAGACGCTGGGTTTCCACTAGGAACGGGCATCGAGAACCGGTTACAACTTGGGAGTCGTTTTAACATATTAACATTATTGTCCAACATTCGGAAAATTATTCCGAAATGTTGGACAATTTTTGTCAGGCGTCTTCCAACTGCAACTCCGCTGTTTCCGTCATGAGCAGCGGATTCCAAGCGGGATTGGGTCACCACAACGTGACGTCGACAGTGTTCACGTTTTGCTAATAAGTTGTTGTTGCCGTTGATACGTTTCCATCTGGCCAATCACAAATTGGTGAGCTTTCTACTCCAGTCACACACTTTGCCACTCAGAAAGTTGTGTTTACTTTAGTTCGAATAGCGTTATGTATTGCTAGCAACTACCTTGTTGTCATTGCTACAATGCTAATGTTACTAACAAATGTATATAAAAACTTAGCAGGGATACCAACTGCCTCGGCAACCTTCTGCTAAGCTAGCTGTTAGACGTATCATAAAGTAAGCTATAGAGGAAAACTACAATCTTTTCATTTGCTGGTAATTTTAAATAAAACACGCGTGTGTATACACGGGAGAATATATTGGAGGGGCATCCGCGAGTCTGCCCTCTCATTGGCTACCGCTCTGCAAAAGTTGACTGAGTTGACTTTTGGTAGAGTGGGGAACATCCGAGCACTTTCGCCGCCGTCAGCAGACTTTGCTTATACTGCTGTTGTCACAGGGAAAGAATTGAATCGCTCCGTTCTGCTGTATCATAAAGTAAGCTATAGAGGAAAATCACAATCATTTTAATTTGCACAGAATTTTAAATATATACACGAGAGAATATATTCAAAGCACATCCGCGAGTCTCATTGGCTACCGCCGCCACCCGCACTTTCTCCGCCTTCAGCGGACTTCGCTCTTACCGCTGTTGTCATGGGAATGAATTGAATCGCTGCGCTCTGTCGTTATTTCACCTGCCTGTGGAAACCCAGCGAGAAAGAAAGAGAGAGAATGCCAAAGAAAGAGAAAGAGAGAGAGAGTCACTTCACCAGCACTGACTTTGGCAGAAACGCCTCCATCTCGGGGCCGACATCCTTCCGCGGCAACGCCGTAGATGCCGAGGAAGCCGCGGTGGAGGCGCTCAGGGACGTGGCGCCGCCGGCCGCTTTGGGGAGGCTGTACATGTAGACGGCGCCGATGACGAGCCCGGCGCCCGCCGTGAACAGCAGGTCCACGTGGAAGCCGAACAGGTAGACTGACGTCACCGTGGAGACGATGATGGAGAAGGACGTGGCGAAGCCCTTCAGGATGTTGTCGGCGTACTTCACCACCACGGCCACCAGCAGCCCGCCGAACGCCTGGTTGAAGATGACGCACCACACCATGTCGGTGTAGCCGAACAGGAAGCCGCGCTCGGCAATGGCGGCGCCGTCGTTCCACCACAGTCCCAGCATGCCGAGCGCCATGCCGAAGATCCCCAGCTGCACGTTCCTCACCCAGACGGACGCCGAGCTGCCCTTCAGAATCTTCTCAAAGTAAACGCCGGCGAAGCCTGACGACAGGCAGCTGATCACCACGGCGACCAGACCAACCGTGTAGTTCTGGTTGGAGCTGCCCGACACTGACGCCTCCTTCTTCCCCTCCTGCTCCACCTGACAGAGACACGAACAGCATTTCATTTTTCTTTTAAATCATTTCATTAACGCTAACGTTACCGTATAAACATCATATCCGTTTCCAGCTAAACAAAAAGTGCAGTAAATACATAACAATAATATGTATACAATAAATGTCAGACTGACTGACTGATTGACATGTGATTCTTCTTAAAAAACAAACCGTTTTTTAGAAATGTCTCATAATATATTACAACCCCAAATCAGAAAAAGTTGGGACAGTATGGAAAACACAAATAAAAAAATAAAGTAGTGATTTAGTAGAGTTTTGCATTATCTTGTTGAAATATGCATGACGTCCCTGGAAAAGATGTCTTCTTGAAGGCAGCATATTGTGCTCCAAAATCTTTATGTACTTTTCAGCATTAATGGTGCCATCACAGAAGTGCAAGTTACCTTTGCCAAGGGCACTGACACATAGTTAACATAGGGCTTCCTTTTGGCACAGTACAGTTTTAACTGGCATTTGTGGCTGTAACTACGTATTGTGGTACTTGACAAAGGTTTGCCAAAGTAGTCCTGAGCCCATGTGCTGATATCGCTTATAGATGAATGACGATTCTTGATGCAGTGCCGCCTGAGGGCTCGGAGATCACGGTTGTTCAGCTTAGGCTTGCGCCCTTGTCCTTTACGCACTGAAATTCCTCCTCATTCCTTGAATCTTTTAATTATGTTATGCACTGTTGAAGGCAAGGCAGCTTTATTTGTAGAGCACTTTTCAGCAACAGGGCAATTCAAAGTGCTTTACATGAAGACAATTAAAATACAAGAATAAAAGTTACAGTGCAGTATAAGAAATTAAACATTAAAGAGCAGTTCTAAACAGTTAAAAATATAAAAGCAGATAAAATAAGCAACGAAAGTATAAGAAATGGACAATTATTTAACGAAAGGCAACATCAAAAAGAAAGGTCTTCAGCCTTGATTTAAAAGAACTGAGTGTTGCAGCGGACCTGCAATTTTCTGGAAGTTAGTTCCAAATATGTGGAGCATAGAAACTAAATGTTGAAGGTGAAATAAGCAAATGTCTTCCGATCTTTCTTTGAGGAACATTGTTTTTAAACATTTCAATAATTATAAAAAAAATAATCTCACGTATTTGTTGGCAAACTGGCGATACTAATCATAATTACAATCACCTGTTGACATCACCTGTTTGAAATCACATCATTATTTAACCAATTTACCCGATTACTAACCCTAAATTGCTCCTGTCCCAACCTTTTTTGGAATGTGTTGCAGGTCTGAATGACAGGAAAGGATGTATATTTACAAATGAAATTATGTTGACCAGACAAAGCATGACATATTTTGTGTTCACATTGTCTGCATTGAAATACAAGTCAAAGTACATTTAGAAATCACTACTTTCTTTTTTTATTTGTGTTTCTCATACTGTCCCAACTTTTTCTGATTTGGGGTTGTATTGTCTCTAGAAAGTGTTTTATTCAACTTTTGTTTCCGTTAAAGAAGGAAAAGACAATTGCAAGCGGCAATTTATAATGATACCAATAGTCTGTTGTCGCCCCCGATTAAAACTAGGGCTGCACAATATGCAGTTTTTTTATCATCATGGCATAGACTTTTTGTGTTAGTTGAAAGAAAATATCAGCAGAAAACTGAACTTAAAAATGTAACTGTCATTCTTTTTTTGTGCTTTTTATGTTCAATTCAATGGAAGAAAGTTGGACATGATTTCCTTTCATTAGTTTTAAATCCAACAAGCGAGAGAGGACTGACCTGTACGATGGCGACTCCGGCAAACAGCAGCACCAGAGAAACCCACTGAACTCTGGACAGAGACTTCCTCAGCATCATCACGCTGAACAGAGCCGTGGTGAGGATCTTCAGCTGGTACGTCACCTAGACAGAGTGAGACACACACTCAAACCTTTATTTATTTATGTATTTATGAAAGGTTCAAACCAACAGCGAATATATCTTTCGAGCAGCAAAGTGAAACAAGCAAAATGAAGCAAAGTGCCAAAAACTGCAGTTCCTCGAGTGGCCACTTGAAGCTGGCTCCAAAAAGGGAGTCAATCCACACAGACCCCCATGTGGAAATAAACACCCAACTGAAAAGATGAGCCAGCAGTGGCTCAAAAGCTTCGTAAAAACGTAAACCAAAATGTCAAAAAGCATCAAAAAACGTAATGTCAACAAAAAAACATTAAAACAAAAAGTCAAACGTGTTGAAAAGAAAGCCGAGAAGAACGCTAAAAACAGCATCAAATATAAAAAAAATGACAATAAAAAAACCTGTCAGCCGTCGTTAAAAAAATCGTTGAAAGCATCAAAAGCGTAAAAAAAAAAATTCATCAAGCACAACTAAATTCTTGATTGGCCGACGGCACATTGAAATCAAATGATTCAACAAGCATTCTCCAACGATAACGTCATTTATGATACGATGATGCCTGAACGGCCAAGTGGGAGGTTTCCTTTACAACCCTTACTGTTGAACCCTGCCCACCTTTATCCCCAAAGAGGGGATATTATTCATGTGCAGTGATAAATTAAATGTAGGTCAACACTGAATGAGTATTGTTGCGTTTATTGTTATATGTCATATATAGCGTTAGTCTTTTGTAGAACCAAACCTATGGAGGGTTGGGGGTATGTAACACTTGGGCTTGATATATTTGGTACGCCTAAAGTGGCATGCGGCCCCAGCCGGGCCCCTCCATCCCTTAAAGCTGGCGGTGAGTCTGACCTGGAAGGTGGCGGCCGGCAGGTTGGAGATGGCGATGTACTGCAGGTTGTTCTGCAGAGTGTAGATGAGCGAAGGAACGGCTAGTTTCAGAGTGTCTTTGTACTGAAACACGATGGAGTCTACCAGGAACAACGCCGTCTGCTTCACATTGACTGCAGAGAGACAGACAGACAGGTAATTAGACAGACAGTTAAAGAGAGAGACAGACAGAGAGACAGACAGAGAGACAGAATGAGAGAACGTCAGGGGGGTTGTTTTGGGTTGCCAGGTTACCAGACATATCCTACAGTCTGGACATATCACAGAAACTATGAAAACACCCATTTGAATCATATATCACTATGAATATCGGCGATTAGCTGGATAAATTACCAAAAGGCAGCAGGGCAGGAGAAATAGTTAAAAGTTAGAAGACAGCAGTGTTTCCCCTAGGATTTTTTTTAGCTGTGGGGGCAGGTATGTCAACCCCCCCCCCCCATGGTTGTAGTATGCAGGAAAATGCTTGCAGAAAGAAAGGCTGTTGTCAGGTAAACACGTCACAGTTGAGTGGAAAAGCCGCTTTAATGATGAATGGACTGATAAGCAGGCTACCATTCATACTGTATGCCTCATTTCCAATGAAATGATGCTGTTACAAAATAATACAACTAGCATCATCATCAAGAATAAAAAACACGTAACGATCGCGTCATTCACGTGCATATTAAGTAGCCACATGTATCTGTTTTGGTCTTCTAATACATCCATAGCTTTATGCTCCAGGAGAAAGGACGGTTCGCTCAGCCAGCAGTTAAGTTTATAAGAATTTGTCCAAATTTCTAGATTCCCGCCAAGCTAAGCTAAGACTACAACCAACAGCTTTATTTGTTTTAGCTTGTTGGTAAAAATTCGCTATTTGCAGAGTAGAGCTGTGTTTGCATAAAACAGCGCAGTGGACTGAGCAGACAGAGCAGATTAAAATATCACGTTCTACATGTTTATGCCGGTCTATACAGGTGAGTACATTGATAAGTATTGACTTTTTACTCACGAAGGTTTCATTGTAACCTACTTACAGTAACGAGACTAGCGTGAGTTCATCTGCCCCCCCAGCGGCCGTTGGTAATCCTTGGTATCGTTCCCAGTCAGGTGCTACGTGTTTTAGGTGTGTGTGTTTGTGTGTGTGTGTGTGTGTGTGTGTGTGTGCGCGCGCGTTAACGTTAACGCACACACACATCTCGGCTTAGCTGTGTGTGTGTGTGGCGCGCAGGCAAGAATCCCGGCATGTGAATAGAGACAGGGGGCTGTGTTTGAGCTCTACCTGTGAAGCGCGTGTCCGCGCTATTCTCCGACAATCAACATTGATACCGTGGCGGCAGAAATTTAACTGTGGCGGTGCGCCACTTGCCAATCAACATAGTGGAAACACTGTCCTGCGTAAATAGGTAGTGTTGGCAGGTACGCTTTCTCAGATTTTCACAGTAAAACTGAATCTCTTTTAGGTTTTTGACTTTTGCAGCTTTCACGCCATCACCAACTGGAATTAAATGAAGCGTTTGTCTCCAGACTCTGGCCCACTTACATCTCTTCTGCAGCAGGATGATGAGCAGACACGTCAGGACCTTCAGGACCTCCGCCATGACGACGGCTGACGTCGTGAAGAAGCGGTCGCCCGGCAATGTGCGGACGTATCGGATGCTGAGGATGAGCGATGCATTCTGGACCACCAGCACCGCCAGGCTGATGTACTTCAACTTCCTGTTCACTGCAGGGAAACACAACAACACACAAGTCAAACCTCCAAACTACTACACTGTGAAGGTAAAACAGGAAACAAGCACTGAACCGCCCGGGAGTTTGAGTAACAACAGGTGAATTTGTCCTGCAGTAACAAAGCAGTCGCTTCATCTCTGACTTTGTTGCCTTTTATTTTCTCTCTTTTTCTGTGAAATAAAGCTGCCTTCAAGTGCGGTCAGAAATGTTGGTTTCCCCCACTGCCACCGAAGCTTCGAATATTCGCTGTTAAATACACTGAAGCTTCGAAGCTCAAATACATGGTATTCTGGACCACCATGAGATTTTATTTTGGAAAACAATATGTCCGGGGAGAGACAATGATATATGAAAAACAAATAATGATGAAAATGCCAGCTAAGACGAAATCATATTTTTGTCATATTGAAGAAAAATATTTAGTCGTAATATCTCAAGAAAAAAGTTGTAATATTTCAAGAAAAAATGTTGAGTAAAGCTGAACTACATTTAGCTGATAAAACGTACACACTTTTACTTCAGTAAGGTTTTCAATGAAGGACTTTTACTTGTAGCAAAGTATTTTAACAGTGTGTATTAGTACTATGACTGCAATAATCTGAGTACTTCCTTCTCATACATATAACAGCAGCTTCTGAACAATACAACAGGATGAATGTGGACAAACCTATCGACACATTTACAAGAGGATGTGGGTTCTTAGTAGTAAAGGAATTGTGTTACCTGCAGCCGTGTGCGTCTGGTGTGTGTGTGTGTGTTTAGGTGTGTAGGTGTGTGTGTTTTCTGAAGCAACAGGATGAATGTGGACAAACCACAAGAGCCACAAGAGCCAAGAGGGTGTTTTCCAAGTAATAAAGAATTGTTACTTGCAGCCGTGTATGTGTGTGTGTGTGTGTGTGTGTGTTTTCTAACCACACACCACACCTGTACCAACCTCCACGTCACCAGCTGCCACCCAATACTCACCTGCATTATTCACCTTTTATACGGCTGTTTGCATTGTGTTAGCATTAGTGTAAACAACTTACGGCTCTGTTAGCAGCACAGAAACTAAGTTTATACTAGTACGCGTCAGTGCTCCCATTAGGTAGTTAACGTTACCCGGTGATAAAGTTGTGAAAAATTAAAAAAGGAATTGAGATGAAGGTAAAATAAAACGGGGGAGACTGTCTGCCTGTAAAAAAAAAAAAAAAAGAAGAAAAAAAAAAAGGCTAACGTTAAGTTACCCAGAGACCCCCAGTTTGAGTGCCGTGCAGGCCCCATTCCCCGGCTCTCCCACCTCAGATGAATCCGCTCACCTTCACTCTGACTTCGGCTCGCTGCCTTCTCCTCCACCGCCTGGCTGTGGTTCCCAACGGCCATGCTGCCCGCCGCCCGGACCGAGCCTTCACCCCGCTGCCTGGACGGCTAACGCTCCGCTAACCTCCCAGTTAAGCTAGCTCCCAGGCTCAGGCTTCAGACCGAACCGGAGCACAAAACTCCGGTTTGTAGTTTGATTAAAGCGGGAGGCAGCCGTGCTGTGAGACGGATATTAGACCGGAGCTGAGGTTAGAAAAAAACTCCAGGACAACCGGGATGAAAACACACCGTGGAGCGGCTGAGGTGTTCAGGAAGTGGAGGAGCTACTGCTGCGGAGATAAGACCAACTGACAGGGTGTATCACTCTGAAAGAAAAAACACGCTGCTTATATTTGTATCTGAAATTTAAAACAAATCTCAATGGGAATTGTTTTATTTCTGAAACACTTACCAATAACTTAGATTTTTGTTTAATTGAAAATGCCGATGGAAGTATTTTATATCTATATATTTTTTTTGAATTAAAGTGTTTTCTTCCTATGCCGTTTTGACTTTTTGTTTATTGGCAATACTTAAATAATGTTTCACAAAAAAAAACATTTTGTAATTAAACACTAAACATAACTTTAGATTTTCGATTGATTAAAAATACTGATTCAATTCTTTTTTTAAATATATATTTTTTTGTTTTTTTTGTTTCTATTTTAGTGTGAAATGAGAAGCTCTGAATAAACAGTCAGAGTGAGACCTCCGTCTTCCTTCTCCTCTCTGATCCTGCTGACAACAACCGCTTGTTCTCGTGCAGGCTGAACATGGAGGAATCCTACTGGCTGCTGGGTGAACACGTCACCTGTCAGGAGTTTTTACTAATGTTCAGCGCCCCCTGCTGGATGTGATGTGATGTGATGTGATGTGATGTGATGTGATGTGATGTGTGTGTGTGTGTGTGTGTGTGTGTGTGTGTGTGTGTGTGTGTGTGTGTGTGTGTGTGTGTGTGTGTGTGTGTGTGTGTGTGTGTGTGTGTGTGTGTGTGTGTGTGTGTCCAATAAATAACAACAATAACAACATCTAATAACCCTAAATGGGAAACGTACAATAAAATAAATGAGTCATAAGAAAAAATAACAATGACTTCATTTTATCACAGTTTCCCCCAGCACCTGGAATAAGTAGTAAAAGTACTTTTGTTCTTTTAAAATTGCACTTGTGTGTCTGTGTGTGTGTGTGTGTGTGTGTGTGTGTGTGTGTGTGTGTGTGTGTGTGTGTGTGTGTGTGTGTGTGTGTGCGTGCGTGTGTTATTACTTCAGTAAAAGTACTAATACCACACTGTAAAAATACTCAGTAAAAGTCCTGCTTTGAAAATGTTACTTCAGTAAAAGTGTGTAAGCATCATCAGGAAAATGTAGTTAAAGTATTAAAAGTAAATACAAATCCTCCCATTTTAGAAAGTGTAAAGGATCAGGATCAAGAAACAGTTGTGTGTTTAATGGTCTAATCATCTCAGCTGGACTTGTAGGCTGTTATATTGTTGTAAGGGAGCTTAACGTTTGGTTCAACATCAGAATCAGAAAGGGCTTTATTGCCAAGTACGTTTTTTACACATACAAGGAATTTGTCTTTGTGTTGTTGGTGCATATCATACATTCACTAAATATAACAAGGATAAGAAGAATATAAACAATATAAGTATAAATATATACACACAGTATGTAGTAAAGATAAAATACATATAAAATAAGTAAAAAGGAACTGTACATCAGAGTAGGTACAGTGGTATGAGGAGCCAGAGGTGGAGCGTGGAGAGAGTCAGGGTGGGTTCCAGGCCTTGTTGATGAGGCTAGTGGCGGAGGGGAAACAACTGTTCATGTGGCGTGTGGTTTTGGTCCTGATGGAGGGGAGTGACTCAAAGAGTCAAAGAAACATTGGGGGGTGTGAGATCTCCGACTATCTATGGAGGTCCCGAGACATGTCTGCATGGATTGAGAAAAGAGAAAAGAACATTGAAAAAAAATTGTAGAAAAATAAGTCACCATTAAAAGCTTTGAAAACTTTGGAAAAAACCCTCAAAAAAGGCAACAAAACTCTGAAAAAGTGGACAAAAAATTTTAAAAAAAGCAACAAAAACGTCCAAAAACAGTGTCAACAACTTTGGTAAAAACAATAAAAAAAAGGCAACAAAAACTCAGAGAGAAGCAGAAATCTTAATGTGTAAATATATAAACTTTATTTCAGACCCAGTGGGATCCATATCACAATAAAAAGAACACAGAGTAAAAACATAATAATACAAAAAATACAAAAATACAAAGCCTTCCACAATGTTCAAAACATACAGACATGTTCGCCAATGGTTCCACAGTCTGGAAGAAAATCTGACAGAACTGCGTACAGGGTTAGTCAAAACAGCAATTAAGTCGTTGTCTGACTCAGATACGCTACACATAAATCTATACATCAGGTTACGTAAAACAGCAGAGCACGCAGCGAGTGCAGTGCCAGACAGATAGAAGTCAGGGAAGGTTGACTGTCTGTCTTCTCTACTTCTAATAATCATGATCTTACTCTTTTTAGCATTGTATTTTATATCATAATCAGCACCATACTGTGTGCATATTCTCAGCAGCTGTTGGAGACCAGCACTATATGGGCTAAAAATGACCAAATCATCTCCGTACATAAGGTGATTAATTAATGAGTCACCAACCATACAACCTGTACCATCCATCGTCGTCCGCTTATCCGTGGTCGGGTCGCGGGGGGAGCAGCTCCAGCAGGGGACCCCAAACTTCCCTTTCCCGAGCCACATTAACCAGCTCTGACTGGGGGATCCCGAGGCGTTCCCAGGCCAGGTTGGAGATGTAATCCCTCCACCTAGTCCTGGGTCTTCCCCGAGGCCTCCTCCCAGCTGGACGTGCCTGGAACACCTCCCTAGGGAGGCGCCCAGGGGGCATCCTTACCAGATGCCCGAACCACCTCAACTGGCTCCTTTCGACGTGAAGGAGCAGCGGCTCTACTCCGAGCTCCTCACGGATGACTGAGCTTCTCACCCTATCTCTAAGGGAGACGCCAGCCACCCTCCTGAGGAAACCCATTTCGGCCGCTTGTACCTTGGATCTTGTTCTTTCGGTCATGACCCAGCCTTCATGACCATAGGTGAGGGTAGGAACGAAAACTGACCGGTAGATCGAGAGCTTTGCCTTCCGGCTCAGCTCTCTTTTCGTCACAACGGTGCGATAAACTGAATGTAATACCGCCCACGCTGCGCCGATTCTCCGACCAATCTCCCGCTCCATTGTCCCCTCACTCGCGAACAAGACCCCAAGGTACTTAAACTCCTTCACTTGGGGTAAGGACTCATTCCCTACCTGGAGAAGGCACTCCATCGGTTTCCTGCTGAGAACCATGGCCTCAGATTTAGAGGTGCTGATCCTCATCCCAGCCGCTTCACACTCGGCTGCAAACCGATCCAGTGAGTGCTGAAGGTCACAGGCCGATGATGCCATCAGGACCACATCATCTGCAAAGAGCAGCGATGAGATCCCGAGCCCACCGAACTGCAACCCCTCCCTACGACGACTACGCCTCGATATCCTGTCCATAAATACTACGAACAGGATTGGTGACAAAGCGCAGCCCTGGCGGAGGCCAACCCTCACCTGGAACGTGTCCGACTTACTGCCGAGAACCCGGACACAACTCTCGCTTTGGTCATACAGAGATTGGATGGCCCTGAGAAGGGACCCCCTCACCCCATACTCCCGCAGCACCTCCCACAAAGTCTCCCGGGGGACCCGGTCATATGCCTTCTCCAGATCCACAAAACACATGTAGACTGGATGGGCATACTCCCAGGCTCCCTCCAGGATCCTTGCTAGAGTAAAGAGCTGATCCGTTGTTCCACGACCAGGACGGAATCCGCATTGTTCCTCTTCAACCTGAGGTTCGACTATCGGCCGAACCCTCCTTTCCAGCACCTTGGAGTAGACTTTACCAGGGAGGCTGAGAAGTGTGATACCCCTGTAATTGGTACACACCTGTACCACATGCATTTCAAATGCAAAGACAAATCATTCATACCGGTATACATATTAAAAAGAAAAGGAGACAGAATTCCGCCCTGGCGAACACCATTGGTCACTTGGAAGGGAACAGATGTTACATTCCCCCATCTCACTCTCATCGTCTGATGAGAGGACCAATAAACCAAGATTCTAATTACAAAACCAGGCACCCCACTTTTAGACAATTTTAAAAATAATTTCTCATGATTAACACGATCAAATGCTTTAGAAGCATCAATGAAACACAAGAACGTTGTGGGATTTTGCCTATTATATTTATCTAAAATTTCCTTTAGTGCAAAAATACATAAATCGGTGCCATGCTTTTGTTTAAAACCAAATTGGTTATCAACAGACAGGACGTACCTCTCAAGTCTACACAGTAGAACTGTCTCCAGCGCTTTGGACATAACACTGGCCAGAGCTATTGGCCTGTAATTATCTGAGCTGTTCAGCTTCCCCACTTTGTCTTTAATAACTGGTACTAGCACAACCGAGAGCATAGAATCTGGTAACTCTCCATGAACAAAGAAACCTGTGTAGCACACCAGAGGGGACAGTTTCTTACTGGCATGTTTAAGATGTTCAGCTGTAATATTATCCAGGCCACTGGCCTTATTATCTCTTAACTTCAATATTGCTTCATGGACTTCAGCAGAAGTGACAACAACATCATCATTAAGCTCTACATTATCCACTACAAACACATTACTTTTTACACAGTTTAACAGTTCATAATATTGTTTCCGCCATAACTGTGAAATTTCATCAGGACCACTCACACCATCTATATTAGATGGAAGAGATGTTTTGCAGTTTTTATTTTTGTTCCAGAAATCATTAACATTATTTTTTTTGCAGCTTCCATGCCAGTGAATCTGACCTCATAGTGTTTTCATTTCTTTTAATATAGCGTGAGTGCATTAAATTAATTAATTAATTAATTAATTAAATCTAGCAGTAGTGCATTTCTTATTATCAAACAAGGGGCCATGCTGGCTTCTGCCTGCCTCAGCCCATTTTTTAAAGCATTTCGGGCCTCTGCATGGAGCTCTTCTACATGATCCTTCCAACCTGCTTAGCATTGCACACTTTTGTCCTGTTTATTTAGAGGCCTGCTGGAGATACCGAGAGACTCCACAATAGCTCCATACAGGGAACATAAATCTGTATAGTGTTGTACATTCTTACAGTTCATATCCCGACACAATAAGGCATCTTTTGGGACCTTAATATTACCCAGCAAGGAATCAGAATGATTTACATATGCATGTAGATCTTTCTTAGACAATTTTGACCAATTTATTTTCCCTACATCAATTCCATTATCCACAGGCAACAACATTGATTGCCTGTGTTCAATACCATGAGAAAGGGTATATGGTATGTAAAGTAGTAACTTAAGCTATAACAGATGAATGTAGTGGAGTAAAAAGTACAATATTCTCTCTGAAACGTAGCAGAGTAGAAGTAGAAAGTGGCATGAAAAGAAAAGACTCAAGTAAAGTACAAGTACCTCAACACTCGGTACTGAAGTACAGTACTGGAGTAAATGTACTTAGTTACATTCCACCGCTGGTTTCCATGCTCATTAAAAGGTTTCATTTAAACATCTTGTTTTCAGTTGTTTATAGATTGATTTCCCTTGTTGTGAATTACTATGAATTGTGGGTAATGTAGTATCACAGAGAAGCCAACAGAACAGTCAAGACACACAACGTGATGAAGTGACAAAAACAGTTTTATTTAAACATTGGATCTTTTATTTTCTTTCCCTTTTTCGATCCATAAAGTCTTATTTAATATAAATAAACAGAAACAAGTGACCCAACAAAGAGCCACTTTGATCATAAACCCAGCCAATAATACACAAGTATCTACGGCAACGCAGCGTCCAACACGCCAACAGGACACGCAATTCTACCAACCAGCAGATACACTGGTTTCCATCTCAATCTGACAGGAAACAAAATAAATAAATAGCTTTGCTCGAACTTTAAATTAAGATTCTGACTCTACCATCAAACTAACGTCCTGTTTTCTGATTTTTTAGTAAAGTGTCCTCTGCTGAAAAAAACAAAAAACATCTGCTGCTTTTGTTCTAGTTTCACTGGATGGATGGAGATGACGTCCAAAATTACCAAGTAATTTGCTGTAACTGTTAATTCTAAAGACATTTTCCTGTAAAGATCTGCATCATTTGGTTCTTGTAAAAAGGAAAATGGAGATTGATATGCTTATTATATCTCAGATTTTAGGATATTATCCAGTAACTGAAAGCAATGTTTACATCCAGGTGAGAAATAAAACTGCAAAAGTTCTTAATAACTCAGATTTGAGCTTTTTATTTTTTAAGTCTGAACACTGAATATTATTATGAGCTCCCAAAGATTTCAACCCTAATGTCCAAATCATGTGTCAAACTCGAGGCACGCAGGCCATATCCGGCCCCTCGCAGATTTGGATCCGGCCCGCATATCAGTTAAGGTTCTCAATATATTTTGGCCCGTCTAGTTTGAGTAGTTTTTCCAAAGTTTTTGCCACTTTTTCTGATGTTTTTAGGCACGTTTTCCAACCGTTTGTTGCTTTTTTCTTTGATGGCTAAGTTACATATCTGGCCCGTAGTGAACCGGAGTTCGACACGCCTGGTCCACATGAACAAAAAGCAGGAAATACAAATGCTCCACATTCTGTTTAAAGACACCTAATGTTTTTAACGTCAATTATTTTAGGATGAGGGGGTTTTATTTCTTTGGAGTTGAAGCTCAAATTATCCGCCAATCGACACAAAAATAACTGGAGACTCTTAACAATCGGCTGTTTCTAAACTAAACTAAAACTTCTGCCAAGTAGAGCCATCACGCTTTTCTTCTTTTGTCTCAAAGCCGGATACAACTTTGTGCACTTTGAAACCTTTTTTTTTTTTGAGCTTTCAGTGTTCAGACGCAGACGACTTCTACTTTGTTACGGTGAAAACGCACCGTAAAAAATAAGGACATGGAGCCATAACAATAAAAAATAAAAAGAGTAAAGTCACTGGTGTTCTGCTTTTGTAAAAACCAAATAAATACACAATTCAATAAATAACCAAAACAGGAAAGTCATTCCACTTAAATGAGGCATGGCTCCTGCATCCACCAGAAGAGATAAATAAAAATAAACACTGCAGCGTGAGGACTACAAATAAAAATAAGAAAAATAAATACTTTTCTCAGTAAGTGATCAAATGTAGCGGCGTTTTCTTCGTGTTTTAACCCTCCGATGAGCTTCTGTCGACATCCACCTGGGGTGTTCGTTGTGTAGCAACATGTCCACAGGTAGAAGATGGACAGAAACGTGTGTACGACTGATTTAGTGAGACACAAATAACACAGAAGTGCAACTTCCAAACTTCACGTGGGTGTTTCCAACTTTGGAAATTCCAACTTCCGAGACCTGTGCGATGCTCAGGGTTACGTTCGTTGTGTTTGTCCCTCAGGAGGCCGGTGTGTTCAGGGTTAAGTTTATTGGGTTTGTCCCTCAGGAGGCCGGTGTGTTCAGGGTTAAGTTTATTGGGTTTGTCCCTCAGGAGGCCGGTGTGTTCAGGGTTAAGTTTATTGGGTTTGTCCCTCAGGAGGCCGGTGTGTTCAGGGTTAAGTTTATTGGGTTTGTCCCTCAGGAGGCCGGTGTGTTCAGGGTTAAGTTTATTGGGTTTGTCCCTCAGGAGGCCGGTGTGTTCAGGGTGAAGTTTATTGGGTTTGTCCCGTCACAGGGACTGGCTGGACAGAGAGCTGTGCTCCTCCTCCTCTGCCTCGCCTCCCTCCATCCAGGGGTGGGACAGGATCTCCTCCAGGGTCGGACGCTCCTCGGGACGGTACGACAGGCACCAGCGAATCAGAGACTGGCATTCTGGGAGTAGAGAGAGACAAAGGGGATGTGAGGTTAAACGGCTGCACAGAACCAAGGTTAATTATAGTTTTGAATTTACAATTAAGTTTTTCTTAAGGATGTTAGTTTCAGTTTAACTAAAAACATGCTTCAACGTTTCTTTTACTTTTACGTTTAGTTTGTCTACTGGACAGGGTGCGGAGCGGGGGGGGGGGGGGGGCAGAGCCTCTGCTCACCTTTAGAGACCCGCCGGGTGAAAACGGGCGCTGCAGCGACGATATCCTGGTCGCGCTCGAACGGGATGTCGCCGCACACCATGTCGAAGAGCAGCACGCCCAGAGACCAGACTGTGAGAGAGACGGCCTCGTAGGACTGGGACACGATCCACTCGGGGGGGCTGTAGACCCGCGTACCTGGGGAGGCAAGAAGAGGCGTTATTAAGTCTGAATTAAATACACTCTGGGGCTGCAAGTGTCAGATAAAACAAACTGAACTCAAAGATTGTGCAAAGTTTTGCATGGAAACGATGAATTGATTATCAAAATAGTTGCCAGTGAATTTCTGTCGATCGTCTAATTGACTGATCATCTCAGCTGCAGTGAGTTAACAGTTTTCTGTTGTCTTCCCCTCAGAGGTTTTCAACTTCAATGAGAACTTAGACACAGTACTGACGTCAACGGACAGTTATTCGGTTCAGAGTGTGCATCTCCGTACCTTCGAACTCGCTGTACGGCGTCTCTTTGAGCAGAGCTCCGGATCCAAAGTCGATTATCTTGACGTCAAGCGTCCGCGTGTCGACCACGATGTTCTCGTCCTTGATATCTCTGTGCACGACGCCGTGGGCGTGAAGGAAGCGCAGCCCCTCCACGATCTGCCGGAAGAACCTGGCGGGAGCGAAGCACACAGAGAGAACGTTAACACGGGGAAACAGTTTTTTTATCATCATCGCGATAACCTGAGTGCGAGGCGTTCGGGGAGACTAGCAGAAGTGGGCGTTTGCAGAGTCTAACCTGACTGTGAGGTGTTCGGAGAGTCTAACCTGACTGTGAGGCGTTCGGAGAGTCTAACCTGACTGTGAGGCGTTCGGAGAGTCTAACCTGAGTGCGAGGCGTTCGGGCAGCGCTCCTCTCTCCGTGATGAAGTCGAACAGATCCTGGCCGTGTGGCGGGCGCTCCAGCACCAGCAGGAAGCCCCGCCCCTCCATCTCGAACCAGTCCAGCATGCGGATGACACCGCTGTGACCCCCGACCTCCGCCAGCCGCTGCAGCAGAGCGATCTCCATGGGAACAGGGCCAACCTCACCGGGCTGAGGGCGGAGAGAGGGAGATTATAAACATCTGCATCACAATATTTACAGCATATTATATACCGCGCTTCTCAAAGTACGGACCAAGGTCCGCATCCTAACCTCGTGTTAGGAGTCCTTATGAAGTATTACGTTTTCTATTTTGAAATAAATTGTTAGTGATGCTGAATATACAAGGAAAAAAACTGAAAAAGGAGACCAAATAAGTGGAAAAACTAAAAAGGCGTAAAAACCGTCAAAAAAAAAGAAGCACAAAAACGTCAGAAAAAGAGTGACAAAATGTTCCAAAAGGGACAAAAATGGCCCTAGAAAAAGGGACGAAAACGCTGAAAAAAGCCCAACAAAAACGGCTGGGGAAAAGCCCAGAAAAAAAAGTGATAAAATGTCAAAAAAAAAGCGAGAGAGAAAAAACGGCCCTTTGAGGCATGAAGCTCGGGACAAATGTACTGTTGGGTGCTGGTACCCAAATCGGTCCAAAAGTTAACCAGGAAAACCGAGAACTCGATTTGAATGTATGTTGCTTTTTGCTATTGATCAATAACTTGTTAGTGATGTTGAATATACACACGAAAAAGGAGACAAAAACATTTTGACAAGGCGAAAGTAAAACTTCAAGAAAGGCAACAAAGAAACAAAAAACGCCCTCACACTGCATGAAGCTCGAAGTTTGTACAACAGTTGGAGCAGGAAAACCAGAGTACTCGACTTGAATGTATGTCGCTTAAAAGTTCAGAGTGAGTTGATTAAATGTTATTTTGTTATCGCCAAGGAACCTTTGAGTGAAACGTTTGAGATCCTCTGTTATATACACACTTAAAAATAAAACCCTTTTTTAATGTTACGACTGAGAGAAGTGCACCAAATGTCTCATTTTATCTGGCCAACAGTCTGAAACACAAAAGATGTTCAATTTGTTTTCAGGTTTGGCACATAAAGACAGAAAATGTTTAATATTATTGCTTGGAAAAAAAATTTATGTCGATCGGCTTAAATAGTTCAGCTACAATTTAAAAGGCGTTTCTGAAAATCAAATTAATGGGAGAACTTATAACAAGAAACTATGACTGTAAAGTTGTTAATAAAAGCTGTTGTGTGATAGCACCATTGCTGCTACTTAAAGAACAATGATGATGAATAACGCCACATATTTTCTACATGTTACTGTAACAAGTAAAAGCAGAAACATGTAGATAAAAGGGGTTCTGTAATGACTCACAAGGGGCCATTCTTTTTTGCATTTCTCAGTAATACATTCTCACAGAAACTCCAGTTTCCCTGAGTCATCGTCTGCAGGTGAGTTCCAGGTGTCTGTATGTGGTTTTTTTTTTTTTTTTTTTTTTGAGGGGGTCCCCCAGTTAAAGTTCAAATGAATAAGAAATGAGTTAGTCACTGAGGGGAAACCCTACGGTGTCATTTACCATACCGTGACGTCACAGGTTTTCTGTGGGAACCAGGGTTTGTGTGTGTGTGTGTGTGTGTGTGTGTGGGCGCCCCCGGCTGCAACTCGCCTGTCAGTCCAGCAGAGGGCGGAGTCGACCCACGGTCTGTTTACGCCGAGTTTAATTCACTTTACCAACACGTTAAAGTTCCCTGGAGAGCTGACACTAATCACCTGATCAATGAGTTCGTAGATTGACAGATTGGGTAACTGATTAATAGTTTAAAGCTAAAACTTTAACTGAACTCTGCTAGTTCCTCCCGTGAGTCAGATTCTCGGTTTTCTCTGGTTCATATATCTTAGTAAACCCTATATGGATAATTGTGAGATCTTTAAGACATGTAAAACCATGCATTTATGCACCGCCCCCTTCTTAAATAAACTGAACAGAGTACATTTCTCTTTTGGGATGGTTGGTCAGACAAAACAAGACGTCATGTTTATCTTTGGAAAACATTTTTCACTGATTTCTAAGATTTAAGGGACCATGAAAAATGTTTGTGACATTTTAAAGATGAGCCAACAATGAAAACAAACACTCACCAGTCTGGCCCACTGCTGAACTCTGTCGCTGGAAATCTGTTTAATGGCAACCTGGGAGGGACAAAAAGGAGACAAACTTATAGTTTACATCTGTAGAAGCAGGAATTGAAGTCGCAAATTAGTTTACGTCAGTAATGTTACAGTGAGATATAATCCAGAGTTAAGAAGATTAAATTGATCTTATGGCTGAACACAATAACTTTAAAAAGTTAAATAGCTTCACAGGAATAAAATAAGAGATAGATAGATATATATATATATATATATATATATATATATATATATATATATATATATATATATATATATATATATATATATATATATATATATAATCTTTGCAGCTCTAGTTTTTATGTAAGTTGTCAAGTAAGTACCGGTATGTAAGGAAAAGAAGAGGAGGGAATGAAGGAAGCAAGGGTGGAAAGAAAAGGGCAGAATAAATAAGAAAGGATGGAAAGAAGACGGGAGAAAGGGAAGGAGGAAGGAGGATTGAAATGAAGGAGGAGGATTCAGTTTACTAGAAGTTCACCAGAAACTAGAAAATATTCACATTTAACAAGCGGACATCACACAAGTTTGACTGGTTTTCATATAAAAATGACTCAAAGCGACTATCAAAAGAAGCTAGTGATTAATTTAATAGCTAATGGATTAATCTGTGCAGCTCTACAGAAGAAGAGATACGAGATACATGCAGAGGTGAAGGTGTGAGTAAATGTCTGTAGTCTGACCTGCAGTCCATCACAAAGCCTCTGGCCTGAAAACACCGAACCGAAACCGCCGCTGCCCAGCAGAGAACCGCAGCGATACTGACTGTCGAACGGTTCCTTCACTGAGGGAGACGGAGAGATAACACACAACACGTCAGTCAGCTGCGGACAGTTTATACATAATACATTTTATATACAGTAGATTTCAGTGTTCCCCTGGCTTTGTGGAAGACTTAGGTGTGTGTATTTGGTGTCCTTTCTTTATGAAAATGTTACGTTTTTCAATTTAAAAGAAATGCAATCCCCCCCCCCCATATATGTGCTTAAAAAAGCTTATGGAGACAGAACTTGCTAAATAATCTAATTTGATTGCAATATGATTCATGATGTTGGAGGGAATGGTCATTTTTGTATCATACATTTATATTGAAAAAAAATGAAATGACTATAGTGTGATTTTTGCGATTTCAGACAAAACGCCAGTGGACAAGCTTTAAAAAAAAAAAAAAAAAAAAAAGATGAGACACTTTTAATTTTAAATGTCCTAATCCCACAGTGGTTTTATGTCACAGAGTAAACTGGATATCTTTGCGATTTGGACTGTTGGTCGAATGTAACCTTTGACTCAGAAACTGACACACACACACACACACACTTAATGAAAGATGAAACTATTTTGAAGAGGAGGAAGTATATCATTTTTGCACACGTGACCGTGGTGGATTGTTAGCGCTGTATCAACCTTTACACTACTGTCTGTGTGTTTTGGTTACTGTTGGCGCCGCTGCTGTTTAACACAACGAGGAATAACATGGTGGTCAAGCAAACATCAACAGAAACCGAAATAAGACGTTGGTTAGCTGAAATAATGTGCGTTTCCTCAGCGGGTGTCTGCGTTAATACCGAGTCGTATTTGTCTGGGAAGTAGTAAAGTCTCAATTTTAACGTTGTTCTTTTATGTGAGACGTTTACTTCTTTAAATAAAATTCCGTAACCGTGGAAACGGTTCTTATATTAGCCAACGTTAAACCGTCCACGCGAGGAAATATTAGCGTAACTGAAACGACGGTTATGCCGTTGGAACGCTAATTCAGACTCCTTAAACCGGTGTTTTTTATGTAGTCTGGTTGTATCTTAACGAAACAGTTAAATGAGCGGCTGCAAAACATCAAAAATAATTAGCTAAAGTTAGGAGTTAGTTAATAGACCGGTTAGTCTACAAGTTGCCTGTTGTAGGATGAATATGCACTCTGATAAAGTGACATTATTCACTTTTAACTTACTTTATTTATCACGAAAAAAACAGTTTTTTTTAACCATGTTTTATTTTCTCACCGTTTTTTCCCCGGACTTCCTCGTCCAGATGACACTCCGCGGCTCTTTTCTCCAACATGTTCTGGAGGTTTTCAGTCAGTTGAAGCAGATACAATCCATCCTTTTGTTGGTTGAATTCCTCTGTCAATAGTTTTTAAACCTTTTTTTCGTCTTAAACGGACTTAAGTTGCCGCTTCCCTCCTTCTGTTTCACGCTTTCCGTTTTGCAAATCAAATTTCCGCAAGGAAAATTACTATAAAAGTTATTTTCTGCTGTAAACGCAGTTAAAAACGTTGAAAATAATCTCTTAAAGGCGTTCGTAAAATCCCCAGATAACCTGCTCACCGCCTTCTCTGCTTTACGTTAGCTACTGTTTTGTTCTGTATTTATCCTGTCCAGTCACGCCCACTCCCGCCCTCACTGTCCAATCAGCGTTGAGACGTGTGCTCAATGTTTTGAATCGTGCCGCCAATCGGATTCAAGCTGCGGTTTGTGCACCTTATGAATATTCAAACCCCACGAGAGGAATTCGTAGAATTCAGAATTCAGGGCGGCGGAAGCGCGCGCAGATGATGCTGACGGGAAAGAAGAGGGCGGTTTCCCCAAAACACACACACACACACACACACACACACACACACACACACACACACACACACACACACACACACACACACACACACACACACACACACACACACACACACACACACACAATATCGAAATACATCAACGGTTTCGCTACGTGCCCTACTCTTTCTTATTCTCACTCACGCACGCGCACACAGGCGTCTTTCTGCTAAGTCCAGTTGTATATTTATAAATATATTAGTCTAAAATCGGTTTCCTGTTCCTGTCAAAATAAACGTGTCAGCACAAGAAAGTCAAAATGAAACCTGACTGACTGACCTCAGTGGAAGAAGTATTAAGATCCATTACTGCAGTAAAAGTACTAATATCATACAACTCTGTGGAAATACTCTGTTCCCTGTCAATGTTTCTCTCTTCTATCTGATGTTTCTGGATTAATCTTCATGCTGCATTTATGAAGCATTTTACTGCTGTAGGTGTCTAGGGTTGTTTTTTTACTGTTTATTAAGGATCCCCATTAGTCGTCACCGTAGTGAAGACTATTCTTCCTGGGGTCCAACACAAGACAAACATAAACAAATATAAGAAAAATGAAATGAATGAAAACATCCTAAATATCATGAAACAAAAGGTACAGTAGCATGTTTTTGATGTTATAAAAATAATAAAACAGTGACATGAAATAAAATATATAGTACAAAAGAAAGAAAGAAGACAACAGAAAGGAAATAACAGAATCAAACAGGTTTTAATCTTATCTTCAAACTGATGACAGCATAGTTTATTTTTGAAGCTTGAAGTATTTCCCATTAGGATTAAATGTGTTACGCACAAAACAGAGACACACACACACCTAATGAAAGATGAAACTATTTTGAAGAGGAGGAAGTTGCACACATAACCGTGGTCGATTGTTAGTGTTGTATCAACCTTTACACTACTGTCTGTCTGTCTGTCTGTCTGTCTGTCTGTCTGTCTGTTTGGGAAGGAAATAAATGAGTGAATAAAGTATTAATGCATGAATTAACTTAAACTGTATTGTGTTAAAACTATATATAAATATTTGCAAAAAGTGTAAAAAGTATGATACTTTGTACATGTTGACTTGATAGTTCAATAACATAAAAATAAAATCTAAAAAAATAACTAACGCGTCGAAGCGTACGACGAACTCTTAGGATGACGATGCATTTTGTTTTGTCTCATATTTTAACTGTAGTTTATCCCCATTTAATATATATTTCCTTTTTTCTCTATTAACACTTTTTCTTTCTTTATTTAAAGTTGTATTATTGTTTCTCTGGATCATTGTGCGGAGTATGTGTCTGAAATGTACGAATACATTTGAAATCTAAATAAAGTTGCTGGAAAAGAAAAGAAAAAGGACGCATAGAAAGAAAGTGAAACAGATAAAAGACGAGAAGAAGCTCAGCATGTTTACGAGTGCAGAAAAAGACATAAAATCTCCCAAACAGTTTTTCTTTCAGAAACATTTTCCTCTTTTTATTCCAAGAAAAAAAAGTCTTTTCATCCCAAACGATAAAATAAAAATAAAACAAACTTATATTATTAATAATAACAACATTAATAATAATCAATCATTAAGAGGATTAAGTATGACAATTCTCAACTTTTTTTTATCTCCTTTTTTTATTTGTTGCTTTTTCTCTATGATGATATTGGTCGTGGTCGATTAAACATGCAGCTAAATAAGTCCAATGATGATGATGATGATGATGGTGATGATTGAGGCGGGGAAGAGGGGGAGGAAGAGGAGGAGAGAAGGCATCACAGACCATGACAGCGCTGGCTGGAGAGTTTATGTCCCGGATGACAATGGGGAGTGTGTTGCTCGACACAAAGGGGGGGAAGAGATGATCTTGCTATTGGTGGCTGGAACCTGGAAACTGTGGGCAGGAGCTAGCTTAAATACATAATAAGACTGCAGCTTATAGCTAGCTGGATAAAGGCCCGGATACACTAGCTTTTTAACAATGCAATACGCGTAGTTAAAAGCACGTATATCTCGGCCTTAAGAGAGCATGCTAACGTAGCGTCTACGCCACAGACTGGTTGAGTGAGAGTTATGAGAGGGGAGGGGGGGGGGGTGGGGGGGTTTGCCAGCTAAGCTTGACAGCATAGCTGTGTAAAACTTAGTAAGACTTGAGGTGATAGCTTGCTCGCTAAGAAGCATGCTAACATAGCCTGCAGGACACCGATGTACAGCGCCTTTAGCCTGGTCGACTTTACCAGTTCTGATTAGCATGGGACTAGCATTCCTACAGTAGAGTTACAAAGTTACAAGAGGAGTAGGAGTGAGCGGGAAACTATTTAACTATTGACGGCTAATAGCAACACAGTTTGTTAGCAGGAACTAGCTTTAAAACATAGTAAGACTTAAGGTGATAGCTTGCTCGCTAAAGAGCATGCTAACGTAGCCTCTATGCTACTGGTAGTTCCTCATTGAAACCAACGGCACTGATAGCAGCAGAGCTAACAGCCTGCTACAAACTGAAAATAACTGTTGACACCAAAAACCAAAATATTAAAATTCAAACTGACGATGTCTGTGAATTTCAAAGTCCATTTTTAAAATCACAGCTGATCCCAAAGTCAGCATTAAGAACGAGCTCCATCTGAGTGGTAACCAGGAACAGCAAAGGGTGGGGGGGTTGATAATGCCGGATCGCTATTGGCTGGAAGGAGGGTGTTATGGGGGGAAAAGAGACAGAGGGAAAGAAAGGAAGGAAACAGGGAAGGAAGGAAGGAAAAGGAGACAAGTGATGAACGGATGAGTTGAAATGTCTGCAGAAAAAAACAAGTGTGAATTTCTTTGTTTGATGTTTTATTTCCTCCCAGGGTATTTCCTCCTGGGTCGATCTCCATCCGTGGGTCAGAGGTGGTGGTGGGTAGGGGGGGGCGTGTCAAAGGTCATCACTGTGTGTGTGTGTTTGTCGGCTGGCTATCAGCTGCTGTCGGGCGATGGCTCCCTCTCTCGATGCATGGCGCTGCTCTGGTGTTTCATGCTTTCCAGGTATTCCTGCTGCGAGACGGCCAGAACCGACGCCAGAATCTCGTCATCCTCCCAGTCTGTCAGACCTGAAACACACACACAACAGGTCAAGTATCCAGATACTTACTCGATACTTACTGCAGTAAAAAGTAAAAGGGCTGATCCAAATACAATTGTTTGTGCCTCGAAGCTTGGGTACTAATCGACAGGGAATATTCCAAGGGTATCGCCGCAGGGTTGAGGGGCGGTGGGAGTGTCACTTAGGCTACATTTACATTTGGTTTAAAAAATAATATATTCTGCTACGTTTCCCCCTCTCATTCCCCCTGCTCTGGTGTTTCCCCCTATCATTCCCCCTGCTCTGGCGTTTCCCCCTCTCATTCCCCCTGCTCTGGTGTTTCCGAGCCCCTAAACCGGAGACATTTGGAAACACTTCTGACCCGTTTTGGTTTGGAATCTGCGGGGTTGTGTTGCAGTCTCAACAGCCGCAACACCGACCCTGACGGCAACGTTTTCTCCTCCTGTCTTATCGGTCACAACGTCTCGTTCTCTGAGACTAAAGCTTGATTTATGTTTTTGTGGAGGCCTGAAGTTATACTTGTGCGTTGGTGTGTGCATCAATCTCTTTAAGAGATGAGCAGGGCTGGAGTGTGTGTGTGTGTGTGTGGTAGAGTGAGTGAGAGAGTGATGGTGATTATCTTCAGAGTGAGTAGTGACTCTAGAGTCATAGTGAGTGAACCAAGTGAACCAAGTCCGCGCGCCTGCGTAGAGCCTTCCTTCTACTACTACTCTCCCTAGTAGCGCAAAACCAAAACATGAAAGCTGACAATTTTGTCTGGACAGACGAGGAGGTAGCACAACAGGGCGTGGACTGGGAGTCCTGCCAGTCAAAATATATGGTCAGAGGGACGTAATATCCACACAAGAAAAGCTGAAAGACATCCAGACCAAGTACAGGCAGGCTGTGGATACCCAACGGCGGAGTGGCCATGGGCGAGTAATCACTCTATATTTTGATTTATGTAATGAAATATGGGCTGGGTCGCCAGCCACCACAATAGAGAATGTAGACTTTTGCGGTTTTACCCTTTAGACGGGAACGTGACTTGTGGAGTGTTTTTAAAATTTCCACTCTGGAAGGTGGTTTCACTTTTTTTACACCGTCACCGTCTAAACCGAATGCTAAAATA
>CM042433.1:27727054-27969554 GCA_023631565.1 Gymnocephalus cernua | reverse complement strand
TGAGCGTGCGTGTGTGTCTGTGTGTGTGTGTCTGTGTGTGTGTGTCTGTGTGTCTTTGTGCATGTATCTGCATGTGTGTTACCTGGCGCGCAGGGGGAGGGGGGTTTGCTCAGGATGAGAGCGGCTCCGGCGGGGGAGGGGGGCTTGTTGTGGGTCGATGGGGCGGTCGGGAGGTCGGAGTGGGAGTGAGAGTGGGAGGGGTCGGAGTCGCGTTGCCGTGGCGACCGGGCGCTCCAGTCGTCCAGTCCGCTGGAGGCGGCTGCCGTCGCCGAGCTGCAGGTGGCGCTGGCCTTACGGGGCTGAAAACAAAGAAACACGATCCTGTAAACTGATGAAGTTAATAACAAAGGAATGCTAACTGAATGTCGGGAGCAGTTACAGTTTACGTGCTGCAGCTCTTCCAGTCTGACAGTTAGCAGTGAACTTCTCTCTGGTTTGGCCGCTTTATAACAAGCTCAGAGACAACTGCCAGACAGGGCCACTTGTTAATCGTTTAACCAGGTAAAAATGACAACGATGTGACAATTCTAGCTACTTGTTGAATCATTTGGGAGGTTTCCTCTCAAATAAAGTTACATTCCTGTGAATCAGCACATGACTCACAGGTGCTATTCTCAACATATAACGATGGATAACCAAAAACAAAAGGGCTGCAACTACCTGTTTTTATTGTGGATTAATGTGAGGATTAGTGTGGATTAGTGGTTTGATCTCTAACATGTCAGAAAATGGTGAAAAAATTTTCACCATGAAAATATGCTGACACATGTTCACCATAAGTCTTTAGGGTTATATAAGATTAAAGTAGTAAATAAATGTGAGTTTGAGTAGGAGTTTTGTCAAACATCGTTTTGGACGCGCTGGTGTGTCTTTCTGTCTTCAGAGGGTTAAGTTAAAGTTCATGAAAGTAATATTACATTTACTTAAGTAGAATATTTTTGTACTCTTTCCAGCTGTGATGGCAGGGAAACCCCTGCGGTTGTGTGTGAGTGGCGCACCTGTCGGGCCTGCTTCTCCTGGTCCTGCAGCCACTGCAGGTACGACTCCCGGGCCACCTGCTCCTCGATGGCCTCGTTGGTCGCCTCCCAGTCCGTCGCTCGCTTCTTGTCCTCCAGCATCTGCTGCTCGATCCACGACTCCTCCGACGTCTTGATGGCCGACTTCATCAGCGACTGCTCCGCGTACTGAGGAGGGGGATCGAGCACGGGGGGTGGGGGGGAGGGGGAATCCTCTGTCAGTTAATACAAGTACCAGCCCACACACGCAGGCAGGCACGCACACACGCACGCCAAGCAATTTGGGGTTCAGTGTCTTGCCCAAGGACACTTCGACATGAAACTGCAGGGATCGAATCACCAACCTTCCGAATAGGTAGGCGACCGCTCTACCACCTGAGCCACAGCCGCCCCTACATGCAGATGAACGGCACCCACCCGCCCTCCTGTTGTCCGGCGGACTTTTTGCTGGATGAGCTTCGGGGATGAAGAGAGGTAGGCGCCGTTCATCTGGTAAACACAACACAGCTTTTTTGCATTGTTATTTGGAGCGAGAGGTGAGTGATTGGGAGTAGAGCAGGGTGAAACCTAAGTGATATTGAGCGGAGCGATTTCCAGGCTAGGGTTCTTGTGGTGCCGGACACATCGGAAAAAAACAAGTTTCGAGTTAGAAAATGCCCGTGAACACCTGCTGAAGTCGGAACAACTCAGAAACTCGGGGCAGATTTAGTTTGATTCTTACTTGTTTCCTCGACATCATACAGTACGTGTCATCAACATGGCGGGCTAAACTTGATGTTTTATTAACGGCGACAAACGTATTATTACTAACGACTTTTTGCTCAAATACAATTTTTTATCTGGTATTACCGTTAGTTGTTGTCCATAAAGAGTGACCTAGACGAGTTAGAAAAGTTATTCACTAATGTGAATTGCGGTATTTTACCTTTACTATAAAGTCAGGTACATTAGTTGAACAAATATTTTAGTAAGAGCACATTAATGCTCCATTAACCCCCTCGCCCCCCCCGCCTAATGCTTTTAAAAAAGTCTGGCGTTGGTACCCCTGGTTTGAAGGCGGGCAGTCCCAGGCCGACTCCGATCGTGGCTTTGTTGGGGTTCACCACCGAGTTGTAGTGGATGTTGCGGTGGTAGCTCACTCTGATTGGCTCGTCGTTGTTCTGGTGGATGCCGTGGAACGTGTTGATTGGCTCTGTGAAGGAAGGAAGGGGGGGGGGGGGGGGATTTGAGGTTGGTGGGATGTTTACTTTAGTTCAGTTTATTTTGGTCATTCTAAACTTACAGTATTTAAAACAACGGCAATGCCTTTCTTGAATTAAAATAAACAAAACAAAAAAAAAAAAACACAAAAAAAAAGATGTACAAAACAGAAAACAAAACAATAAAGAGGTGTAGGCCGAAGCCTTGAGTCCAGTTCAGACCAAAGATTCGCGACGAGACGAGTGTAAACTTGCAGCTACTTGCTACGAGCCGGTCTGCAGCGTTCTGAAAGCTGCCAGTTTAAACCAATGATACGAGACGGTGTATCATCTCCATGGCAACAACTTTTTGTACTTCTGTCCTAACTTCCGACCTTCAGGCTTTTTGTAGCTGAATATATCATTTGTAGTGTCTTAAAATATGAATCATAGTGATAGTGAGATGATTTCTAGTAGAGATGAAACGAAGAAAACGTTTTATTTCTCCGATTCTCAGCTTTGTTCTAACGCCTCTCTCTCTCTCTCTCTCTCTCTCTCTCTCTCTCTCTCTCTCTCTCGTATAATTTTATTTCTACAGTGTAGCTGACTTCAGGTGGCGTCCCATACAAAGGTAGGGAGGAATGATGTGATTGGCTGTTGCCGACAGGTGATCTGGAGCTACCTGTGCTGTACTGGTACACCTCCACCGGTCTGTTGTACATCTCGGCCATCGCCTGCATCTCGATGTGGTTGCCGTGGCAGTTGTTTTTCCTCTTCCTGTTGATGTATGTGGTAAAGTCCTCTGTCACGTAGTTGGAGAAATAGTCCGCGTTCTTCATCTGGAAGGGGAAAAAAAACAACTTTATCGACACAGACAGACAGACAGGAGGAAAAGACATGTGACATTTAGTGACATTTAAGACTTTTTAAGACCTTTTCAATACCACCCAGGATGACATTTAATGCCAAATTCACAGCCACATAATAAAAAAATCTGTGTGACATTTTTGTGAAGTGCGTTTGTACTCTCATAACATAAAATCAAAAATACATTTGTCTCAGTAAGAGCTCTCATGCTATGAAACTAAAAATACAAAATAAAGAACATTTAAACAATTACCCATGACGTTACGGCATTTATTTATTTAATCCTACAAGGACAAGAAGACATTTAAGACGTTTGAAAAACTAAACTTAATGCTTTTAAGACCCCACATCCTTCGGAGGCACTCACCAGGTAGTCCATACAGTGTTTCCGGACCACTTCATGCATGTCCTGATCCCCGTACACCTGATCCGCTGAGAGACAGAGACACAGTTTGGGTTAGTTGTCAACATTAAAACAACACAAAATCAGATTTTATGAAGCTGAGTCCACATGTCAGGGTTCCACATTAAAGGTTGCCCGATGGTCCGGCGCACGTAGAACGCCACGTCGGGCACATAAATATAACGACCCACGTGCACTGGGTAGCTCAGCTGGTAGAGCGTGCACCCATATATAGAGGCTCAGTCCTCGACAAAGCTGCCGCGGGTTCTAGGGCTGCCCTCTCTTAGTCAATTAATCGGTCGTTTTGGTCGTAGTCGACTAAGATTTCGTTAGTCGATAAGTCATTTTTTATGCTTATTCATGCTTAATTCCAAGCAACTTATGAGAACATTTCTGGTGAACACCAGATTTAAAGTGGTGCTTTTACAGGATTAATTTCGGAGAAACTCAGTTTTACAGATGGTTAATTAACTACATTTATATTGCGCTTTTCTAGTCTTAACCACCTCTCAAAGAGCACAGCTCTGTCGATTACATCAACTAATCGATTAGTCGACAAAATCATATAAGTGTTAATCGACTAAGAATTTCTTTAGTTGAGGACAGCCCTAGCAGGTTCGGTTCCCACCTGCAGCCCTTTGCTGCACGTCGTTCCCCCTCTCGCTCCCTTTTCAAGTCTAAGCTAAAAGGCCTACAAATGCCCAAAAAGAATCTTTAAGAAATAAAACAAAATCAAATGCTGAAGCCCGAGCTCATTGTGCCTCTAGTCTACCCCAACACTTAGCAAGGCATTACACTAACTCTGCCCAAACAGCAGTTGAAGTTGGAAATGGCATTTGCATGTTTTGTGTGTGCACATTGTTTAGACATGTGGCCCCAGAACATTTATAAAAGGAAACAATTGAACCGTTGTAATGCGTTGTCATTGTTTCTCACACGCACACACACACAAACGCACACATGCAAACACACACACAAAAGAGAAAGATTAACAACTGAGCAAATTTCAGGGTTTCCCCAAGTGTACTGCAAGCTTGGTGGCCCACCGTTTGCATGTTTGGTGTGTGCAGAGCCACTGGGAATCATTTTTTGTATTTTAAGATGTGTATTAAACTACAGTTACCCTGAATTTAAAAACTGTGATAACTGTGATTATGAACTGTGAGTAAACTCAGTGAACCTGATTTCCAAGGATTCACACCTCTTAACAGTTTAAAGACTTTACACATACACACGCGCATGCACACACAGCGGTATGCAAATGAGCATCACTTTGGTTCGATTTCCAGCAAGTCACATGGTCTGTCACCACCGCAATTCTCAGAACCTCCCCGACAACTTCCTTTTTCTCATCATCAGCAGGGTGTGTGTGTGTGTATGTGTGTGTGTGTGTGTGTGTGTGTGTGTGTGTAAAGTCAGTTAGTTGCAATGTGGCTGCTGCTGCTGCTGTGTGAAAATCCACCTTAAACCCGGATCTGACTCTGTAGTCTGACCACACACACGCTTACGCGCGCACACACACACACACACACACACACACTTGTTGTTTTTTCTATCCTTTGAAGGTGTCTCATCTTCTATTTTCACCATTACAATGATGTGTATATACAGTATGTGTGTGTATGTTGATTTGTTTCTGCTTTTGTTTCCTCCATCAAAGCAATTTGTAAACTATTGCTTTTAAAGGTGTTATACAAATAAAGTTATTAAATATGCACAATACAAGCAGCTGCCTTATCCTCAAAGGAGTCCAAGCTGGGAGTGTCCTTATCTTTCGTCTCAGTAAAATTTCTACTTCTGCTGTCTATTTGCATCCAAATCTCCCTTCAAACCTAACACACAAGTCAATCTTTCCATTGTCCTTATTTCTTGTGCGACATCAAAACATTTGATTACTGAGCAGCAGCAGGTGTCAGAAACACAGAGGGAATCTCCCAACACATCCCCCAGTCTCTCTCTCTGTGTGTGTGTGTGTGTGTGTGTGTGTGTGTGTGTGTGTGTGTGTGTGTGTGTGTGTGTGTGTGTGTGTGTGTGTGATACTCCTCCAGTTCTGTGGGTTTTTTACAGGGTGAGTTCGTGTCACAGGCGGTACGTAAATGAGAATAATTTGTCATGGTTCCGCTTCTTATTCAATTATTTAAGAAATAAAAAATATTAAAGGTCCCATATTGTTAAAAGGGAGATTTCCATGTCTTTGTCGATTATAAAGCGGGTCGAGGTGCTATATAAATACTGTGAAAGTATCAAAATGCTCAGTCCACGGATAAATGCACACATTCCGTGTTCAGAAACTGTGCCTTTAAACAAGCCGTCAGGACTTCTGTACGGTTGTGATGTCACAACTATACTATTTCTTTGGAAACTTGTACTTAGTATTTTTTAGTGTTTTAAGTCTCCTTGTACTTGCCACTTTAATTTGAATGTTGAATATACTATTGGTGAATCTGTCTGTCTGTCTGTTACTGACAACCTTCCTTCATCTGAGGGATACTTTAAAAAAACAAAAGTAGCCAAGAGCTACTTGCATCACATCGCTTACATTTTGTACATTATTTACACAACACACATAAACTGAACAAACTGTTTACTGTGTACACGTATGAAATTGCAATACCCAAAGCTTATGAAAAATCTTCTGGGGGTCAGGGGGTCTTCCGCCAGGAAATGTTGAGCATTAAACACTTAATCTCCTGCATTCTGGTGATTTTTTTTCAACGGATTGTCACTCTTCGAAAGCTTGTGCAGTTAATCGAATTTTTATTTATTTTTATCGCAATTTATGGCGTTTTCCACTACATAATACCTGCTCGACTTGCCTCACCTCTACTCGCCTTTTTTGTTTTTCCTGTATAAAAAAAGTCCCTGGTATCTGCTAACAGGTACCTTTTTTTAGTACCACCTCCGTCGAGGTTCCAAGCGAGCTGAGGCGATACCAAAAGGTGACGTGAAAACCTGCAGACTACTGATTGGTCGGAGAGAATCGTCACTAATCACTGCGTCATCATTGCTAGCCACAGACAGCCGTGTCCAGAACAAACCCGCTGTTTTTAAATAGTTTAGCCAGCGATTTTTTTTTTTTTCTTTTTTGCTGCTTCCAGCTTCTTTTGAAACTAAATGTGTCTTCTGGCAAACAGCCACATGCCGAGACGACCAGCCACGCTCGCTGAGTACTAAATCTGCAATGGAAAATGGAGGACAAGCTGAGGACAAGCCGAGCCAAGTAGAGCTGGTACTAGCGGGGGGTAAGCGCCAATAGACACTATACAAACAATCACAAAAACAATGTTATTGAGAAAAATGATTATTTTGCACATTACGTTTTGCAAGTAAACTCTTATTTTGTCTCATGTTCTGAAGGGGAATCTAAAAAAGTTCAAATGGGAGAAGTATGAAGGGAAATGACACAGTTCAAGGTGTTTTCACTGTTCTAACGTTTAACTATTTCACAATAAATGAAACATCTTTCTAAAAGTCAACAAGTAATCATGTTATATAATCCTGATTATGATTTATTTTCCATAATAAAGCAGCGCTACTCTTAGTGCCTGATTACAACAGGCTGGAAACGTTTCTTGATGTTGCGCTTGTTTTAAATTGTATACGTTTAACATTTTACTTTTAACGTTTTGGTAACAAGATGACAGCAACCCTTTTGACTGTGTTACATATTGCTGCTATTAATACTTGACACATACATTTATACTTGTCTTTTAAGACATTAAAAACTTTATACAATATAAACTGTAAACTGAATAAATATTGCAATAAAAGGATATATTCGGAAAACCCTTAGATGTCCAAGGGACTTCAAAATAGAAAATTTAAGACGTTGAAGGCGATGGAGAAAAACAACCTGTATTTAGTATTTATGACAGATATGCTTTACAGTTGTATAGCCTGTTCTAACATGTTGCATTCTGGGAAAGTGTGTGTTCAGTGCTGAGAGGAAACACGGAGAGAACAGGGGAGAAGAATATTCAGTAAATGTGTTGGTTGCTGAGAAACACAACAAAGATAGACTTCTGCAGAATTAAAAATAAACCACACATACACACACAGGAAACCACAGCGAGCACTCCGATTGGTCAGCCTGGACAGTATTCTAAGAAAAGGGGTGGGGCCTGAGAGAAGTGCGTCCATCCTGTTCGTTATACCACTGATGTCGATAAAGTTTTTATCTGCCGCTCACAGCCTCTGACACCACCCTGACCACCAGCACCAGGTCTGCAACCCGCAAAGCATCCTGGGTGCTATAGTTCGCCGGAAACAGAAGACACATCCAAAGCTAAAACTCAGAGAATACAGATAAAATAAAGTCAAAAAGACAAAATAAAGCTAAAGATGTTTGTAAGGTTGCAGTGCTGCTGAGCCAGGCAGCGAACACGCCACTGACCAATCGGGGGGGGGGGGGGGGGGGAAACACACGTCTTCCTTCTGTAGAAGATTATCTTTCTGTTTAGCAGGAAACTAACTTTCTGTCAGGTTTAATGACGCAACATGATGCTGCTGCTTAGTGTGTGTGTGTGTGTGTGTGTGTGTGTGTGTGTGTGTGTGTGTGTGTGTGTGATACAGTAAATCCGATGTGTTTGCCTCCCCCCCCCTTCAAACATGTGGAAACGTCTCCCGTTGAGCAACATCTGTTTGGTTAGACGCGTGTTGCCGGCATGCTGATAACTCCCAGCATGCACTGCAGCTGGTCATGCTTTATCAGAGAGTCTTTAACTAGAGCAAAGAGTGTGTCACCTCTCTGACATCTCAGTCAGTATTTTATTAGTTTGAACTACGAGTGGTTTTCCCTCAGACATTTGCTTCACTTTATGTTCATGAAAGTCAACCTGCAGCCGCTGAAAGCAGCTCACGGCGGCAGCTTTTTACAGAAACTGAACAGAGTTGACCATTCAAGAGATGGTGCTGTCATCGCTTCACGTAGCTAACTCAAACTAAACTAAAACTAGTAAACACACTGAAAACTAACTCAAACTAAACATTAGTAAACACACTGAAAACTAACTCAAACTAAACTAAAACTAGTAAATGCACTGAAAACTAACTCAAACTAAACTAAAACTAGTAAGCACACTGAAAACTAACTCAAACTAAACTAAAACTAGTAAGCACACACTGAAAACTAACTCAAACTAAACTAAAACTAGTAAACACACTGAAAACTAACTCAAACTAAACATTAGTAAACACACTGAAAACTAACTCAAACTAAACTAAAACTAGTAAACACACACTGAAAACTAACTCAAACTAAACATTAGTAAACACACTGAAAACTAACTCAAACTAAACTAAAACTAGTAAACGCACTAAAAACTAACTCAAACTAAACTAAAACTAGTTAACACACTGGAAACTAACTCAAACTAAACTAAAACTAGTAAGCACACTGAAAACTAACTAACTAAACTAAAACTAGTAAACACACACTGAAAACTAACTCAAACTAAACATTAGTAAACGCACTGAAAACTAACTCAAACTAAACTAAAACTAGTAAACACACTGAAAACTAGCTCAAACTAAACTAAAACTAGTAAGCACACTGAAAACTAACTAACTAAACTAAAACTAGTAAACACCCACTGAAAACTAACTCAAACTAAACTAAAACTAGTAAGCACACTGAAAACTAACTCTAACTAAACTAAAACTAGTAAACACACACTGAAAACTAACTCAAACTAAACTAACACTAGTAAAAACACAATGAAAACTAACTCAAACTAAACTAAAACTAGTAAACACACTGAAAAGTAACTCAAACTAACACTAGTAAACACACTGAAAACTAACTAACTAAACTAACACTAGTAAACACACTGAATAGTAACTCAAACTAACACTAGTAAACACACTGAAAAATAACTCAAACTAAACTAACACTAGTAAACACACTGAAAACTAACTCAAACTAAACTAACAAATACTCTCTGAAAACTAACTAAAACTAAACTAAAACTAGTAAACACTCTGAAAACTAACTAAACTAACACTAGTAAACACACACTGAAAACTAACTAAAACTAAACTAACACTAGTAAACACACACTGAAAACTAACTCAAACTAAACTAAAACTAGTAAACGCACTGAAAACTAACTAACTAAACTAAAACTAGTAAACACACACTGAAAACTAACTCAAACTAAACTAAAACTAGTAAACACACACTGAAAACTAACTCAAACTAAACATTAGTAAACACACTGAAAACTAACTCAAACTAAACTAAAACTAGTAAACGCACTAAAAACTAACTCAAACTAAACTAAAACTAGTAAACACACTGGAAACTAACTCAAACTAAACTAGAACTAGTAAGCACACTGAAAACTAACTAACTAAACTAAAACTAGTAAACACACACTGAAAACTAACTCAAACTAAACATTAGTAAACGCACTGAAAACTAACTCAAACTAAACTAAAACTAGTAAACACACTGAAAACTAACTCAAACTAAATTAAAACTAGTAAGCACACTGAAAACTAACTAACTAACTAAACTAACACTAGTAAACACACACTGAAAACTAACTAAAACTAGTAAACACACTGAAAACTAACTCAAACTAAACATTAGTAAACACACTGAAAACTAACTCAAGCTAAACTAACAAATACTCTGAAAACTAAAACTAAACTAACACTAGTAAACACACTGAAAACTAACTCAAACTAAACCAACAAACACACTCAAAGTAAAATATAAACCTAATCTAAAATTCCAAACTATAATAACCTTGGTTAACAAACAATAAAGTTGACTGTGTTGACGTGACATTGAGTCTGTCTGCGGCCATTTGAACTGGTTTTACTGGGAAATCACATTCCACTCTGGGCTGGCCCAACCAGTCTGACCCGCCTCTGCGACGGGATTTCACGGTAACCCTGTCAGTCATCGCTAGACGTTTTTTCCACATCACTTCAAACATCCTGCCAGGCTGGCTGTGTTTGTTGTTGGTTTGTTTTGGATGGAAGAAGCAGCAGGAGAGTTCAGATCAGACCTCACTGTCTGTTTGGTGTTTTTGTTATATACTTTGTATGTAGGTTGTACATTTTATTCTAGACTTGTATATACAGTACACGTACATTCCTTTCATTCCTCTAATATATATTGTTTCAGTAGTTTTTCTTGCATTTTGATCTTTTGTTATCCTTTTTTATCTTATTTTTTATCTTATTTATTATTTCTAGTTTATTTCTTGTATTTTCTGTATGTGTGTGAGTATGTGTGTATGTAACTTGCTGCTGTAACAGAGTAATTTCCCAGTTTGGAATTAATGAAGTCCATCCATCTATCTATCTATCTCTCTCTCTACCTACCTACCGTACCTATCCACCCACCTACCAACTCTTTGGGGTTGTTTTGGGTCTTTGTGGTCATTTGGCACCTTTTTGCTGTTTGTCTACCTTTTATGGTAGGTTGGCATCTCTTTTTTTACATCATTTCGGACCGTTTTATGAACCATATCTATGTCGAAAACACTAGAAAAGCTGGAGCACTTCATACATAAAAACACTCAAAAAGCTTAAAAACTTGCTAAAGAAGTCCAACTACAATCATTAGATCTGAGAAAAGTATTTTAGTTGAAGTCAGCTTAGGTGCTGCCTAAAGCGGCTCAGTTGCTGCACCTGAGCTTCAAAATGGCAGGGAAACTAATAATTAATGAATTAACCGAACAAGAATCTGCAGTAAACACCTACTCACTGTGTCATTGTTAAAGGTACTTTATTGTACATTATTGTCACATACACATACATGTAGCGAAATTCAATCTCTGCATTTAACCCATCCCTCAAGGGAGCAGTGGGCCCGGGGACCAACTCCAGATCTCAAAGTAAGAGAGGCAGTGCCTTGATCAAGGTCACCGACCGGAGAACCCAGTACATGCTTTTTGATGGTGGGGGAAACCGGAGCACCCAGAGAAAAACCCATGCAAACACGGGGAGAACATGCAAACTCCACACAGAAAGGCCCAGATCGACCTGGACTCGAACCCAGAACCTTCTTGCTGTGAGGCCACAGTGCCAACCACTGGGCCACAGTGCTGCCTTTGCCTGTGCACCGTTTCAGTTATTATACAAGTGACAAACACTGGGAGAACGGGTCATTTTGCCCCGGGACCCGAGAGTCAGTTATCACAGTAATGTGGAAATAATGACTAAGTGGGTAAAGGTAAATAATAGAACAGTTACAACAGTCTCACTTTACTGTAATGCAGCCTTTAAAACCAGGAAAAAACAACACTTATGCCATATTACGATATCTAAAATCTAAGACAATATCTAGTCTCATATCACGATATCGATATAATATTGATATATTGCCCAGCTCTAGCATAGAGCCAGCATATCTCCACATATAAATGGCTGAATTAAGGGTTTATTTCAACCAAACCAGAGAGGTGATTGTTGGAACAGTGGAAAGATGAACCAAGACGGCTTTTGATAGTTTTATTTTGTTTCTATCAACTTTGAATGAAGTGTGTTTTACGATAATTAAAGTATAGTTTATTTAAGTGGAGTCTGGTGGGTTTGCAGTGAGCTTGCTTAATACTGGACCGATTTCAAAGATTGATGTTCCCATTAGTCACTTAAACACAAACATGGGAAAATAGGGTCCAGGTTGAGAAAAACAAAAAACAAAGTTATCCTTTGAATTTTCTTTTTCTGGTCTGCGAGAGCTGAAAATATATTCAACTTTGGGTCAATCGCTGCTAGGGATGGGCATTCGATTAAATTTTCTTCGTCGATCGTCGGGAGAATTTTTATATTAAAATAAATTATTTATTTAACTTTTTATAAATTAAAAACGCAATGAAAATACAAAAATACTGCATGTTTTTACCTCGATGAGATCTTAATTACTAGAAGAACAACGTGTGACCGTTAAACTGGAGGTTTGGCTAAACTTGAAGATATATGCGCTGCGGTGTTTAATTTAGCAGCGGAACTGTTGCTGCGAGCCGGCGTTGTTAAACAGAGACCCTCATTTGTTCCAAAATAATACATAAAAATAATAATGTTCAATAATAACTTAACCAAAAACATAATACTACTTAGATCTGACAGGTTTTGTCAAAATGTAACTCAAAACTATCCAAGGCACGGACAAAGCCTAATACAAAATAACCAGTTACTCACATAGAACTTCTGCACCAGTCTACTGGTTTTTGTTGAGAAAAATAAGCAGGTTGACATGATCTGGGGTCCGAAGTTCCCTTAATACATCCATGGGTCAGACGTGACCGCTACCTGGTGATCGTCAGTCCATCTGCCGAACACACCCGTCGGCACGAGATGCACAGGTTCCTCCGCGCTAACTTGGCCAGCCCGGCCCGGGGAACCTCGTTCCATTCTTCGTTTCGTAGTGAGTTTCTACCAGTCCGGTGATGGTATGTCGTGACGGAATGTGAAATGCTGATTCCAATATCCATCTCAATGAACGTGCAGATCCCTCCGGTAATTTCCCTCTGCTCGTTGTGCATCGCAGCTCCTCCGTGCTAACGCCGAGTTGATGCTAGGTTGAGACTGAGAGCAGGATGCACCGCCACCGACGTTAACCAGGGTCGGATGCACTTTGTTTAAGTGGTACATCATTTGAGTCGTGGCCGTGTTGTACTTCTACACGGCGTCGCAGTGTTTGCAGTGAACTAAGTCATTTTTTAAATCAAAATGGACCAACGCCACACTTCGCCGTGACCTCTTCATGTTTACTTTGAATCAAAACGTAACTCGCAGCTAACTGAGCAGCCTATGGCGCCCCCGGGTGGTAAAATGTTTAATTACTGCTGACACACTGGAAATCATTTCAGTGCTGCAATCACACTACACAACGCAACCTGCATTAGTTTAATCGATGACAAATTAACGTGATCGACAAAATTCTTAATGATCAATCGTCGATCGTCGATTAATCATGCCCATCCCTAATCGCTGCGTTTGTAACTGTCACTTTTTACCCAGCTGTCCAATCACAGTGCAGGAGGGGCGGGACAAATACCAAGAACACCAACTGTCACATATACAAGTGACCGGTAGGCCCAAACTGACCAATCAGGAAGCTCCAAGCCACGGGTGTCAAACTCAGCTTCACTAAGGGCCAGACTGTAAAATTAGAATCACATCAAGGGCCAGACATGTTTAGTTTATTGACATGCTTTTATTTAACAGAAAACAGCCAAATATTTTGTTTATCTCATTTAGCTTTCTCACTTGCAGTTTGAAAAAAAGTCAGCAAAAAAGTTCCATAGCCATCATAGAAAAAAGCAACAAAAACGTTGAAAAAGTGACAAAATTATCTTAAAAAAGTGACACAAACATTGGACAACAAAAATGTTGAAAAAAAACGTTGTGAGAAAAAGGGAGAAAAACTTTGGAAAAAGCGATACAATCTTAGGAAAAAGCAACAAAAACAAGGTGGGCCAAAATTGATTGTGAACCTAAACTGAAATGCGGGCCGGATCGATATCTCCGAGGGGCCGGGTTTGAGTTGACCTGACTTTGACACATGCTCTAAACCGTGGTTTCAACGTGGCGTGTGTCAGCGTTCCTGTGACACAGCTTTTGAGGCATGACTCGGCAGTCACGCAGGTGTAATCCATGACCTGTCAATCAATCACCCAATGACCCAGCTGACTGAAGACCTTGTTTGAACAAAGCTCTGCAGCCATTTCCTCGTTTTCATGGAAAACAGAGCAGAGGTCACCTCGTCTGCATGGCCTAGCGGACTGCTCACTAAACCAATCAGTCAAACCTCGTTTTGACAGTTGAATTGTTGCACATTTTAGCCGTGCTAGCAGTGTGTCTCTGTCCGTCTGTCCTCCACTTTGTTCCAGACTGAAACATCACAACAGCTATTATGGGATGGACGTGATGAAATGTTTTCACCATCATTCATGTTCTGGAAGACAGGATGAACTGTAATGACTTTGGTGATCTTCTGACTTTTCATTGAGCATCATTTAGGCTTGACATAAAGACATTCATCAGCCTCAGCTAGACACTATGTTTATTGATAATTAGCTAATTTTAGCATGCTGCATGCGTGCATGTGACTTCTGTCAAAGAGATCTCTGACCTGGTTTACTGTAACATCTGAGACACATCAAGTGTTTGTGTCCAGATGGTTTGTGTAAAAAAACTCCACTGTTTCTCCATCAGTCTGCTATGTGTGTGTGTGCGTGAGTGAGTGTGTGTGTGTGTGTGCGTTTGTGTGTGTGTGTGTGTGTGTGTGTGTGTGTTCAGACTGTACAGAGTCAGATCTGGGTTTAAGGTGGACTTTCACACAGCAGCAGCAGTCTGTCTGTCTGCAGCTGTGGTTTGATTGTTTGGCACTTTTGTTCTCAGTTTCAATCTGAAGTGACAGATTCAGAGCAAACAGTGAACAGGGAGCGTGAACAAACGCTGAAAAGTGTCACGCAGCTCTGATAACCCTAAAACATAAAACCTGCCAGGAGTTTATCTGTTTGAAGCTCTGGGGGTCAGTTCTTAAAATCAGTGTTTCTCAAATTACAGTTACCCAATAAAAAAAAAAAAAAAACTCTCTGAGCACCTAATAGGGCTGGGCACCGAACGTCGATACTTTTATGGCACCAAAAGAAATACTCCGAGCCTATGAGTATCAAAAAATGATTTCTCTTTCGGTACCAAATTTCGGTTCCAAAAGCGTCTGAGCGCGTAAGCGCAAGCTTATCTGTCCTCTCTGCATATTGACAGAGAGCGGAACTCCAACACACACACACGCGCGCAGAGGTGCAGATGGAGTAAACTGAGTAAACTACGTCGGCTCTGCAGTTTTGTTGAAGTTACAGCGAGTCACGGCATTGCCGATAAAGTGGTTTCAAGTGTGGCTACAGTTTTTCAAAACTTCACGCAGACAGCGTTTGCTGCAATATATATGATATTAATGGTGAGGCTAAAGCAGTCGCGGGGCTGTTGACGTTACACTTCCTCTGAGACGAGCAGGCACAAAAGTGGTTTCTATGCCCTGGTGACTGACTGACAGGCTGAGGTTGTAAGGCAACTTTACTTCTACAGCAGCTTTCAGCAACAAGGCAATTCAATTACATTCCTCTGCACTTAAGTTAGTTCTTCATTAGTTCAATGTTGATAACAGGGCAGTCACCAAGATTATTGTTAAAGGTTTGTGTCATTATGCAGTTTGCACTAAAAAGTCTTTGTTTACATTCCTTTGCATTTTAGTTAGTTCAGTATTAGCCTGTACACAATGTCATTTGTTTATTTATTTATTATTTATAATATGTTCATGTTGTGGCAAAGGTTTCTCTTTTTTGCTAATTTTGGCCAAGTTGGGATTGATACCAATCGTGAGTATCTGACTGGTGCGCCGGTGATGAATGAATTAAAAATTTAATCGGCCGGCTGTAGAAACGATGCAACAGATTGCCAGATTTGGTCTGTTTTCTGTCAAGAAATTAGGGCAGTTTTGTGTGTGTTTGGCTTGGAAACATAATCTTCATCTGGCAACACTGCTCGTAGTTCTAATTCTACATTTCCCATGAACACTTTGTCGTGACGTGGCGTACAACCGTTGGCTAAGTGCCTAACGTGTGCTGTATCGAATACGAGCTATGCTGAAACGGAGAGAAGAACGCAGGGGCAAGAAACAAACCAAAGGAGAAGAAATTAAGTAGTACAATTTGTTTGGTTAGTGGAAAATCTGATTTGCTGGTAACTTTAAAAATCTACTTGCCATGTTGGCTGGTGATCAAAAAAGTTAATTTAAAGCCCTGGTTGCAACTACCGATAATTGTCATTGTTGGATTAATGTGTGGATTATTTTCTGGATGAATGGATTAGTTGTTTGTCTCTAAAATGTCAGAAATGGTGAAAAATGTGTAACAGTTTCCCAAAAGCCCAAGATGTCGTCCTCAAATGTCTAGTTCACTCCCTCGTTTTCTCTGTTTCCATCTTAGTGGGAAGAATGGAGCTGCTAATTCATGTTCTGCTCAGGATACATTGTAAAAAACTTCCTCTGACTTTTCATCTAGCGCCAACAGATGCAAATAGTTATACAATTTGAGCAAACAAGTCTATTTTGTCGTTTTGTTTGTGATCAATAATTCATGACTGAAGCACAGATCTAATGTTAAGGTCACTCGGCAGACTTAAACAGATAAAAGCCCAGAGCTTTGACTTTTTAACGTGTCAAGGGTCAAATTGTCATTTCACCCTGAGCCGGTCGCTGAGAACTGACCCAGAGTCAGAACAAACTAGGGGTGGAACGGTACATGTATTCGTATTTAACCAAAACGGTACGGGCGTCTCGGTTCGGTACATGAATTTACACGGAGAATACACGGTATAAAAATAAATAAAACTTGCGTGCAAATTAATTAATGTAATGCGGAACTACTGTTAGATACGCGCTTCTTTAGGGACATGGACACCTAATCTGTAACCCCCCTTAGCTCTGAACCTCCCGAGCTCCGCCTACATGTCGAGTCGGTCCAGTCAGAGCCGATAGTCTTTCTTTATCACTCTGGGTCCAGTGAGTCCACACGAAGCAAACTAGTCCCTTCCATATACAACCAAACACGGACGTAGCTGTATCCCTTCTTGCCTCGACCACAAATGACCTCCAGGCCCGTTTGCTTCGCTGTTAGCTCCGCCGTTAGTCAGTTGTTAGCTCTACTGTTAGCTGTTAGCTCCGCCGTTAGCTAGTTGTTAGCTCTGCTGTTTGCTCCGTTGTTAGCTGTTAGCTCCACCGTTAGCTGTTAGCTCCACCGTTAGCTGTTAGCTCCGCTGTTAGCTGTAGCGTGTGAAGCTAACGCCAAAACTTGTCACCTGCTCTGTGTAACCGAAGCTGCTCTTTTAACATCCTGCTCTGTGCATTCACATGAGAGCAGCGCTCGTCTCCATAATCACACTACTAGCTGATTGTCTTATTTTGTTTACAAGTTCCAGATGGAGTCTGGAGATGATGTGGGGTACTTATTGTTTACTGTTTTTAGGGTAGACTGTGTACAGTTGAGACACCTTAAATAACTTGCGTGCGCAGCAAGCACAAGTTGTGATTTTTGCTGTGCACATGCGTATTAGTGTCCTCTTCGATCGCGGGAAATTTCAACAACAGACGCATCTCCGATCCTAAGATATCAGCAAAAGTTTTTTTTCTAAGGTAAGACATTCACTTCACCATGCACTCATTTCATGGTATTGTGTCATGCAAGGTCATTGCAAAATCTAGAGAAATGTGCGAGGTGGCCAGCGGGGGACAGTTGAGACACAGCTGTATCAACTGTCCCCGCGATAGAGTTCTACTATGTCACACAGCTGTTTAGTTGTACAGTGTTATGATAACAGGTTAAACGTCGTTATTAGCCAGTATAAAATTAGATATTTGTGATATTATTGTGTATTATTAATGAATATATTTTCTAACATAACATTTCTATTATTTTAATCACTGCTAATTTAAATAAAATGAATGAATCGATGAATAAACAAATCTGTTGCCCAATTGTTATTTTCTTTATTTGTCATTTTTTATATTATTTGCAATGATTTTAGGTTACCTTCACATCATTAAAAATGGGTCTCAACTGTTCCACATATGGGTACAGTTGAGACAAAGTTGAGAGAAAAAGCACCTTATTTTTATAAGTTAATTGTGGAAAATATAAACTACTTATTGGTATTATTTATTGATAATATCTTAGTCTACAAGCTAATGAAATGTCATGTGGCATGCCATGTGGAAATTCACTTCTTTTCAGTGTCTATTTTTGTGTGAAAAATCGAAATGCAAAAATAAAGTGTCTCAACTGTACTCAGTCTACCCTACATCTTACTTTATACACTTCAGGCTGTTGCAGCTAGCTCAGGGGAGAGACTGGATGACACTAGGTGGTACAGCCTGAGACATGCACAATAAAAACAACTGCCTTCTGCATTTTTGTTTTGCCTTTTCCTCCATTGTACCGAACCGTGATGTCTGAACCGAGGTATGAACCGAACTGTGACTTCTGTGTACCGTTCCACCCCTAGAACACACACATACACACTAACACCTGCCTACCTGAAACAGAAAGTGGACAGCAAGGTGAGAAAACGGTTTTGAGACATCAAACCCTAAACAAAGTCCAGGTGTGTGTGTGTGTGTGTGTGTGTGTGCGCGCGGGCGCGTGCATGCGTGCGTGAAAGCACACATGATTTCTGTGAAATGTGGCGTGAAGCAGAGAAACCGGCCTCCGAAAACAGAAGTGAGCAGAATCAGAAGTCAACTGAGAACCAAAAACAGTCGGTCAGACATGTTTTTTTTTTTCCTTTCCCGGCTAGAGGTGAAACCTAAAGACAGCAACCACCTGTCTGTCCGTCCAACACTCTCCCCAACAGACAGACATCTTAACAATCTGACGTCTGACGGACAGCGAGGCTCAAACATGCCCAGTTCAGACCAATGATTGGCGACGAGTCGAGCTCAGACGGGCCAGTTCAGAACCTTTTCCTGCGACGTTCTAAAACCGTTTTCTATCGTTTTGGTCTGAACTGGACGTTAGAGTTCAAAGTTGGCAACAACAGAGCAAAGCTAAAGATCAGATCTAAACTTTATCTTCCAAAAGAGTTTCTATCTTCTGTTTCAGACTCTAAAGAGACATTATTCTCAGGATGAAGACCATGGACGCTGACAGAAAGCGCCTCACATATTCCACAACATCACAGTCAACTTCACTTCTGCAGACATTATGCTCCTTAAAAGCCTAGCATAGCATCAATGTTAGCGCTAGGCATGAGTGAGTGAGTGTGTGTGTATGTGTGTGTGTGTTAAGTGCAGAGAGGAATAAAACTTTTTGAAAACATAAATAAAACTTCTTCTTTTTTTAAGTAAAGGACTGCTGCCTTCCATATATCGACAGATTGGGTTGTCTATTGTCCAATGATATATCACTTTGATATTCACCCCCAAAAGGTGATTTTGACCAAAATGTAATATTGTCACATTGTCTAAAAAGCAGAAAATAAACCCCCAGGACAAAATCCAATAAATGGTTGCAATTCACTAAGGTAATTATATGTTTTGCTCCAAACTTCCCATGAAGCTCCAAAACTAGCTTAGACTTGTTGGTGTGTATTGAGGCGGTGTGAGAGTCCCATGCAGGAAACATCGCTGCCTCTATCTCTGCCACAAGAAATTTTTAAAAACACCAAACACAAGCACTGAACTGCCCAGGAGTTTGTGGAACAGCTGACTGTTTCCTCAGTCCCTCCGTCTCTTTTCTTTCTCTCTTTCTCCGGTAAGTGAAGCTGCCTTCAAGTGCGCTCAGAAACATTGAGATCTATAAACGATCTGACGGAAAACAGTAACTGTGAAATATAAAGTCTACTTGTGCTACATCGGGGGTTAAAGGACACAACAGGACGTCATACAAATGGGCCGTTTCGGTGACACTCCCACCGCCTCCAAACCCTGTCTGAACGTGCCCTTAATCAAAGACATATTCAAGATACAAACTGTTCATTTATCACCTGAACAAGTTGATGACATAGCACACACACACACACACACACACACACACACACACAAAGGTCAGCTCCCAAAGCATGCTGGGTAAAAAGGGCAGAGCTTGGGGCTGCTTTCACAAGAAGACTGAAGGAAGTCTTGGTGTGTTTGGGTCAACTGAAACACAAGCTGGACTCTAATGAATGGACGGGTCTTAAAGGCAGACACAGAGAACCCTCATCTTTCACTGTGACCCACATTTCCACATACCTTCCCAACACACACACACACACACACACACACACACACACACACACACACACACACACACACACACACACACAGTATCAGAGCGCCCTCTGCTGTCAGTGCAGAGTTACCGCAGCAGCAGCACACAATCATCTACAGACAGGTTGTAATAAAAAGACATAAACAAGCCATCATCACTGCAGTGAGTAGGGCTGGGTATCGTTCAAGAATATTCAATACCGGTACCGATACCGTGACTTTGATACCGGTTCCTAAACAATACTTTTTTCAATACAGTCCGTCTCTGAGTTTTTCCTGCGCATCTCTACGACGTTAGACAGCCAATCATAGACATTATTACATCTTGTTAGAAGAATGCTGTATTCTTATTGGCTTTCTGACGCTGATGATGTTAACTGCGTAGGTGCAGAAATCGGGTATTGAATGATGAGACATTTTTCGATACTCGACACCAATTGGGTTGGTGCTTAAACAAGTATCATTCATTCACAACATTCGATACCCAGCCCTACTGAGTGAGTAGAATATAGTCACAGAAGAGCCATTAAAAACAAGGTTATAATGTAAACATTTTCTTTAAATGTATTTTCACCTGCAAATCCACGCTGACAAAACTAAAAGCAAAACTTGCATTTTGTTTTTTTATAATCAGCTCATCAGACGTGTTAATATGGACGGATATTAGTTCTGCTACTGGAGCTAAAACTCTGGTGTGTGGATGGAGATTGTTTTTTATTTCAAAACGTTGCTTAAAAATTAAAAACGTGGCAGTGTAGATGTAGCCTTAAATAAACTGAAGCTAAAGACTGTCGGGAAAGAAGGAAATGGGTCTAAAAGCTGGTGGATGATTTGGGAAATTGATTCAACACAAACACAGGATGAAGTGTTCCCTCTCACATTGAGAAAATCTCCTACTTCTTAAGATAAATAAACCGTTTAAAAGCCCATCGGATCAGCCGACCAAGGCATTGACACAAAGCTGAGATGCGTGGTTTGCACAATCGGCGGTACGGTCCGATAACAACAGAATTAGAGAACCTGTTGTACTAAATATCCTTAGAAACACGTGTCATTAAAACACAACACAGTTAACCAGAAAGGAGCCGCCTAAAAACCTGCTGCAACACTGACACCTGCTGGTGATGAGAAGAACTGCAGACACACACCTGAGGGTATAACAAGGTAGGTGTGTGTGTGTGTGTGTGTGTGTGTGTGTGTGTGTGTGTGTGTGTGTGTGTCAAACTCACCCACAGCTCTGAACAGACACGCTCCGTCCTCCTTCATCTTCTTGATGACGAAGCCTTTCTTTTCCCCCAGAGCTTTTTCAAACCAATGCTCCTGCTAAACAAACACACACACACACACACACACACACACACACACACACGCACACACGCGCACACACGTGCGGTTAGCCGTGTACTGGCCCTGTGGACCAGGAAAAACGCACCAGGGTTCGTTTCAACCAACCAGGTTAGAGATGGGTTAAGTGCAGCACTTTCCAACGTTTAAGATACAGATATGGTCATAATAATGGTCCAAGGTGATGTCTAATTGTTATAGAAAATAAATCACATTTTCTAAAGAGAGGCCCCCCCTAAACCACTCGCCAAATCCTAATTATGACTCAATGTAAATATTACTTGTAGAGGTCTACAGGCTCGGGACGTCTGTATTACATCATTCACAACCAAATCTTTCACTTGACTGATTTTAGGACGCACCTGCGAACACGACAAAGATCAGAAAGCCTGGATCAGGTGTTTAAATGTGTCCGAACTTTTACATTACGTCATTTAGCTGCCGCTTTTATCCAAAGTGACTTCCAATTAAGTGCTTTCAACCCTGAAGGTGCAAACTCCAGAAAAGTAGTACAAGTACATAAGACCTTTTTTTAACACCATTTAGAATGAAATGTAATACTTACTTCTAGCCAATGTATATAGTAGGGGTGAGGGGGAAAATAAAATCGAAAAAGGTATGTATCATGATTTTAGAATCGATTCTTTTCCCTAGAATCGTTTTTTCTTCTTCTTTTTTAAAGCAATTATTCACCTTCCTGTTTGATGCTGGCTTTCTTTAAATAATTGTTCATTTCTTATACTGCACTGTAACCTTTATTCTCGTATTTTATCTGTTTTTATATTTTTAATACATTGTTGAAAAGTAGAACTGTAAGACAATCTATGTAAGCATATAAAGAGAATTAAAAAAGTAAGACCGGTGGGACCGGCCCGCTCTAGGAACGGCCCGCTCTAGGAACGGCAAGGATTGCGGGTGGATTACATGTATAGAGCGACGTCTTCTACATCGTCCCACACTAGCGTCCTAAAATCGTATTTTGTTTTTTTATAAATATATTTTTATTGTTTTTAACTGCTCTTTAATGTTTTGTGTGCTGTATAAATAAAGCTGCCTTGCCTAAATCTGTTGTGCTTCTACGGTACCGCCAATGGCAACTACATCATATCTGTCCAGCAAAACAGAGCGAAAGCAGAAAATCCATGTTATGTTATTCTTTACAAAGTAAATAAATGTCAGACTGACTGACTGTTGCTGAATGCTTTCCATGCAGCTGACTGTGACGTGACTACACACGCGGTTGAATGTTTTTAAGGAGAAAGTAGGCCTATCAGCAGGAATAAATTATCGAAATTATTGACATGGGGAAAAATATGTTGATAACAGCTTCAGAATTTCGATGTCGATACATTTGCGATTAATTGTCCAGCCCTATTTGGAAATGTCTCATTATATATTGCCTCTAGAAAGTGTGTTATTCTACTTTTGTTTTTGTTGAAGAGGAAAAGAAAATCCCAATACTCAATACTATCAAATCACAAGACTTCTAAAATCACAATAAATGAAAATCGCACAAATCCAATCGACAGTCATGTATCGTGAAAGAATCAAATCGGGACAGAAGCACATCGTCCCAGCCCAAATAGTATGAAGGATATAACAGAATATCAGAAAGGATTTTAGGCTACAAAAATAACTGTTTACCAAGTACTTGAACTTAATACAACATTTTATTGGAGTACTCGATACATACACGTTTTGTGACGAAACAATGAAGAAGTTATATAATCTTATGAAAGGACAATACAAATGTTAGACCTCTGTGAATTTTTCTGAAATTTGAAGACTTTTAAGGCCTTATTTTTTTTAAATTATATTTAAAGACATTTCTACTTTGACGCGGGGACCCTGATCAAAACTCAACCATCTCTTCAATTATAAATTTTATATAGAGCTGCGCACATAGGTGTAATTTACAGGGTTACAACTCCCCCATAAGACATTTGCACCATAAATTGATGCAGAAAAGGCACAAATTGTTGCAGAAAAATTCAACAGAATGCAGGAAATTCAATTTTGCTCAAAAGTGGAGATCTCAAACCCCCCAAAGTTACGCTCTTGGCTGTGCAATATATCGTTTTTGGTCGTCAATAAACACATTGCGAAAGGCTGCGACATATCGCAAAAGACACTGAGATTTTCATGTGTTAGTTGAAAGAAAATATCAGCAGAAAACTGCACTTTAAAATGTCTAAACTGTCACTTTTTTTAGCACTGCCTTTTTTATTCAATCCGTTGTTAAATTTGTCCAATAAAGGAAGTTGTTAATAATTTCCTTTCATTTGTTTTAAATCTAACAAGCAGTTTGTTGTATATTAGCAGAAAACTGAAAACAGCAGAACTGAGAACACTTTAATATCTGTTTATTTATCGCAAGTTGTTCAACAACGTTATCACATATTTTCCTCATTTCGTGCAGCCCTGGTTTTAGGTGTTTCTTTGTATGTATGCACCAATCACCAAGGCCAATTACACATAGGTATACTGTGGCACTAAACTCCTTTCTGATTCTGATTACACATCGATTAACTCTTTTAAATCCCTAAAAACTAACCCTAAACCATCAAAACTCAACCGTCTCAACGTCTTCATGGTCCCCTGTGTGAACCGGGACACCTTGTTATTGTCTCTCTGTCTCTTCTATCATGTCCACTGGCCAAAAGGGACAAATGTGTCAGAAACCCTCCTTCATGATGTAAAGTGTGCTTGTAGTTAGCTAGTCAGTCACCTGAAGCATCCCCACTGTTGCTATGGTTACCTTACCTCTAATCTAATTAACGATGGTTTAAACCTTTGGCGTAAACCATGTTTGAAGTGAACACAGGTATCATTTTAACAGACACCTGGCAGCCAAATCCAATTTTTTTTATTTCGGAAATATTCAGTTTGGAACACATTAAAACGGAAAAACTCCCAATTTATTTAAAATGTATCAAGTATTATTCGCTTACTTTTTTTGTAAACAACCAATATGCCATTCCGTGTATACGTTTTTGAGTATTTTTATGTTGTTGTCACATTATTAAACGTTTATGAATCCTGAGAGGAGAGCTAGCACATCAAAACAGTTGTGTTTAGCCACATTAGCTTTATGCTAATGTTATCTTAGCTAACGTTAGTTGTATACCTGTTCCACTGTATCACTAGCTCCGAGTTAATGTTATCTTATCTAACGTTAGGGTCCACACTGCTCCAGTGTATTACTAGCTTTATGCTAATGTTATCTTAGCTAACGTTAGTTTCCTACCTGCTCCACTGTGTTACTAGCTTTATGCTAATGTTATCTTAGCTAACGTTAGCTTCCTACCTGCTCCACTATTTGTATCATTAGCTTCTAGCGTTATGCTAATGTTATCTTAGCTAACGTTAGCTTCCTACCTGCTCCACTGTAGCCGGGTCCATGGACTGCAGCCGGGCGGCGTTCTCGTACTCGTCCTCGCTATTATTCCCGGCTCCTTCCTCCGTGTCCTGGCTGGAGCCCACTCCTCCCGGTCCGGCCACCCCGGGCTGGCCTCCGCCGGCCAGCGCCGCCGCCACCCCACCGGAGCAGGTGCCTGCCTGCCGCCGCCTCTTGCTCAGCCCGGGCCCGGAGCAACAGCTGCCGATGCCTCCGCCGCACCCGACGACACCAGCCGACACTACGAGCTCCCCGCGGGGTCCGGCCACCATGGCGCCGCTGGTGTCCCGACCGTCGGCCGGCCCTACCGGGGAAACTGAGCCAACGGGCGGCGGAGAGGCCTGCTGGGGCCGCGAGCTCGCCTCGATGCTCCGCCTGTCGTCCCTCGCGGAGGACGGAGCGGGCTGGTAGGACCACGGCGGAGGTGAAGCCCTTGGTCGGGCTCCGGTCCGCCCTGCGTGCGGGTGCGGATGTTGGTGCGGGTCGGAGCCGCTCCGACGGTCACTGTCATCGGCGTGGTCCGAGACGCCGACCCCGGAGCTGGGTTTCTTCTTCGGGAGGATCGTCATGGTGGTATGTGTGTGTGTGTATATGTATGTATGTGTGTGTGCGTGTGTGTGTGTTTGTGTGTGTGTGAGGGAGGGGGTCAGAGGGTGACGAGTCCTCCCTTTCTAGATCAAATGCTTCGGTGTATTCGCCCAACGGCCCGGCCGTTAGGCTCGAATCACCGACCTAAGGTTCTTAACGAACCGAAACGGGCGACAGAAACAACAACTCGGTTCCTTTTCGACGGTTAAGTTGAACAAAAACAAAACGCGTCTCCCTCTTCCCGTTCTCCGGCCGTCCAGTCCACAAAACATCAACACAATCTGACGGAGGGCAACAACGTCACTTCCTGGTTGCGACGGCATTTTTACGTCAGGCCGTTTACCGTATCTTTATTTTTAATATTTCACTTCTGTTTTACTCAGTAAAAAGTTCTTATACCACAACGTACAAATATTCAGTTGCAAGTAAAAGTCCTGCATTCAATATATACATATAGCCTATATATAAATATATGAATTCTCTTTTTTTAATCCTCTCGCTTTTAACGTTTAAAAAAAACAAAATGTTCTTTAAACATGAACGAGTCTGAACTTTGACCCTTCATTCATTTCTTTTTTATGTATTTCTTTTATATTTACTCGTCTTTTGTTTAATTAATTTATCTTATCATTATATTTTACATTATAGTTATGAGTATAATGCATTTTATCAGCATGAATTCATTTTGTATTTTTATTATAAATATATATATATATAATGTAATGAATAATTATTAATAATTAGTCGAGAACATGTATATATATATATATATATATATATATATATATATATATATATATATATATATATATATTATATACAATGGAAATCGTATAATAAAATATAAATAAAATAATTTATTTTAAGAACCTTGTGTGTGTGTGTGTGTGTGTGTGTGTTTGTGATATTGTCTTTTTTATTGTTTTATAATGTAAAGCACTTTGTGTTTCAGATGTTTTACATCCAATCACAGTAATGTCAATAAGACGAAGAAGTTAACATGAAACTTTTATTGTCTGTTCACACATCGTCTGCTCCAACAATAACAAAATAACATAACAACACAAAAGCATAAAAAAAAATCTGTAAGGTCACCCTCAGTAATCATCAACAACACATAAATAGATAAAGAATAAAAGAATAATACAATTCATGCAAATTAGCTCAGCGGTAGATGGTGTGCAAATCCTTAAGTTAAACACAGTTATATACAGTACCAGTCAAAAGTTTGGAGATGCTTTTCTATTTAAGTGAATGAGAAAGTGTGTCCAAACTTTTGACTGGTACTGTATATAACTGTGTCCAAGTTAAGGATTTGCATACCATCCACCGCTAGCTAATTTGCATGAAATGTATTATTCTTTGTCTAATTGCAGGTTGAACCAAACCGTCAATAAATCACAGAAACTGAACCAGTTTGGGGAGACAGAAACATGACAGGAATCTGGGAGAACAGTCATCTGTGTGAGACGTCAGGACAGAGTGTAGAGTAAAACTCTTGAGATGCAGAGCAGTTTCCTCTGACAGAAGATCAACCTTTCGCCTCAGTGTCCTGCAGCAGGGTCCGCTGATCGTCCACCAAACCTCCAGAAGGTAAGACCACTCTGTCTGTCTCGCTGGACAAAGTATTCAGACCCTTTTCTGCAGTAAAAATACTAATACCTCACACTAAAAATACTCTATTAGAAGTAAAAGTCTGTAAGTATAATCAGTAAAATGTAGGTAAAGTGTTAAAAGTATAAAAATGTCCCCTATGTAACGGTTCTTCTAGTATATATTCTATCACTCATGCATTTCTCTTCATTAAAAAGATGACTCAAATCCATTAAATCAATTATCAGTTATTGAAAAGTTGACAACTGATTGATTAATCTTTGCTTTATACAAGACTAGAACCGCAATGACTTGTTTCAAGTCAAGTTTCATGCAAAAAAAAAAATGCTGTTTTCAGCCCCTCAAACATGAAGATTTTCCAGTTTTTCTTTGTTTTATAGAAAAGTAAACGTTTGGACTGTTGGTCGAATAAAACAAACAATATGAAGACGTCATCTTGGACTTTTGAGGACATTTCTCACTCATTTTTGACATTTTATACACCTTTAACCATTAGTTGCAGCCCTACAGTGCCAGATATGTAATAATAATATCACTCTGTGAAAATACTCTGTTACATGTTAAAGTCCTGCTTTGAAAATGTTCCTTCAGTAAAAGTCTGTAAGTATCATCAGGAAAATGTAGTTGACATGTTAAAAGTATAATTATTTCATCCTGGATTCATCTGCTGATTGTTTGGTTTGTAAAAAGAGTGAACTTAGTGAGAAATGTTTACAGTTACTCAGAGCCCAAAGTGACAACTTCATAATGTTTGTTTCAGTCCAAACCTTAACGTTATAACTGGAAACTAACTGGCTTTTACGGGCTATTACAGCCAAAAATGTATGGCCTAGACTGCCATCGCAAAAAATATCTTGTTTTTTTGCATATTGATGTCCTTTGTACCACATACTCTAGTCTCTCACAGTCTCCCATTGAGCAAGATGCAGCAGTAAAACAGTGTGGAACGGTTTATGGAAATGACAGTGTTTCCATCAACCTTAAATGAAATGAAGCCTACTTGGAATCCACAATTTGGAGATACAAATGGGAGAGGATCGTTAAAAAAAATCCTCCTCCTGAACAGTCTGTCCTCACTTCTGAAATTACAACTTAACTGACTAACACCATATAAATAACCTTTACTTACTAACTTACTAACTAACTAATGCTATATAAATAAACTTTACTAACTTACTTACTTACCTACTTATTTACTTACTTACTTACTAACTTACTCACTTACAAGTCTTGCATTGCCAGCTCTTCCTCCACAGCACTGCAGAGGAAGGTCTGGCTAGTCCACACAGCATTCTGGGATGGGAGAAAAATGTGCTTTGCATTTTTGGCATTTCTTTAAACCAATCATAATCATCTTGGGCGCCGCACAAAGCCACGGTGACTCTGCAAAATAGCCTCGAGAAGGAACTTGTATTAGTGGAACATGTGTACGTTTAAAAGTTGTTTAGTCGAGCAACAGAAAACTCAGATTGAACAGATAGTGGCAGTTCTTCTGTTTTACACGGAGTAATGGAATTACAGCGGTTGTTGGGGACATTAACATCACCGTCAGATTATTGGTGACGCCAAAGACTTCAGCATCACTCAAACATGTTCAACTGTGTCTCCTGCAGCTCTCCGTTGGCTCCCTGGCATCCTTCAACATGCTCCGCCTCCTGCTCTACCTGGCTGCTCTCTGTCAGCTGACAGGTAAACACACGTTGTGTGCGCAGGCGCTCTGCCTTTTTAACATCACAAATTTACAGACACGTCACACATACACACACACACACATACACACAAACACATGCATAGGGTAGGATGTGTACAGTTGAGACGTGTATATCTATGGTTGAGACACCTTAAATAACTTGCGTGCGCAGCAAGCACAAGTTGTGATTTTTGCTGTGCACATGCGTATTAGTGTCCTCTTCGATCGCGGGAAATTTGAACAACGAACGCATCTCCGATCCTAAGAGGGCAAGACGTTCACTACACCATGCACTCTCCACAATGAATAGCTTATTATCCTGATGTGACTGTTAAACGTAACTGATATCATCACAAACTTTATTCTGTGCCCTAAAAACTGGCATATTTCATGGTATTGTGTCATGCAAGGTCATTGCAAAATCTAGAGAAATGTGCGAGGTGGCCAGCGGGGGACAGTTGAGACACAGCTGTATCAACTGTCCCCGTGATGGAGTTCTACTATGTCACACAGCTGTTTAGTTGTACAGTGTTATGATAACAGGTTAAACGTCGTTATTAGCCAGTATAAAATTAGATATTTGTGATATTTCAACTGTGTATTATTAATGAATATATTTTCTAACATGATAACATTTTGTGTTCCGTGTCTGTAGGTGTGAGTTCGACCCCCTCTACCTGCACTGTGAGCGGCCCGCTGTCATCGATTTCAGCCGCCGTGTTAGCTTCGTCCGAGATCGCTGTCCGTACACTCTGATGTCCGGGCCGGGCCTCCAGCTGCTGGCCGCCTTCCAGGAACGCCGCTGCACAGACGTCAGTTTCTTGGACCGTGCGATCCTCATAGACCTATATAATAGTGTGATCCTGCATCTGGACCGGCCGGCTGTTGACATTGACCTTGGACAACGCGGGAAAAGTACAAGTATGTTTCCTGCAGCTACAGAGAGTGATGTGCTAGTTCAAAAGCAAATAGCAAACAATTTATGGTTGTATTATAAAATGTGTCTGTTTCTATGAGCAGCATGACAATTGTGAAGTGAAAGTAAAAGTGTCTTGCTTATGCCGATAAAACAACTATACATTTCAGACAACCCTCAGGCTTTGATCCCATGGAGATTTTATTTATTACCTTGCAGGGCAGCTGGAAACTCGCGATATCACAAAATCACACTAAAATCACATGAAAATGGTATGGCATGGATTAGGTGTGTGTAACGGGCGTGACTGTTCAAATCAACTATGTGTTAGACAGAGTGTTCATCCAATTATTATTCTTTGACGGCACCACCGCACAGATCTACATAAAAGGTGCCGATAAACACGTCCTGCGTGGATAAAAATCTGTCGGATGTTGGGATGCAAACACAAAGACCTGATAGTGTTAAAATCACGCAGAGAGAGGAATAACCAGGGTTTTATTCTGTGTCACAAACACTAGCATTCACACCAAGTTAGTCATGATAGATAGATAGATAGATAGATAGATAGATAGATAGATAGATAGATAGATAGATAGATAGATAGATAGATAGATAGATAGATAGATAACAAGAAATAATAATAAATTAAATAAAAATAACAGAAAACCTACAAAAAATGTAAAAACAATGAATAAACAAGGTACAACGTATACTGTATACAAGTAGAGAACACAAATGTGCAACCAGCATACATACATATACTGTATATAATTCAATAGGCCTAAGTTATTGTAGTAAAAAGATGAGTGACGGTTTGTTGATTTGGCCTCCCTGAGTTCAGCTCTAGCAGGTAAGACGCCCCGCCCCCACCTGAACATCCGCAGGCTGCTGCTTCATCACATGTCATTGTCAGTTGTATTTGTATAGCACCTTTCATTAATAGTAAACCCAAAGTGCTTTACATTAAATAAGCACACACACACACACACACACACACACACACACACACACACACACACACACACACACACACACACACACACACACACACACACACACACACACACACACACACACACACTGGTCTTCTGTCTTCCTTAGCTGTGAGACTCAGTCCAGTGAAGCCGCTGACGGACGGATCAATTGCACCGAGATGACCGTACGGTGAGCACAAAACTCTCCTCTGATCTATAAAGTGATCCATGTATTGTACGGCGGCGTATTCAGGGATTAAAATTGTGAATTTACGAGGAATAAATTATATATTCTCTGAGATTAAATTTGTACATTTACACCAAAAAAACCTCACAAATTTCCGAGAAAAAAGTAATTGCTGTCGCTGCTGGAATTATTTTTTTAAATCGAAGTCAAATCGAATGAGGGATATGGAGAATCGATGTACAGTTATTTATCTCCCACATCTCCGTACATTTATTTATCTCCCACAACAGCTGTAATCTACAGCTGTCACAGCCATATTGACCCGTAGCCATACGCCGCCGCCTGCATTGACACGCTGTGCAGATACCCGGCGGTGGACGGACTCAGCTGTCAGTTCCTGGAGCCTGCAGCCTGCTGAGTAACGACACACTGGAGGGCTGGAGGTCAAATGCCAGCTGCTGTAAGAGCGTCCATCACTCTCACTAACTCCTGTTTTATACTAAACAACAGTTCAGGATGTGTGCAGAAGCAGCAGGGGGGTAGAAACTGTCTATGACCTCTATTACCTGCCTATAGAGAAACAGAGCGAATTTAAGTCCCGCCCACACGGAAGGGGAAAACAATTCTCCGCTCTCCATTAACTTTGTATTTCGTAGAAGGTTCCTCCTCGTCAATTCAGTCAGCTACAAACAACAGAAACATGCCTAAAAGCTGATGTGTGGTGGGATGCTCTTCCCACAATGTAAATAACCCAGAACTTAATTTTTTATAAGCTGCCGAGCCGAAAAACTGAGCTTTTATGAAGACAAAATCAAGTACACTGTACAGATGTGAGGAATCAGCAGGAAGAATGGTAAGAGAACGATATGCCCAACGTTACGTTTGCAGCAAGCATTGGGTTAAAGCTATGGTGCGTAGTTTCTGTCTCCCCCATGAGGAATTCTAAGTAATGACAACAACACTGTTAGAGCGTCCACGTGATACAAGCCTTCCGTGATCACGCGCCCCCCCCACCCCCCTCCACACAGTTGCTAGTAGCCAAGGAGGACACGGAGGATTAAAAAAACATGATGGACTCTTCAGAAGAGGTCATTATCTTCACTTGAGTTTCTGCGCGCGAAAGTCACCGGACGACTCAATCTTCTGAACATAGTCATACTGAGAAATACAGAGAGAGTTGTGTGGAGCTGATAGTCTTAATTAGCTTTGTATCAACTCATTTGGCAACCAAAAAGTTACGCACTAGAGCTTTAATAAGTCAAAGATTTTAGGCTAACCATATTTCTGTAAGTTAAGCCAAAGCATTTCGACAAGATTTTGTGCACTAGCAAACAAAAACACAATGTCTAAAAGCTGCTGTTTGGTGATATTCACCTCCGGGTACTGGAGACATTCATCTGCATGTACGACAGAACAGAAAATCTGCAAACTTTCCCTCAAGTTACCCATTAATGCTAGCGGTAGCTAGCTTGGTTGGTTAAATCTTTTAAAACAAATCTAGTTGTAGTCTTGCAATGTGTGACCCTGCAAGAGTCTTTACATATTATTAGATGTGAGACGGTGTCAGACTTTAGTCTGTTCAAAGTCTTAGTGTACGGCAGGCGCGCGGGAACCTATTTTTGACCAGGGGAGCTGAATAACAAACTGGTTGATGCCTGATCACTTCTCCCCGAGGTAGGTTTCAACAGTTTAAGAACTATTCGTTATTAGTATAAAGGGATAGTGGAGGAGTTATGGGATTTTCTATAAATTTAAACATCACCCTCCCTTCACCAGCAATACTTTTTCTATAATTAAAATAAATGTAAACACATAAACCTCCCCAAAAAGTTAATGTTGACTTCTATATTGACTTATGTTTAGCAAAGTCATACAAATAACATTTGTTCTTTTACAGCCATAATATAACTGTGTTAACCTCTGCGTTCTCATCTTACGCATCACACTCCTCTGTTATGGTGTGGTGGCCATTTCAGTAGATTTATTCACTAACATTGTTGTGGAAATATAATAAGTATGGAAACTAAATGCATACTTCCTGCATTACTACTACATTACTTCAAATACTAAGTTACTCCTCTAGTAAACTAGTATTCACATGAAATAAAACAATAAAACATTGAGACCATCCAACAAAGCACACTGGGTAATAACAAATTCAACACGTGAACTGGTTGCTATGGACTCGTCATTGTGTGTTTTATCCTCATGTCCTCTCGGCTGCTGCTTGCTAACGTTATTTCAGACTCTGGCTCTACAGCTAATCAACAGTTTGCCTCGGCGGTGGACGAGGAAACATCAACTGTAACATCTACAGATATAATCTTGCTAAATTTAGCCGCATTACTATTACGGAAGAAAAACTCTTGTATCCTTTTCTGCGACATACTCTTCTACAGCTAACGTTCAGTCAACTAGTCTCAGCCTGCTCGCTTCTCAGCGAGTCACGTCACTTTACTCACTTTCACTGTCACCTCTATCAGCTATAACGGTTCATTGTTAGTAGGCTATATTTTAGAACCTATCCATAACCTTTTTCTTGCTATTTGCCTCATATTTAATATATAAAAATATAAACAATGTCAGACAGCGAATTAGTAATCATTTAAAAAATATAAATTCCAGCTCCTGCCAGCAAGGGGGGCTGCAGCACCCTCAGCACCCCCCTTCCCGCGCCCTTGGTGTACGGTAGGCATAAGCTGTGACTTACTGATAAACTATTTCTCTCTGTAGCGCCCCCCCCCCCCCCCCCCCCCCCCAGGGTTTCTGTCAGGACACCTTGTGCAGTGCTCACGAGTTCTGTGGTGAGGACGTCGGCGGCCAACCCGCCTGCCTCTGTCGGGCTCAGTTTGCCTCCAAATACAGACTGACGGGTGCTTTAGGTGAGGCTTCAGATTTCACTTTGTGCAGCATTCACACGTTCTGTTTCCCTGAAACCGTCACACAATGTTTAATTAGTATCACACGTCTGGGACACAAAATCACCTCTGCTAAGAAAGCAGTCAGTGTTACGTACACACAGAGCCAGCCCTAAACAATTTGTTTTTTTGAAAAAAAAATGTTTTTGGCTCTTCTTGCATTTTTTTTACGTTTAAAAAAAAAACGTTTTTGTCGTTTTTATGACTTTTTTTGACACTATATTGATGTTTTTGATGCCTTGTTCACTGTTTTTGTCGCTTTTGTGAACGTTCTTGCCATTTTCATTAATCTGTTAACTTTTCTTAAATCATTTTGACTGCCAACACTTCTAGCATCTGCCTATACATCCTATGCCGCGGTCAGCCATGTGGACACGTGTGACTCCTGTGTGTGTCCTGGTGTTCAGGTGATCTGACGGTCTGCAGGCAGAACTATGCCTCCGTCTCCCTGGCCGGTTGTTTCATGGCAGAAAAAGGCATCAACCACTCCGTCCTGCATCTCAATGACCGAGCCTGGGGAGGTCAGATGGATGAAAGGACCCACATGGTGACGTTCGGCTTCATCGACAGCAAACCCTGTGGGACAGTCATCATGGTAGGCGTCTCTCCTCGACTCAACGCCTCCAACAAAAGTGCTTGTCGGAGTCGGAAGTCTCTTTTCTGACGTTGGGTTCGGGGTAGTTTCGCATTGCCAGACCTTCCTCCACAGTGCTGCGGAGGAAGTACTTTAAACTACTTTATTTACGTTCTTTTTCCAAATATGACTCACTGTCAAACTAGATAATAAAAGAAAGTTCTATGGCGTTCATTGTTTTTGCGTTTTTTTCATGTTTCACAAATAGTTTAACCTGAGCCAGACTGTACAACAAAGATAGTAATCATATCACACCCATACAGGGATAGTAGTATACAGCAGTTAAAACATAATAAAATAAATGTATTTTTTTTAACACACTGGTATCTGATCGATACTCTGTAACGGCCGATACACAAGTTCAGGTATCGGAATTGGTATAGAGAAGGTAAAAAATGGTATCTTAACAACTCTAATTTCAGTCCGACAAGCACTTTGTTTGAATCAGACCTTGCAGATGAAAGTGTCCTGTAGCTCTCTGACATCGTACAGTATCACCGTCTGAATCCCTCTGACTCTGCAGGCCACCTACAAGAACACCATCAAGACGGACAACTCTACGTCTACTCTGATCACTCGCCAAGACTTTGTGAACATCAACTTCTCCTGCTTCTACCGCCAGCCGGAGGTCAAGGACATGGCTTTCAAAATGAAAAGAGGGTGAGTAGCTCAACATGGCTGTTTCCAAGTAAATACAAATTACAGACAGACGGACAGACAGACTAGATGGAAACAGATCGGAAGCAAGTGGATATACTGTATGTAACAAGAGCATCTGCACACATTGTGTTCTAGTAAATATTAGTGAAGAGTTTTTAGTTGAAGGTTAGTGTCTTTCTCCCAACCAGTCCTCCAAACCATATGATGATATTGGTTGTTTGTTCCCCCCCTCTAATACGACCCACAGGAGCGTTTCATAAGTTAGCGCCCATGGCGGTGGCAGGAAATACCTCATATCTAAACCAGAGAAGGTAACGGTTGCGGTTTTAAACACATCGTTAACGTTGTGAAACGGTCCCAGTCTGGTTAGGTTTAGACACCAGAGCTACTTTGGGTTTGGGTTAAAAATCTGATGTTTTTTCTTTTGACACACGTGACGCAGAACGTGACGTTCATAAAGTAAAAAGAAACTTGTTTACATGTTTTCAAACGGTACATGAACCCTGGTGTGTATGTGTGTGTGTGTGTATGTGGGCGTGCATCTCTGTGTGCGTATGTGTGCGTGCGTCTGTGCGTGCGTGTGTGTTCTGCAGCACTGCGATGCAGCAAATTGAATCTGGATCGTGGAACTACAGTCTGTCTGTGAGCATATTTGCCGACGCCGCCTGCACTACGCCCTTGGATTTCTTGGACGGGATCCAGACGGACCAGATCATCTACATGAACCTGGACACCAGCGGGCTGGACGGCAGAATCATCACCCTGGTGATCGAGGCCTGCTGGGCAACCAACGCGCAGAATGCTGGCAGTCTGAGATACGACCTCGTCAAAAACGGGTGAGCAGAATGTAACTAAGTACTAGTACACATTTGAGGTAGTCGCTTTACTTTTTCTGCGTTTTTCCACTTTTTTTCCAAAGTCCTTACTGTGCAGCAATAATCCTGGAAATATACTTCCGTTGATCCAGAATACTTTTATTATAATGATTTCTGTGTATCAATCTTGTTGACATGAAGGTCTGAAGATGCGATTAAATGGTTTAACATGGTGTGTTTTCTGTTTCCGAGCAGCTGTGGGAACCCGTCAGACCGCACGGTGAAGGTGGTGGAGAACGGGAACGGGGGAACCATCTTATCCTTCCAGATGTTTCAGTTTAAAGGCGACGACAGTAGCGTCTTCCTCACTTGCAAGATGAAGCTGTGTCTGAAGAGCGACCTCGGCTGTCAGCCGGTAACAAACACACACGCTAACGGCTTTTATTCTGCTTTATTTTAAGAAGATACAAATTCATCTACAGTAGGGGATAACCATGCTCTATGTTTTGGAACTACAGTTCCCATAATGCTTGCTTTGGAGGATGTAAACAGGTACAAAAAAAAAAACACGTTAACGGCTTTTATTCTTCTTCATCATAAAAAGATACACGTTTATTTACTGACGGACATTGTCAAGACACGATATGAATCACGCATGTGTGGGCCAAATCCGGCCTCTTGCAGATTTTGATCAGGCTCTCATATCAATTTAGGTTCACAATACATTTTGGCCCACCTAGTTTTGGTCGTTTTTTCCAAAGTTTGCGTCACAGCCTATTTTTGTGATTTGATAATGCGTCAAAAAAAATCGGTATAATAAAACGTAAATAAAATTCAGTTTTTGTCGCTTTCACCGTTTTTGTTGCACTGTTTAACGATTTTGTCACTTCTATCGACGAGTTAGTCCCTTGACATGACTTTTTTGTCGCCTCTTTTGAAGTTTTTGTAAAGGCTAAAGCTACAGTCATAGTCATGACTCTTTGTGTTTCAGCTTGTGCCCGGCTGTTTCGCCTTTAGCTGCTAAACAAATTTAGCTTTTAAGCCTAAATTTGATTCCATGTAGTCACAGCGTTGCAGTGTGTACGCATGGACACACAGACAACTCTCGCTGGATTACTTTGATACTGAAAAGAATGTGAAACTGTGTCTCTGTCTGTAACTGTGTGTCAGATTTGCCAGCGAAGCAACCGGAGATGGAGATCTGTCCGCCCGCTGTATGAAGATGAGAACCCAGCCATCGTCTCCGTGTCCTGGAGCTAGGTAAGACTGCTGGCTGTAATGTCAGAGATCCAGGGCTGCGGTCCAATGGCCTTTTTTTCATAAGAAGATTCCTAAAGTATCTGAGGCTGCATCTTCACTATTATGTTTTCACATACTTCACTTACTATGCTGCATGTCATTCCCCCCTCTCTCACCCCTTTCATGTCTTCAGCTGTCCTGTCAATAAAGGCCTAAAAATGCCCAAAAAGTAATCTTAAAAAAAGAAATGTTCAACGGTCTGCATCATACAGCAAGTACTGATGTGTAATAATACTAGTTTGTTCTGCTTGTTTTTCTCAGGTTGTTCCCGTCTCCGACCGACTGATTCCAGACTTCACCGAAAGATTCAGACCCTGTCTACACGAACAGAGATTTTAGAGATCGGATATTGTCCTCTACGTTTTTGCTTCTCGTTTCCACTGCAATTTTATGAAATACTTATGAATAAGATATTAATATTAATAAGTATAAATATACTCCCCCCACCCCCTCCCCCCAAGTGACTTTTACTGAGTACATTTTAAATTAGCTACATTTTACTTGAGTAGGTTTATATTATGTCAATCTTACTTGTACTTAAGTGAAAGTTACTCAAAGTAATAGTACTTTTACTTAAGTAGAATATTTTTTGTATTCATCCTTTTTATCGACTTCAACTTTAACTCGTTTAACCTCTTTCTCGTTGACTTCTTTAAGTTGTGTTTTGACGGACCGCAGTTCTGATACTTTACTGCGGTTTTATATTTCATGTTTCTACATATTTCTGTGTTGTTGTTGGAGAGCAGCAGGAGGATTCACTGCAGAGAAACATCATGATGAAGGTTTAGATATAGTCTCGCATTACCAGACCTTGGCTAGTCCACACAGCATTCCTGGATGGGAGAAAAACGTGCTCTGGTTTTTTGGCATTTCTTTAAACCAATCACAATTGTCGTGGGCGGTGCTAAGCGCCTTACGGAGCCACAGTGCCTCTGCTAAATAGCCTCGGGATGGAACTTGTTTGCTCGATGGTGTTTTAAGCCTCCAACGTCGCCTTCCAGGCAGCTAACCCTAACCTTAACCTTAAACATAACCATTGTCGTGCTGCCTGGAAGGCGACGTTGGGGCCTAAAACACCAAACACCAACTTGTTTAGTGTCTAAATACCGCTGTTAAAGGGTAACTGGGCTCCAGCCCCGAATGTTTTCTCAAACTTTCATTCTGTGAACTCTACTCCAGCATCGTACAACAAAAATAGGTTTCAAGATTAGTAATGCTAGCTTACGCCAGATTCCGATCTCTCTCTTTAGGTGACAGGAGGGAAAAGGAGTCTCAACATTTGTTGACAGCTGGATAATAATAAGATAAGAGTCAAAAGCATTGAAATAAATAGGATGATCTTGGATCGTCTAGTTTCATTTGATACCAATATCTTCACTCTAGCTTTAAAACGAAGCCTCTTAAAAGATCCATCTCAGGACTTTAGGAATCAATATCGGATCATTCAAATGAAGATCGATATGAATCAGATATACCATTTTTTAAACCCAGCCCTAGTCCATAAATCATCGACACTGATCTTCTCTCAGCTGGGGCGGTAAAATAAAGAAAATATTCAGAGATCTATCCCCAGTGGAAATGATGCCTTTTGCAGGTTTTATGATATTATAAATGAGAGACATGAGTTAGAAATCAGACACCAGGCTGTGGAGTGACAAAGTGTGTATTTATATTATCTCTCTCTCACACATACACACACACACACACACACACACACACACACACACACACACACACACACACACACACACACACACACACACACACACACACACACACACACACACACACACACACCTTTAGTTACAGTTGGTGCTCAGTGTTGAGTAATAATCATAATAATAATCATAATAATCAATAATATTAGCAACAGTTGTCTTCAAATATAGAGTGATACACTTTATACAAAATACCCTGCATATTAAAGTTTAATCTAAGTGATACGAGGAGTGTGATGTCATGGTTTCCGGTTGGTTGTTGAGTCTGATCGCCACCAGAGGGCGCCGCTCCGTTTCCACTCTGAAGGTTCAGACCGATGATGTGAAGACGCTTCATAACTTTATAACAACCATCACTAATAAATGGTAAACACACCGGTAGTTCAACTTTAGTTTATAGCTATGTGTTAACAAATGATGAATGATAGTTAAAAGTTTACTAATTATCAAGAGAGCCACACGGAATCTGCAGACGCAGAGTTTTCTGCAGATTTGACAGAATTTAAAATAAAACTCAGAGTGTTAACACATCTCCACCCAAAGCAGAAATACAGTCCACTAAATTCGGCAGATTTTCATTTTGAAAACTGTAAAAAATATATAACAATAATTCTGGGTCACTTCAGGAAAAAACATCCGTAGAAAAACGGATAATGTCCTTGCAGAAAACTACCAGTACTTTTTTTTGTTAAGTTTAGGAACATTTCTGTCTAAAAAACAAAATACAGAAAAGCACCTGATCTTAACGGTGAAGTTCTTTGTATTAACACAGAATATTAGTAATTATAATAATAACTTTTTTTGTGAGACCCGGGACATGTCTGCATGAATTTCAAAAAAGCGACAAAAACATCGATATTTTTTTCCAAAAAAAAAAACTAACAAAAAACGTTTTTTTTTTGGGAAAAACAGTTTAGATCACGGGGGGGTGTATATCGTTGTACGCATATTAAGTATTTCTTTACCAAAATGGTTTGTGTCAATCGGGCATCAAATAGACGAGTTGCGTCAAAAGGAATTTGCGTTAACTCGTTATTATCCAACATGCGGACGCTTGGTCAGGTGCCTTTGGCCGTTTGTTATTGACGCTAAAAGTTTCCTTTAGTGTCAGATCTAAACGCGCTGGGTCAGGACTATTGGCTGCTTCGTAGTGCGGGACTTGCCTAGAAGTTGCGTGAGATCCATAATAACGCCTCGCTACCATTGTCTCTCTAAATACTATGTCACCTTACAGCACCGCTGAAGTGGGATTTTTGCGTTGTATCTGACGCTGAGAAACACTGACCAAGCGTCCGTATTTTACAAGTTGACAGCCCTAACTTCAGTTAAATTAACTATCAGTTTATCATGTATTAGTGCCGGTTATTATAAAGTGTTATCATTATTTTCTCCATTTATGTCCATCTTAAGTTTCTCTGGACGCCAATGTAACGTCTCGTTTTCTTTGACCAACGATCCGAAACCCCAAGAGATTCAGTTTACTGAGATATATAAAGCTCTTCACTGTGGAGAAGTTGCGTCTTTAGCTAAATATTATATATATATATATATATATATATATATATACACACACACACACACAACAGAATATATTCTTTAAAATGCCCAGAGGATCCTTTGGGGTGTTGTGTTCCTGAAGTGTTTCGGTTGACAGACAGTTGAGAGAATATTTGGCTAAAAGTCCGAAACGACAAACGTGCAAACTGATCGATCAACACATGGAATCAGACTGTTTTTAGGAAGGTTTTCTGTTTGAATCTGACTTCCTGTTGGGCACACGAGACACACTGGTTGTCATGGTTGTGGTTTTCAGTTGTGATATTTCCTGTTTTATTTTGTTAATTCATTCCCTGTGTGTTGATGTTTCCCCTGTTATTTGTTCACCGTCTGTTTTATCATTTTGTAGCGTTCGGTTTCATGTGTCTTTAGCTGTGTTTGAAACCGTTCTCTATCATGGAAATAGTTCCCTATATAGTCTGTTCGCCTTTTTGTAGTGGTGTTAGAATTCTCCCCTTTTAATTTCATTCACTATATAGTCCACTATAAAATACCCACAATGCAAGCTAATCTGAGCGTACATATGATGTACCCTACATTTAACTCCCGTATACCCACAATACAACGCGGCCGTGTTTTCCTGGCGGAGAAGAAGGAGGACCTGCGGAAACTGAAAAGGAACCCTTTTAGTCTGGTGTCAGTTCGCCGTCTCATTTCATGTCGAGAAGTTCTGCCTGTGCTTAGTTTCTGTTTTCTCGTGTTCCTGGTGTTCCCTTTTTTCTGAATTTAGGATAATCGCCTGCTTACTTGGGTCGTTAGTTTGTTTATGTTCATTAAATCATTGAACTCGCCATTATCTCCTCTGCTTTTTTTGCTTCTTTCATACAGGGTTTCCGCAGGGTCTTAAAAAGTCTGAAAATACTGTATTGGACTAGCCTCGTGAGACCATCCTGATCTCACGAGCTCCAGTTTTCCACTCGCAGATCAGTCTGGCATCTTGAGACAGAGAAAATTTGGAGCCGTTCACCAAATGACCGACCAATCAGTGTTGGTTTTGAGGCGGGTTTAGGTGTGGCGCAACGAGGAGCTCGCGAGATCAGGATGGTCTCACGAGGATCAGCAAGCGGAAGCAACGCATGCAAATCAGACCTGATCTAGACACATTTTCAGACAGCGGTAGCCCTAATTCTGTTAGCCGCTCGCTAATGCTTTTTTCACTTGGATCCTTCTTTTGGAATATGGACCGGGAACCTGAAATGGGGACTTTTGTTCCTAAATTCTCGTTACACAAACGGCAAATATCCTTTACCGACATGTTGCTTGCTTGCTGAGCTAACAAGCTATGCTAGCCTGGCTTCATTGTTGCTCTGTTGGTACGCCATACGCTTCGTTGATCCGATTGGTTGATTTGGCCTGTCTATCACCAACATAAGTGGTGATAGACAGATGGTTTATCCAATCAGCTAACCAGTATTTTCGCCCCTTCCCAAACCTTCTCCAACGGAAAGTTCCCAGATGGATATGCCGAGCAAATGCGAAGCAATCCATCTGGCGGAGTCAGGTTAGTATCGGACGGCGAAACGCAAACACAAACGCGGCACAGACCACGTTGCAACGATAGGCTACAGGAGAGAAGGAGTCCGTCCTTTGATCCGCTCTGACCGCAATCAGTATGAAAGACCAGACGGCGACCATGCAGCGCACCGACCGCGCTGAACGCAGGAAACATCAAACAGCTTTTAAATTAGCTGAAGTATTGTGCAACACTACCTCCAATGCTCTTTTATTATTCGGTAGAGTTGTAGTTGTTTCTGTCGCTAGTCCAAATATAATTCGCTGTATAACGACAAATGAGACCAACATGCAACTTATACTGCAGCCAATCAGCTTTCGTGTTATTGGCGCGAGTCTCTTCCGTATTATACTACAGACATAAAACAGATTTTATTCTTCAGCTTTGCGGAAGTACAAGTTTAGCAATACTTGGCTTAGTTGATGTTGTGATAAAGGTCTTACATTTCATTCATAATGGTCTTAAAAAGGTCTTACATTTGACTTGGTGAAACCTGTAGGAACTCTTCATAATGAAGACATAATGTGTTCTTTCTTTGGTGTGTGCAGTGTGTTTCTGTCCAGTGCGAACATATTGAACATGTACTGATTGAAGCGAACAGTTTGCAGGTTGTCGGACAGACGTGGTTTTATCCAAACATTTCTTAAATATGAGTGCAAAGGCATGCAGGAGCACCCGCCTCCGCCTCGCAGTGCAATGTCATCAACAGCTAACAAACCCAAAAGAAGTCAGTGTTACAGGATATAAAACAGAGACTACAACTCTGCGTTAGTGGACAAACAAAAAGCACAACATGGTCACTCTTAGTGTCCGTGCACACGGTGTCGATAAAGTTCTTCACACGGACGTAACGGTGGCGTTAGTGACGGAGCTTTTTTTACTCCTAATGCAAAACAAAGAGAGTAAAATAGAAAAGTGATGCATTCATGCTGTGCTGATGAAGATTAAAGGTCCCGAATTCAGACAGGAAGTTAGTTTGTTTGGTTTGAAGCTGAACTGAAACGTTTAAACAGCTGACAAAATAGGAAGGAATTGTCACCGAAGACGTTTTCTCTTCATCAAAAAATGGTGAATTCTTTGTTTCATCGTTTTATTTATTACGCAACTTCTGTAACTTCTACGGAAGCATAATGCATTCACCTGTTTTTAGTTCAGAGTTTACTATCTCGTTATGTCAGAAATTCGGAAAAACTGAAATTTGGAAAAAAGGAAATTCAGAAAACCTTAAAAAAAACGCCTTGTTTTTACGAGTTAACTTTCTTGTTAATTCAGAAAAACTGAAACTGTGAAAAAAAGAAATTCAGAAAAAACTGAAATTTGGAAAAAAGAATGTCAGAATTACAGAAAACACCTCTCTTGTGTGAAGCTTTCTTCAGGCTAGCCTACTTGAGTGTTCAATGTCTTGGCAGCAAATACGTCCCGAGATAGTTAACTCGTGAAAAAACAGGGCTTTTTTGTTTTCAAGTGAATGCATAACGCTAACGGTTACCTTCTCCGGTTTAGATACGAGGATGGAAAACGCAAAACCTCGTATGGTTTTGGAAGACTGGTTGGTTATTTTCTTTAGCTTTGAAAAGTTTTAACTTCCTGTCCAGCAGGTTTGAATTGTGGGACCTTTAAAGTGAAATAATCCGTACGGCTGCCATGTGCTGAGTGTTAGTGCTGCGTTCATGTTCATCTGATGAACTAAATTACAATAATTCGGTTTTTGTTTTGTTAACAGTACAGTTACTGTCAGTGTGCTCAGAGACGGAGGGAAGAGGCAACGTGATATCATGACTTTGCGTAAACATACACGCCACTTTCCAAGCCAAGTGGCGTGTTATCTGTACGCATTTTGAGCTATCCGCGTGTATGTCTACGCTGTATACAGCGGATGGCAGTCTGCAACATCACAGCGTAAACATACACGCCACTTTCTAAAGCCACGTGGCGTGTTATTGCGAGGCTACGTGTAATCGCGAGGCTAGGCCGGATTAGGAAACAAAGAACCGGTTGGGTTTAGGAAAAGAACAAACGTGGAAAGGGAACGTGACACGCGGGACACGATCCCCGGTCTCCTGGGTGAAAGTCCTGTGTTGTTTGACCCATCCTCCACCCCGACCAACCTCTCTGCGCGGATTTTCGCCCTTTCACACTACTCACTACGGCATCACTTCACACTCAATCACAAAGTCATGTAAGTCAATGGAGGCCAAACGGCGTTGATAAACACGCTAAAAAGCAAGTATGCATTTTGATAACACGCCAATAATGGCATACGAATTGGCGTGTCATACATACGCCACTTCATGAGATCAGTCTGGAAGAGGACAGAAGAGAGGATGAAAGGAAGAAACAGAGCAGAAACAGTTCAGCTGCCAGACGTCCTGTTTAAACCAGCCGGCGGCCCAATAACCAGCCCCCGACCCGCTGTTTAAGAAACGACATCCAGCTGCTTCGCTCTGGCGGAAAAAAAACATTCTGGTGTTTTTATATTTCAGCCCATTAAGTAAATTAAATTAAATTAAAATCTTAAGACCAATATTTTAGTCTGATTGTAATCACAGAGGATGATTAAAGGTGTTTTCATTTAGAAACTGTGTCATCATTATTTGAAACAGATTTACTCTCATGTTATTGTGGAAATGTATTTCTATTTTTAACATTTGTTGCCCGAGTGCTTCACAGAGAAAAGAAACTAAGTCATTATTTTGAGATACTAAGTCATCAATTGACATAATAAGTCGTTATTTTGATAAAAGTCTCTCTCTCTCTCTCTCTCTCTCTCTCTCTCTCTCTCTCTCTCTCTCTCTCTCTCTCACTCTCTCACTCTCTCTCTCTCTCTCTCTCTCTCTCTCTCTCTCTCTCTCTCTCTCTCTCTCTCTCTCAGCAGCCAGGTGTGTTTGTTATCTGTTTTCTGTCTTTGCTGGTAACTTTCATCCGCATTCTCTCCGTCCCTCCGTTACAACCCACTCAAACGTCTTTCGTTCTGCGGATTAAAGCCTCGACCCGTCTCCTCTGGCTACCACATGTACATCTTTGAATTTGAGGGACTTGACTTGAGTGACAGATTTTTGAGAAGCTATCTCATTATGTAAAGAAATGTCATTATTTTGAGAAACTGAGTCAATACTTGAGAAAGTTGAGAAAGTTTCTCATAATAATGAGTAACAGAATCTTTTTTTTTTGGCAGGAATGGGCTTCCATAGCCGCATCTGTTTCTGTCTTTGCTGGTAACTTTCAGCCAGTTTCTCTCCATCCCTCCGTAAAACCCTCCGTCGTTTTCCTCCGGCTACCACATGTACGTCTTGGTGGTGTCGATCTGACTACCCCCCGCCTGCTCCCCGCCCTCCCTCGCCTCCCTCTCCTCCTTGTCCTTCTCGGCCTCGCTCTCCCACAGCGTGATGAGCGGCGGGTACAGCTCGTTCAGCGGGATGGCGGCGGTGGCGTGCTGCATGTACTTCTTCAGCGAGTGCCCGCAGGACTTGTGCTGCTGCACGCGGCGGCCCATGTAGACCACCAGCAGTGCCATGATGGACAGGGCGAACATGGAGCCCATGACGGCCGCCAGTGCCACGCTGCTGCGCCGTGACGCCACCAGCTCCACTGAGAAACCTGCCTCCCTGGTGGTGATGTTCAGGCAGGAAGTGTAGATGGGGGAGGGGGAGATGGGGGAGGAGGGGGAGGGAAGAGAGGAGTAGACGGTGAGGCAGACGTGGTACTCGGTCGCAGGAAGGAGGTGAGTCAGATTATACTCCTGGACATCAACTGGAACCTGGAGGGGGGGGGGAGGGCGAGAGAGAGAGAGAAGGGTTATTATAGACTCATGGTGTTCCCATTCATTTCTATGGCAGTGAAGAGAAACTAGTGGCGAGCCCACTAGCGTGCAATGCTGGGAAGCGGGGCGATCCCATCGACAGGACGTCACACAAATGGGCCGTTTCACTGAATCTGCAGAGAATCACCGGCTCGCTTTTTGCTGATGTGAAAGCGCCCTTACACTTGACTGTCCCACTGTTATTACAGACTCGTGAACTAACCGCACACAGGCGTAGCATGCGATTGTGGATGTCTTCACCTTGGCGGTGTAGCTGATCTGAGGGTTGTCAATGTGCACGGTGGCGCTGGTCCACCAGGTCAGAGGGAGGGGGCCGTCCTGCTGGTTCTGACCCACAGACGAAGCTCCTCCGCTGGGATACAACTTCCACTCCAACACCACCGACTGGGCTCGCACAACCTGCACAGGAAACAGGAAGCAACCGCAAATCTCCTCGGTTTAATGGTTGTGGCTAGAAGGGATACAGCTACGGGCGTAAACTACGCATAATCTAATATATAGTAATATAATTCTAATACTTTCACCCAGGAAACGCATGTTCCTTCCTTGTGAATGTTTAAATCCAAACAACAATCTTATTCCTAAACTCAATGAGTTGTTTTGGTGCCTACACTTAACTGTCACCACAGCTGTATCCCTTCTAGCCTCAACCCTGTGTAATGGATCAGAAGTAGGGTTGGGTTCCAAAACACCGGTGCCTAAATGACAAGATGGCAGATTAAATATAAAAGTCTTTCGTAGGAATACTGTTTGTGAGACTGCCCTCTAGTGTTGTTGGGTTTTTACTAAATTAAAATATTTGGATAGGTAGGGAGGTGCAGATTTGTACACAGTCTTGTAGGGATGGGTACTGAAACGCATTCGGTGGCATGTAAATGTCTGCGCTGCCCTCTGGTGCTCCAAAATGGATGTTACAGGCAAGAGAAGCATCACTACACTTGGCAGCAGGTAATCTTAGCCTAGCGTTAGCTAGTATGGCTTCATCACGGTTAAAATGCTGACAGCTAAACGGTCTAATGTGTGGCTAAAGACACAGAGGAGACCAGCTGCACTTTGAGAGACGGTGGACACTGCCGGAGAAACAACACAGACGGTACATTTGTCCATATGGCCTTAGCAATAAACAAGCAATTCTTTAACGTCTCCAACTGTCCTTGTGTATCGGTTTAGGCACTGTTTAGGCAACAGGAACTTTTTTTAAAGTATCGTTTTAGCACTAATATCGGGAAAAACCCAACGATACCCAACCCTAATCAGAAGTTAGCTTGTATTTTTCTTATAATAATTAATAATGAATAGTTTATTTCAACAACATACAAAAGAATAAACAAAAAACATAAAATACAAGACACAAACGTAGTTCACTATGAAAAAAGAAAAAGCAAGAATAAGCTAAATAAATAAATACTCTTAAATAAATACTTTTTTTTCCGAAAGAGAGTAGGAGGAAGCACAACGCTTTTCAGGTCCTACCCTTTTTACATCTTAAATTACAAAAATAACCCTTATCAAAGTGTTTTCAATCTATCGTTTTTCAATAATAATCATAAAAGCAATAAAACATGTATTTATATTAGACGTTTCCTACACAAAGATACAATATCTGTGCTTCATAAAAAGATGTAAAGTACACATAAAACAACAGATGTAACAGAAATATATAGAAACACATTTAAGGTACCTTTGCCAGCACCACCAGAGAGGCTGCAGCGCTGGACGAGTTCCCCAGCCATGGCTGCTCTCTGCTGGGCTCACCGCCCCACCGGATCCCCCCGCCCAACCACGAGCCCATAGACCCCTGGGAGTCCACCAACACTGAGATGCTCTTCGTGTCTGCGCCTTCCATGTTCCAGGCTACGCAGGTATAAACACCTGAAAGAGAGAGAAAGCGATGCAATGTTAAGGGATATTTTCAGTATTTCAGTGACTAATGTGGTCCAGTATTAAGCGAGAACCCTGCAACCGACAGCCACTGGGCTGCTATGTAACCCTACAGGACAAATGTTTTTAGTTAGCGTCCACTAAAAGTTCTGTTTTTGCCTCTGACAGGCTGAGATTATTATTCTGTCTGACAACATTATGAAAGGATCCCTACAGAGATAGACCGTTTAGTTAAAGCGTAAGATCCTTTTTGTTTAACATAAAACGGCCCAGAAATCACCATCACCAAACCCACCAGACTCCATGTAAATAATTACTACTTTTAGCGTGTATAGAACCAGCATATCTCCACATGTAAATGGGTGAATTAAGGGTTTATTTCAACCAAACCAGAGAGGTGATTGTTGGAACAGTGGAAAGACGAACCAAGACGGCTCTCTGTAGGGATCCTTTCCATAATGTTGTCAGACACTAAGGGCCCTATTTTAACGATCTGAAACGCAAGTATCAAACGCAAAACGCAAGTAGCTTTGTGGGCGGATCTCGGGCGCTGTTGCTATTATACCGGCGGCATGAATCTTGTCTTGTGAGTCTTGTGCCCAACGCAAATCTAAAATGGGTTGGTCTGAAGTAGCTAGGTGTGGTTTGGGCGTAACGTGCAATAAACCAATCAGAGTGTCATCTCACATTCCCTTTAAGAGCAGGCGCGCTTGTTCCATGGCGGATTGCTATTATGACGGCGGATTTACCTGGCGCACGCCAGGAGCGGTTCACAGGAGAGGAAACCTTCTTGTCAGGGCTGGAGCGGGAGCTGTACGGGATGCAGCAGAGTAATACATGCCCGTCTTGACCGGGTGCCAATGTTGCTGCGGCCTCTCGGGCGCATCTCCTCAAGTCTGGAGAGGATTGCTGCAGCCGTGGAGCGTGGGCCTCCAAACGCACCACCTGCTCCTGTTGTGCCCCTTCCTCCCCCCCACTCCATCTCCGTCCACCCGCTCCACCAGGAGCACATCGCGCATTGCCACTCCCGGACCCTCAAGTGTCCAATCCCGCCGTAGTTCAACATCACGTCTCCTCAAGTCCTCTAATATTCCCTCATTTATGTCATCAACACATCCATGATTCATGGAAATGTTGTGTAAAACACAACAAGCCACAAAGAATGCTGCGACTTTTTGAGGACTGGACTGTACAGTCCCTCCAGAAAAACGTGATTATGCGATCGCAGAATTCAATGCATAATCAGCCAAAGTCCGCATATTAATGCGGGGGCCGCATTTTTTCAAATACCCCGCACTTGCGCCGCATAAATTGCCGATTTCCGCGCAAAATATGTGGGGCTTGGATGATTTCATAATCCCCGCATTTTCGTTGCAAAAAAAGTCACATATATCTCAGCAGAAAGTTGAAAAATGTTGCGTTTACTTCACACAAGAGCAGCCATTTTCCCCTGTTGCCATAGGAACGATATGAAGTGACGTAATTTCACCTACTGAGAACACAGTGTTGGGGGAATCACTTTTTTTCTCTTTTTCATCAAACCGCAGTTTTTGCAAGTTCCCGCAATTTTTGCAAGTTCCCGCATTTTCATCGCATAAAATGGCATAAATATCCCGCATATTCCATCGCATTTTTTAAGAAAACGTGCCGCATAATCAAGGATTTTTGCCCGCAACAATTACAAAAAAACTCCGTGTTTTTCTGGAGGGACTGACTGTAAAGTTCCTCCTGACCTATCCAAACACCCGAAGTGCATTTTCAGTAATATTTTTCCTTGTAATTATGTATGGTTTGCAAAAATGGGAACTGCTGCGTCCGTGTAGATGAGAGAAGCAAAGTGTATGCACGTTTTGCACACGCTACATTACGGCCAAGCATGCGCCCCTAAAATAGCATCTGAATAACGCGCCACTGACTTTAGACTAGAGCCACTGACTTTAGACTAGCACCACTGACTTTAGACTAGATCCACTGACTTTAGACTAGCACCACTGACTTTAGACTAGCACCACTGACTTTAGACTAGCACCACTGACTTTAGACTAGAGCCACTGACTTTAGACTAGCACCACTGACTTTAGACTAGAGCCACTGATTTTAGACTAGAGCCACTGACTTTAGACTAGAGCCACTGACTTTAGACTAGCACCACTGACTTTAGACTAGAGCCACTGACTTTAGACTAGAGCCACTGACTTTAGACTAGCACCACTGACTTTAGACTAGCGCCACTGACTTTAGACTAGAGCCACTGACTTTAGACTAGCGCCACTGACTTTAGACTAGCGCCACTGACTTTAGACTAGCACCACTGACTTTAGACTAGCACCACTGACTTTAGACTAGCACCACTGACTTTAGACTAGAGCCACTGACTTTAGAGTAGCACCACAGACTTTAGACTAGAGCCACTGACTTTAGACTAGAGCCACTGACTTTAGACTAGCACCACTGACTTTAGACTAGAGCCACTGACTTTAGACTAGCACTACTGACTTTAGACTAGAGCCACTGACTTTAGACTAGCGCCACTGACTTTAGACTAGAGCCACTGACTTTAGACTAGAGCCACTGACTTTAGACTAGCGCCGCTGACTTTAGACTAGCGCCGCTGACTTTAGACTAGCGCCGCTGACTTTAGACTAGAGCCACTGACTTTAGACTAGAGCCACTGACTTTAGACTAGAGCCACTGACTTTAGACTAGAGCCACTGACTTTAGACTAGCACCACTGACTTTAGACTAGCACCACTGACTTTAGACTAGAGCCACTGACTTTAGACTAGCACCACTGACTTCAGACTAGCACCACTGACTTTAGACTAGAGCCACTGACTTTAGACTAGAGCCACTGACTTTAGACTAGCACCACTGACTTTAGACTAGCGGCACTGACTTTAGACTAGCACCACTGACTTTAGACTAGCGCCACTGACTTTAGACTAGCGCCACTGACTTTAGACTAGAGCCACTGACTTTAGACTAGAGCCACTGACTTTAGACTAGCACCACTGACTTTAGACTAGAGCCACTGACTTTAGACTAGCACCACTGACTTTAGACTAGAGCCACTGACTTTAGACTAGAGCCACTGACTTTAGACTAGCACCACTGACTTTAGACTAGCACCCCTGACTTTAGACTAGAGCCACTGACTTTAGACTAGCGCCACTGACTTTAGACTAGCGCCACTGACTTTAGACTAGCGCCGCTGACTTTAGACTAGCACCACTGACTTTAGACTAGCGCCGCTGACTTTAGACTAGAGCCACTGACTTTAGACTAGAGCCACTGACTTTAGACTAGCACTACTGACTTTAGACTAGAGCCACTGACTTTAGACTAGCACTACTGACTTTAGACTAGAGCCACTGACTTTAGACTAGAGCCACTGACTTTAGACTAGCGCCACTGACTTTAGACTAGCACCACTGACTTTAGACTAGAGCCACTGACTTTAGACTAGCGCCACTGACTTTAGACTAGCACCACTGACTTTAGACTAGCGCCACTGACTTTAGACTAGAGCCACTGACTTTAGACTAGCACCACTGACTTTAGACTAGCACCACTGACTTTAGACTAGCGCCACTGACTTTAGACTAGCGCCACTGACTTTAGACTAGCACCACTGACTTTAGACTAGCACCACTGACTTTAGACTAGAGCCACTGACTTTAGACTAGCGCCACTGACTTTAGACTAGCACCACTGACTTTAGACTAGCGCCACTGACTTTAGACTAGCACCACTGACTTTAGACTAGCGCCACTGACTTTAGACTAGCACCACTGACTTTAGACTAGCGCCACTGACTTTAGACTAGAGCCACTGACTGTAGACTAGCACCACTGACTTTAGACTAGCGCCACTGACTTTAGACTAGCACCACTGACTTTAGACTAGCACCACTGACTGTAGACTAGCACCACTGACTTTAGACTAGCACCACTGACTTTAGACTAGCACCACTGACTTTAGACTAGGTTTTTCCTGGTCTGTGGAATAATTGTTTTCTGAATCTGCAAAATAGCACCAGGGAACGTTTGCACCTGAACACACCTCCTCTTTTCACTGAACCGCCCCCGGGAGCTCGAGTTCATTCCCAAATTTACCGACGTGTGTCTATGGAGGGAAAAGTCTGCTGTGCGTCGGACGCAAAATAGGAACAACACATGCGTCGGTGTACAAAGTCAATTGCGCTGGGTGCAAGATAGGACCCTAAGAATAACAACCACGAACCGAGACGGCTTTTAGTTTAATTTTGTTTCTGTGTACTGTGAATGAAGTGAGTTTTAAGATGATGCAGATGAAGATAGTTGTTGGAACAGAGAACTGGGATGCAGGCCGGATCGTGAACCAGCTGCTCCGACTGACCTGTGTCTGACGGCTCGGCGTGTTCGATCACCAGCGCTCCGGGCTCCGACACATGATGCTTCTTCTTCTTCCTCCTGCTGCTCAGGCCACGCCCCTCCTCTGATATGATTGGTGCAGCCACCGCCTCCGAGCTCACCTGACCAGGTGAGAAAAGACAACAACAGAGACAAACCCATCAGTCTTTCCTAAAAAAATAGAATAAATAATATAATTAATATTATTTCATTCCAAGTTTAGGCCTTTATCTTCCTTATTTCATAAAATCGTTTTCCAACACTAGGGCTGTCAAAATGAACGCGACAGTAACGAGTTAACGCCACTAATTTATTTGACGGGTGATTAACACACGCGCCTCCTGTGATTTGGGCCTCGGGCAGAAAGCAGAAAAGTTGTCCGTGATAACATCCAGGGGATTACCAAACCCGCCAGTGAAGCTAACTCCGGTCTGATCTACGAGGAGACCCGCGGTGTGCTGAAGGTGTTCCTGGAGAACGTGATGTGTTATACCGACAGGTAACACCGAGCACGCCAAGAGGAAGACGGCGAGCGCCATGGATGTGGCGTACGCCCTGAAGAGGCTTCCCTGTACGGCTTCAGAGGCTAAACCTGATCGTGAATCACAAATAAAAGCCTCTTTTAAGAGCTACACACTTAATCTAAAGAGAGACTTCCCGTTGTGAGTAACAGGCGTTATTACTTACATTTGAACTGAATCATTGATTATTAAAAAGCAGGTCAAGACCCAAAAAATGAAAAAAAACAGAGCTCCTTGAGCAGAAATGGATAAAGAAAAGAGTTTTTTGAATGGCAAGTTGAGTTTCAAAGCCCTTCCAGATGTTTCTCTCCACAAGGCTAAAGTTATTTGCATGTACTGTCGATGTGAACTGAGATACCCCCGGAGTACCCTAGAAATCCAGAGTTCTTGCGAGAGCACAATTTGAATTTGCTCAGCGAGTCACTCTGGCATTGAATAATGATGCTCATTAACTATGCCCTTGTGTCCGAGCTGCACCAATCACATCGGTGTATCTGATATAGGCGGGCCAGAGGCGAGCTAAACAGATGACGACAGTCTAATCTACCAGTTAGCTCCGCTTGTAGCTAAGCGTATGGGGCTCTGGATACATCACCCTGTGTATTGTTGTGATTGGTTGTAGTGTTATCCAATTACATGCAGTGAGATTTTTAAATTCATGCTTGGTGCCGCCCCTCGAGTTGGGCCATTTTAATTACTCAATGCCAGACCCTTAATCTTTCGGATTTGGGTCTGGATTTCCAGGCTACCCCCGGAGTACATCCAGTCTCTAATACCACCTGAGCATTAAAAACTGGAAAAATATCGCTTTTAAAGTACATTTACAACAGATAAAAAATGGGATTAATCTGCAATTAATTACGAGTTAACTCTGGACAATCATTAATCACCATTAAATATTTTAATGGATTGACAACCCTAACACGCACGCACGCGCACACACACACACACACACACACACACACACACACACACACACACACACACACATATACACACACACACACACACCTTGTCTCCAGTGGGCGTCACCCAGTAGAACTGGGGCGCGGGGTCAGCGTCTGCCCAGCACTCCAGTGTGATTGGCTGCCCGGCGCTGATGTTCATGGCGGGTGGGAAGGAGTGAGGAGAGATGTGAGGCAGGCAGCTGTTGGCTCCGTCCCAGCCGCCGGCCCCACCCCACCCGACCCCCACCACCTCCTGCAGCTCCCGGCCAATCAGGTGAGGCGGGGAGGAGCATAGTGTGATGGAGGACTCCAGCATCTTCAGTTGCGACTGGTTTCCCAGGTGAGGCCCCCAGGAGGAGAGACAGTCACATCGCAGTGGGTTAGAGTGAAGAGACACCTCCTCCAGGGACGGGAGGGAGGAGAGGAGGGAGGAGGAGAGGAGGCTCAGCTGGTTACTGTGGAGGAGGAGAGTCCGCAGGGAGGACAGCTCACTGAGGAGGAGAAGAGGAGAGGAAAGGAGGGGAAAAAAGAGGGGAGGAGAGTAAACAAGGAGAGGAGACAAAGGAGAGGAGGAAACGAAAGGAGAGACAAGGAAAGGTAAGGAGGAGAGGAGATATGAAGGAAAGAAGAGGAAGAAAAGAAGAAAGAACAGAAATAAGTCAGCTTTAGATTTTTCTTTAGACAGACAGACAGGCAGACAGAGATGGACGGACGGACGGACAGACAGGCAGAGAGACAGACAGAGAGGCAGACAGACAGACAGACAGACAGACAGGCAGACAGACAGACAGTTACCTGAAGGCTTGTGGGTCGATGTAAGACAGTCGTGGGTTGCTGCAGATCTCCAGCTTAGCGATTTCCGGAAGGTTCTGGAAAGCGGCTCGCTCCACCATCAGCAGCTCCTCCATGTTGTTCAGACTAAAACACAATCAACATATTGGTCCAATTTAGTTTCTCCGGCTGTTATTTTCAAAGTTTCAGATACATATTCAATCAATATTCAGGTAACTATGAGTATCAGATTGGACTCGGTATCAGAGATACCCAAAGATAAAGGACTCAAAAGGACATCTCTACGTCTCAGACCGACCTGAGCTCCTCCAGGTGCTGAAGGTTCTGGAAATCTCCCTGCTGGACTCGGCTGATCGGGTTCCTGTTCAGGTCCAGGAACTTCAGGTTAGGGAGCATGCTCAGAGCGTCCCGCGGGACAGACCTGCCGAGAGAACAGCGCTCACATCAGCCAGTGTTACAGTCAATACTGTTCCATGCAGAAAACACTGCTCAACAGTGTGGTTCCGGAAGTAAAAATTAATTTTCTCCATAAGGATTTATATTATTGGCCATAATATCTAAACCGTCTGAGGTAGACTGACCCCGAGCTGTGAAGATGTGAAACCAAACTGCTCCGGTAGAAGCTAGAAGTCTGAATGAAATCAACCTTGTTAACCTTGTTGTTGATAACATGTTTTATTTGCGATCTAATGGAGAAATACTACACTACCCACAATCCTAAGCATAACAGCAACGTCTCTGATTGGTCCAACTTGCTGTTACACAGTCTTGGATCTTTAAATTTTTTGCCATTTTCAATATGTTTTTTTGTACCGAATCAAATGTTTTATGGTCACGATTCATCTTGTAGCTGGTTGGCTCGGTTCCAGACTTAAAACTGTTTATATCAGCAATTTTTGAAACGTCTACGGAACAATTGAACGGGGAAAAACCCTTCCAGAACCAGAGCTAGTCACTGTTGAGCTCTATTATTCCGAATATGACAATATTCTTAATTTGGTCATGTAAACAGCATATTGTGATATTCCGGTATAATTCAGGTTTTAAAAGCATTCTTTGAACATGTATACAGCGCATTCAGAATCTGCGTCTCAATCAGGACAGTTTACGGCCTCTTGCCTGCTTACGGCTTACGGTCAGCTCTGTGCGTTGCTATGGTTACTGGACACAAACCAAGCAGCCGACTGTGTAGAGACTGTGTAGGCTGTGGTAGAGATGCACCGGCCGAAAGAAAAGGAGAAACACAGCTTCTATTAAACAGCGTAGGCTACAGCGTAGGGTCAGTATCTACACGTAGCTACGTACGTACGGTACCTACGGTGTCCATTTAACGCAGAAGCATAAATTGTCCCTTAAGGGATTTTTATGGTTGTGTGGAGGCTCCACGCAGAGCTTTTGCCGTAGCCTACGCTGTGGCCTGATGTTTTATACTTGTGCGCTGGTGTGTGCGTAGAGCCGGCATGTGTGTGTGTGTGTGTGGGGAGTGTGTTTTTGAGCGAGGAGGAAGTAAGAGAGTGACGGCAATTAGCTCTGGAACGAGTAGCGACTCTAGAGTTATAGTGAGAGAAACAAAGTGTCTCCTCTGTTCTTTCTGACCACGGTGGGAAACCTGGAGCAGGAAAAGTTAACCCTCTCCTTGATTTCATGTTGTTTATGGTGAAGTACAACTAGGAAATGAGCCGGGGGGAAATGCAATGCTACCAAGCCACGGCCAAGAGACGTGCGTCGCTGAGACGCGTAGTTACATTTTTCGAGAGGTGCGCGTCAGGCTACGGCGTAGGGTCCAGCGTAGACGCAGAGGGGTCTGCGTCTACGTCTGCGTCTACGCCGGACCCTATGCCGTCGATTCTACGCACGAGTATAAATTAAGCTTTAGTCTGAATATTATCTCTGAATAAGAGCAAAATGGGAATACTATGTGCATGTGAACGTAGTCAGTGAACCAGCGGCGGCGCTCAGACTCACCTGAGTCGGTTGTCGTAGAAGGAGAGGCTCTCCAGGTAGTCGAGGCCCAGGAAGGCGGCGGAGGGGACGGAGGCCAGACCCATCCCCGCCAGCACCAGGCTGTGGAGGCGCGACAGAGGCAGGAAGTTCTTCTCCTCCAGACCCAGGATGGGGTTCTCCCCGATCATCAGGATCTCCAGTGACGGCAGGGACTCGAACCAGCGGCTGTCGATGGCCACCAGACGGTTGGAGTTCAGGTGTAGCCTACAGGGCCAATCACAGGGCAGGAAACTCTGTTATTCCTAAAGGTTGAGCGTGTGGTCACTGAGGACGTTCTAGGGATCATTCAAGACATTTTAAACGATCTCAAGGCAGAGACACCCAAACTCAGAGTCACTTCCTGTCTGTGTATCCCGTGGGTTTGTTGACGTCCACGCCCCTTTAGGAGACTAGCGGGACGTCCTGAGTGTTTGATTCCAACGGGAGAAGTGAACGTGAACACAGATTATGAGCGATTCTTTAGCCCCGTAGTCACAAACGTAAACATTGGAGCCATTCTTCACAAGCCACATACTGTATCTGCAGAACATTCTGACACTTGTAATGGAAAATCTGATCTGATTATTAACATATCTGATTATTGACTTGTTTTTAGTTTTAAGCTGTGTGAACTCTGTGATGACCCCTCCCAATCTGTCTGCCTGTCATGTTCTGCTTCTTTGTCTGCAGGTACTGGGAGTGGGCGGATCGTCTGTACCTGGCCATCTGGGCGTGGCTTACAGAAGGCATAAAGGACTGCCCTCCTGGGAGTCTCACTCTCTCTCAGCTGGTCCTACTGCATCCTTCTTACCATTTTGCTCTTTGTTTGATTTTGCTTAGAACACACATCACACCATCCATTCATCCATCCACACACTGCAAACACGACTGATGTCTTCTACACACCACATTACTTCTTACACACCCCACAATTTTCTGTCCCAGATTTGGAGGTCAGATGTCAGTGGTCCAATGGGCTGGTAGTCAGAAGGGCTAGTAGTTCACCCCCTCCCTCTTAAGGCTCTGACACACCAACCTGACGGCCGACCGTCAGCAGAAAAGTCAGTCTCCCCGAGTTGGTCAAAAAAGTGCCTCGGAACACACCGAAGCTACGCCGACTTGAGCGTACGTTCTGTGCGTGCGCGCAACGTAATACGTCTCCATAACAGCAGGCGGCGCTAATCTGTATTGTCGCCAACGGACGCATCACGTGGGTCTGGCTGCTCCCGGATTTTACAACCGAGCATAATGGCGGCTCGTTCGGAATATGATCTCACATTTTATGAAAATAGTTCACTGAAACGTGTTTCTGAAAACATTTTAAGCGAGAAATAGGCCGTGCAGCTGCTGAATCTGTCTTCATTTCAGATCAACAAAGGTCAGTTTAAAAGATTTTCCTCAGATTTTGAGAGGCTGTTCGTCACGCTCATCCCGCTCGTCATTTCCGGATTAGCGCTCCACCAATCAGATTGGTCATTGAGTCCCTCCGGTTCAACAAGTCAAATCGGCCCAAATGAAGGCCGACGGCTCCTCCGACGGACGACGGCACGGAACACACCAAACAGACTCGAGTCACCGACCTCGCCAGACTGTCCGACGGCCGATAATCGGGTTGGTGTGTCAGCGCCATTACAGTCAGCTTGTCAGGGCTGTTAGTTTTACCCCCTCCCCAGTGCTGTCAGCTTGTTAGAGGGTTATAAGCCAGTGATTTTCCAAGACTCTTGGTTCATTCTCTCAGACTCTCATGATGAACTGAACCTTCTTTGCGCAGAAAATAAAGACTTTGTTGACCGAATCTTAATTTCAGATATCACCCTATGTATTAGAAGTTCCGCCACAAACTAAAATGGGATATTTCAGACGGACACATCAGGAGAAAATTGACTTTGTTTGAGACCTGTTTCTGTCTCAGGAACAAACTCTCGCCAGATCTGGCAACACAGAGAGGCTAACGTCAGCTAACAAAACTAATCTCCATGATTCTAAATATGTCTCTTAGCCGTGTAAATATCTAATGTTAGCCAAAGGAAATATTAAAGCCAGAAGCTCCAAAGTTTAAAACTACTTAAATCTATGTTTATTTGTCACATTCCTCTTGTGTTGTTATGTAGAAGTTCTTGTTTTCTGTCCGTTTTGAGCCCCCTGAACGGTTATTTTTACCTCTTTTGGGGAGTGGGTTTTCTTTCATATTCTTTTCTTAATAGTGTGGGGGGGGGAGACATATCCCCTGCATCCCCTCAAATGTACGCCTATAGATAGAAGAGGAAGTGGGTGCTACCTCAGCAGGTTGGTGAGTCCAGCGAAGGCTTTGGGTCCGATGGAGGAGATGCGGTTGTGGTTCATGTAGAGCTCCTCCAGACTGGACAGGTTCTTCAGACTGAAGTCCTCCAGCTCCTCGATGCGGTTCTCCTCCAGGTACAGAGTCACCAGCCGGCCCAGAGAGGACAGACCCATGGAGCTCACCTGCACACACACACACACACACACACGCACGCACACACACACACACAAAACACTTCTTCATGGAGCTTGGAGCAAAATGGCTTCGTAAACACAACATGTTATTTACAAGTAGAGATGTTCTGATACCATCTTTTCCTTTCCTATATTTCGATTCCTGAACCTGCGTATCGGCAGATACCGAGTACTAGGGCTGAACGATATGAGGAAAATATATAATCGCGATTATTTTTGACTGATATTGAGATTGTGATATGATTCATGATATTTGAGGGAATGAACATGTTTGTATCCTTATTCTTATTGTCATTGAAAAATGTTAAAATACAATTTTCTTAATGATTATAGTGTGATTTCTGCGAGGATGTGTACCAAACAAATATGTTTTCTTTAGTCTGTAGTTCCATAATGTAGGCTGGAACATCTCCGCAGCGCCACGATACTTCATTCAGAACGATTTGACCCATATTTTACCTCTAACAAACATTATATGATACATATTTAACTTAAACAATGAATACAATTAAATGGTGTTGCTGTCACTGTATAATAGGGTTGTTTTGCGAAAAAATCTGAGAACATTTCAAGACAGAAAATAATGTGATCCTTTCGCCTCGTAGTCACCAAAGTAAATTGGAGCCATTTATCACATATCTCCAGAACATTCTGACACTAAAACGGCATTTTTCAGACAGACACATCAGGAGAAAATTCACTTTGTTTGAGACCTGTTTCTGTCTCAGGAATAAACTCTAGCGAGATCTGGCAACACAAAGACGCTAACGTCAGCTAACGTAAGTGAACGCTCTAACAAAACTAATCTCCGTGAATCGGATAACATTTCAAATGGAGGAGAAGATGTAAAGGTGTGTGTTACCTGTGTGAAGTGGTTCTGGGACAGGTCCAGTTCTGTGAGGTTGGTCAGACTCTGCAGTTCAGTCGTGATGAATGAGATGTTGTTACTCTGCAGCAGCAGCACCTGTCGGGGACATGTCCAAAGATGGAGGAGTTTGCCTTAACTCATTATTATCGTCTTCATTTCGACAGCCCTAGTTCTATTATAATGAACAGTTACCTGTGTGTCGGAGGAAACGTTGGCTGGGACTCGGTGCAGATGGAGTTCGTTGCAGTCGACCGTCCTCGCCTGATGATACACAGACTGTGGAGTGTACCAGGGCCTCGTCTCACACACACACTGCAGAGGACACAGCACAGCGCCACCTACAGGACGGACGGACGGACACACACACACACACACACACACACACACACACACACACACACACACACACACACACACACACACGCACACCTCTGTTTAAAACTCAGGATTCATATTTATCTTCATGCGAATCAGAGATGTCTTAGACACGACTTCAGAGTAACTTCCTGTATGTGTGTCCCGTGGGTTTCTCCTCTGCCACGGCTCTTTAATACATGAAACATAATACATATAATCTTTATTAAAATGCTGAGGTGTTCAGGTGTTTGTGTCAAGTTCAGCAGTAAATCCTAACTTACCTAACAAACGAAAAAACTCTTACTTAACTGAAGAAGCATTTGTTTCATCACTAATAACTGCAGACAGGAAGAAGGGTCGTGCGTCATCTGCGTAGTAATTGAAACGAATGACAGAAGATAATGTGATCCTTTCGCCTTGTAGTCACCAAAGTAAATTGGAGCCATTCTTCACAAGCCACATATTTCCAGAACATTCTGACACAAAAATGGCATTTTTCGGACGGACACATCAGGAGAAAATGAACTTTGTTTGAGACCTGTTTCAGTCTCAGGACCGAACTCTCACGAGATCTGGCAACACAGAGACGCTAACGTCAACTAACGTTCGTAAGCGCCCTAACAAAACTAATCTACGTGATGCTAAATATTTATTTATTATTTATATATTTAATATATACATTATTCAAATATAACTTTTCATACATCCACATGACGTTCACTACACGTTCAAACGAGGCCACGCCCCTTCAGGAGACAGGAAGTGAGGACCGCTTCATAGCATCTTTAGTTATAGAAAACTTTAATAAAACTGCTCTTTACCAAAGCCCGTCTACGGATATATTATATCTATATTAGAAATTCTTTGTCTTTACCTTGATTGGGCCCACCCTCTTCAGCACACACTGATGATGTCACCAGGGAGAGGAGGAAGATGAAAAGGACTGCAAATCCCATGGTGCACTGCAGGCGGAGTAGAGAGGGAGTGTTGAATAAATTCCGTGGCAACGACTTCCCCCAGAAGGTTCAGAGGAGGCGGGTCACATCTACAGCTGGATGGAAACAAACAGGAAGTGATGTCATCGACTGATTACAATCTCTCGTCTCTCATCATCTCATTTACAGATTATTTTGTTTGTACGCCTCATGGCTGCAATGAACAATATGTTGAGCATAAACGTCTCTGGGCACATTCGGGCGCCATGGTGTTAAGCGCGAGTATAAAAGCCACACACACACACACACACACACACACACACACACACAGCTCATTAGCTCACGTAGCAGCAACCGTGAACCCAGCATCACTGTGTGTGTGTGTGTGTGTGTGTGTGTGTGTGTGTGTGTGTGTGTGTGTTGAGGAGGCAGCCTGGGAACGAATCAAATCAAAGTCTCTCTTCCCTACTCTCACACACTCACACAAGTCAGCGGGGGAGGAAACAGGGACACCTTGCCTCTGCTGCCATGGCAACCAGCCAGAAAGTGGCATAGGGAAGGGAGCGACCTCTGAGCTGCTCTGTGATTGGCCCACAAAGTCTCTGAGTCTGAACTCATTCATAAGCTTACAGTCCATCAGTCAGTTATTACACATGTTCCACCAAAACAAGTTCCTTCCTGAGACTATTTGGCAGATCCACCGTCGCTGCGTCCAGAGCTTAGCTTACCAAGACCATTGTGATTGGTTTAAAGAAATGCAAAAAACACAGAGTGTTTCTTTGTCCTATCCCAGAATGCATCTGTGGTGTAGCCAGACGTTACTCCCCAGCGCTGTGGAGATAGAGCTGGCAATGCAAGACTATCTTTTCACAAACACAGAATGAGAAACAGAAGCAGGAGGGACAGCAGCTCTCTGCAAAAAACAGGATGTTACATTTGGTGTTTCTGCTTTTCCCAGATTGACCCTGAATGCAGCGCAGAGACTGCTGCTCTGACAGATCATTCAAACATGTGAACCTCCTTCTTCTTGTTAGACAGACTGAAGGAGGTTCGTCTCTCTGCTCCGACAAATCAACCCCCCCCCCTCTCTCTCTCTCTCCCTCCTGCTGCTGAGCAGATGGAATATTGATGAGGTGATATTAATTATTTAACGAGCTGTGAGCGCCTTGTTAAGAGGCTGTGATTGGAGGAGAGCTCGTAAATTAACTGTGAGCACGCACACGCACACACACACACACACACACACACACACACACACACACACACACACACACACACACACACACACACACACACACAGGTGGGAGGAGACATAAATATAGAACGAAAACAAGCAAACAAAACACTGCTAATGAACAACATGCTCCCAGCCAGAGGAGGAAGAAGTACTCGGATGTTTTGCTTCAGTAAAAGTAGAGATACCTTAGTGTAACAAGTCAACTTCCTGCATTCAGAATAAGAAAAGGAAAAGTAACTTATTGAAGCATTAATGTTCCGAGTAGTATGGAAACTTCTCCAGTCCAACGATACCTGGATTCGGTTTGTACCCGGATCCAGAAAGAAAATGACTATTTGTTTGGTTTTGCTTGCGGCCAATCACAGCAAGCGTTCTTTAATTTAACGTGACGCGTGATTGGTCGACTATTGTCTGCAGCAGCCACAGCCAGAGCGTACGTTTGACGGAGATGCAGCTTTAGCGTGCAAGGACACCAAAATAATCTAAACAATTACAAAACATATTTGTGTAAAAATAATTTGGATTGGAAGAAGAGATGGCATTAGGGCTGCACGATATTAGGAAAATATGCGCTGTTGAATAATCGCGATATTAAAGATATTAAAGTGTTCTCAGTTCTGCGGTTCTGTATCTTTCAGTATTCTGCTAAACAAAAAACACAAGTTGCTTGTGAAATGAAAGGAAAGCATTTAAAAGGCAACACTCAAATATTTTTAAAGTTTTCTGATGATATTTTAAAACAAAAAATCTCTCTGAGTCTTTTGCGATGTGTCGCAGCGTTTCGCATTGTGTTCATTGCGGCAGTTTATATTGCCACGACGATAAAAAACTAATATATTGTGCAGCCCTAGGTGGCGTTTTATGCAACTGAATGTTTCCATTCAAATTATGAGTTTCAAATAAAGTAGGGGAAAAACGTTAGCAAATGAAGTACTCCATTGGTATCGTTATCCATGGTTCTGGTATTGTCCTTTTTCTTTTTAAACGATACCCAGCCCTGATGTTGGGTGGGGGGACATTAAAATCTGCTCATTGTCACTTAGATAATAGTCTATATATCCTCAACGTTCCACTTCTGGGATTGCTCCGGTGCCGCAGGAAATTCCGCCGGATGTCCGTCCCCTTCCTCTTTCTTAGTGTTGGCGTTCTAACCTCTGGTGGATTTCTGAGGATTCTGGTTAACTGCTCCTCAGATCTCTGCAGGGTAAATCCAGACAGCTAGCTAGACTATCTGTCCAATCTGAGTTTTCTGTTGCACGACTAAAACTTACACATGTTCCACCAAAACAAGTTCCTTCCAGAGACTATTTTGCAGAAGCACCGTGGCTCTGTCCGGCGCTCAGCACCGCCCAAGACGGTTGTGATTGGTTTAAAGAAATGCCAATAAACCAGAGTTTTTTTCCTATCCACAAATGCTGTGTGAACTAGTCAGACCTTCATTCGCAGCGCTGTGGAGGAAGGTCTGGCAATGCGAGTCGACTTAGATAACAGCTGCTGATGCATTATGTTCAGATAAATCCCTTCGCTCACTGTTGTCCACCTGCTGGGTTTTAAAACACTCTGAACTGAATGTAAATGGCTTTAAAGTGTCTTTAAAGTTTCCGTAAATCTGGCAATGCGGGACTACATCTCCAGCTGGCAGCGGTGAAATGTAACTACTATGTACATTTACTCCAGTACTGTACTTCAGTCCAAATGTTGAGGTACTTGTCTTTTCTTTTCATGCCACTTTCTACTTCTACTCCGCTACATTTCAGAGAGAAATATTGTACTTTTTACTCCACTACATTCATCTGACAGCTTTAGTTACTAGTTAGTTTACACACAAAACACACGTAGTTTATAAAATCTGATGTGTTATTATAAATGAAACTAGCCAACAACGTAACATCCAACAAGTCCAGCTGAGATGATTAGACCATTAAACACACAACTGGTTGGATCCTTTACTCTTTCTAAAATGGGAGGAGAGGTCATTACTTTTAATACTTTAACTACATTTTCCTGATGATACTTACAGACTTTTACTTTTTCAATGCAGGACTTTAACTTGTAACTTTTACTGAAGTAAAGGATCTGAATTAAGGAACATCCTGTCTCAGAACGATGCTGAAAAACTAGTCCATGCATTCGTTACTTCCAGGCTGGACTATTGTAATTCCTTATTATCAGGAAGCTCAAACAAGTCACTTAAGACTCTCCAGCTGATCCAGAACCCTGCAGCACGTGTTCTGACAAGAACTAAGAAAAGAGATCATATCTCTCCTGTATTAGCTTCTCTGCATTGGTTTCCTGTAAAATTCAGGATTGAATTTAAAATCCTCCTCCTGACCTACAAAGCTCTAAATGGTCAAGCACCATCATATCTTGAAGAGCTCATAGTACCTTACTGTCCCACTAGAGCACTGTGCTCCCAGAATGCTGAGTTACTTGTAGTTCCTAGAGTCTCTAAAAGTAGAATGGGAGCCAGAGCCTTTAGCTATCAGGCTCCACTCCTGTGGAACCAGCTCCCAGTCTGGGTCCGGGAGGCAGATACTGTCACCACATTCAAGAGTAAACTTAAGACTCTCCTCTTTGATAAAGCTTATAGTTAGGGAGTGAGGAGTTGCAGCATCTGCCTAGCCCGGCCCACCTGCTTCTCTGTCCCAGAAATGCTTGTTACTAACCTAGCTCTGGGGAGCTTGCTCCCCGGAGTCTTTCTGTTTCTTTTCACCCAGGATGAAATCCCGGGATTAGGATGGCACCAAAATCATGGTTCCAGCTGTTGCCGTGGTTCTGCTGAAATTCCCTGCTATGCCGTGCTGCTCCCTGCGCTACTACAACCACTATTTCTAGTCACTGTTTATTATCTATACTGTGATGCACCCCAACGGCACGTCAGACACCACCTACCAAGAGCCTGGGTCTGTCCGAGGTTTCTTCCTAAAAGGGAGTTTTTCCTCGCCACAGTTGCACTAGTGCATGCTCTTGGGGGATTGTTGGGTTTTTTGTAAATTATAGTGTGGTCTAGACCTACTCTATCTGTAAAGTGTCTTGAGATAACTCGTTATGATTTGATACTATAAATAAAATTGAATTGAATTTAATTGAGTTTCTCTCTGTCTCTGATTGGTTGGAATGTTTTGTGTGTCTATATATTGTGATTTATTCTATTAATAAAATCATTATCTCTCTCTCCAAGTCCCGCTTACAGTTCTCCCTGCGCTCTGATTGGATGTTGCTCTGTCCTCGTGTCAGACTTGTTTCCCAGGTGACGCGACTACAATCACATCCAATTCCTGTTTCTGACAACATCTGAGAAACATCTGGAACAGACGAGTCTGAAGCAGGTAAAAGTCTTTGTGACGAGGTTAACTACATAAATTACATAAAGCAGAGTGTTGTTGCCATGGAAACCTCTTGAATGTGAAACAAACTCGACTGAACCAAAGAAAACTCTGTGCACCAAAATCATGGTTCCAGCTGTTGCCGTGGTTCTGTTGAAATTCCCTGCTATGCCGTGCTGCTCCCTGCGCTGCTACAACCACTATTTCTAGTCACTGTTTCTCTGTCTCTGATAGGTTGGAATGTTTTGTGTGTCTATATATTGTGATTTATTCTACTAATAAAATCATTATCTCTCTCTCCAAGTCCCGCTTACAGTTCCCCCTGCGCTCTGATTGGATGTTGCTCTTTCCTCGTGTCAGACTTGTTTCCCACAACATCTGACAACATCTGAGAAACATCTGGAACAGACGAGTCTGAAGCAGGTAAAAGTCTTTGTGACGAGGTTAACTACATAAATTACATAAAGCAGAGTGTTGTTGCCGTGGAAACCTTTTGAATGTGAAACAAACTCGACTGAACCAAAGAAAACTCTGTGACCTACTTTCATCAAGTTTCAGATTTATTACACAACATCAAGGCAACTCATCCCGGTTACTGTCTCACTGTCTCTAAGAGAGGAGAGAGTAGACAAGGAGAGGAGACAAGAAAGGAGACAAGAGAGGAGACAAGAGAGAAGACAAGAGAGGAGAGGAGACACGAGAGTAGACAAGAGAGGAGACAAGGAGAGTAGACAAGAGAGGAGACAAGACGAGGAGACGAGAGAGGAGAGGAGACAAGAGAGGAGACAAGACGAGGAGACAAGAGAGGAGAGGAGACAAGAGAGAAGACAAGAGAGGAAACAAGAGAGGAGACAACAGAGGAGAGGAGACAAGACAGGAGACAAGAGAGGAGAGGAGACAAGAGAGGAGAGGAGAGGAGACAAGAGAGGAGACAAGAAGAGGAGACGAGAGAGGAGACAAGAGAGGAGAGGAGACAAGAGAGGAGACAAGAAGAGGAGACGAGAGAGGAGACAAGAGAGGAGAGGAGACAAGAGAGGAGACAAGAGAGGAGAGGAGACAAGAGAGGAGACAAGAGAGAAGATAAGAGAGGGGACAAGAGAGGAGAGGAGACAAGAGAGGGAACAAGAGAGGAGACAAGAGAGGAGACAAGAGAGAAGATAAGAGAGGGGACAAGAGAGGAGAGGAGACAAAAGAGGATACAAGAAAGGAGAGGAGACAAGAGAGGGAACAAGAGAGGAGACAAGAGAGGAGAGGAGACAAGAGAGGAGAGGAGAGGAGAGGAGGGGTGTTGTCCGTGTTTTCATCTTTACCCTTGTGTTGTCTTCCTGTCAACCATGCAATGTTTTGTTTTTCTGGGTCTAAAATTAAAACTATTTGGTCGTCTTTTTCGACACTTGTCGCTTTTCCCAAACTTTTTTCAACGTTTTTGTAGATTTTTTTCCCAATTTTTTTGTCACCTTTTTCGATGTTTTTGTCGTTTTTTTCTGCACTTTTTATTTATTTTTTTTCCCAACATTTTTGTCACTTTTTTCAACGTTGTTTCATTTATTTTTTCAAATGCTATAAAATTGAATTAAACACAAATTCAATGAAAGTAATGATCTGATCATTTATGTTACTTGTGAAGGACGTTGTATGGAACCATCTACGTTATTTATTTTTGTTGATTGAAAGAAACCCAAATTTCGGACTTTTTGAAAACGGGTCAAAATTGACCTGAGGACAACAGGAGGGTTAAACTTTGACCCTCTCTCTCGTTGCGTTTACATGCACAGTAGTAACCAGGGTATGACAGATACTAGCTAGCTAACCTTAGTAGCTAGCGCTAGGTAGTATCTAGCTATGTCTGTAGTAACGTTATGTAGGCATATACGTATAGTGTTACCGTTCTCTTAATACATTGATGCTAGCTACCGCTGATCTGAGCTACTAGCCGATAGCCCCGGCAGTTTGAGAAACGCTAATGACGTTACATCCACGTTACAGGCTTTACAGCATTGTCACTGCGCGATGTGAGTCAAGTGGCGATTTGAGTTGTACATGCTCAGATTTAAACGGTTTACGGCATAACGTGTCTTACTGAAATTTGTGAAATCCATAAAATAAACTTTTCTCTCTACATACAATAACAGAAGATGGAAATCATTTCAAAAACGTTTTAGCTATCTATGATTGTTTGACTGCTAACGTTAGCTCAAAACGCCATTCAAGTGACAGCCTTAGTTGTGTTTGATTGTTAACATGTAGCTAGCTAGCAGTCATAAAAAACGTTTTAGCTATCTATGATTGTTTGATTGCTAACGTTAGCTCAAAACGCCATTCAAGTGACAGCCTTTGCTATGTTTGATTGCTAGCTTGTATTAATAGAACACATGATGAATTACAACCATTAGTTATATCCATTATAAAAGCTACAGGACTTTGGGAGAACCGTCATATGAGCCTATGCAGTGCAGGGCGACGTGTGTGGGCGTAGTCCCGCGGGTCTGCTCGCGTCCATTATGCGCGTTCATCATGCCAAGTTTAATAACTCTGGATTCGGCTACTAGTGAATGTTAAAAATGTTTAAAATGTGACGTTTTAAACAAGGACCCTTTAAGTGTTCGGGCTGGTAGTTGATGTACCAACACAAAAAAAAAAAATCAGCTGAAATATAGAGGTTTCTTTCACCATGCAAAGTATACGGGAAAAGTCTTTCTGGGTCAGTGGGACGCAGTTCCACCGTTGGCCGCTGAACCCATGGTTGCTTTAAGACATGGCACTGTTCCTGGCGGCTTGTGTCCACTGCTCCTAATACGTAGGATGGGTTAAAGCTATACTGCATAGTTTCTGTCGCCCCCATGAGGAATTCTAAGTAATGACAACAACATTGTCGGCGCGTCCACATGATACAAGCCTTCCGTGATCACCCCCCCCCACACACACACACACACACATGCCCGGGATGTCGCTGGACGCTACAATCTTCTGAACATATAGTCATACTGACAAATATAGAGAGAGTTGTGTGTAGCTTTGTAGCAACTCATTTGGCAACGGCTTGAATGTAACAGACGTTCATTAATATCAAAAAGTTAAACATGTATATATGACTATTAAGAATAAAGTTAGTTTTTTGTTGTTATTGGCATGATATCTATATATATATATATATATATATCTATATATATATATATATATATATATATATATATATATATATATATATATATATATATATATATATATATATATATACACAGTTGTTATAATATTAAATATTCAGAGAGAACCAGTTAACGTTACAGAGAGAAGAGACACAAACATACTCCTCCATTATAATGGTGATACTGGTTTATCAGCCACTAATAAGGCATTATATAACTGTATTTACCAGTTCAGTTCACTCTTCCAACAAGAGTCCTGAAATATTAAAATAATGTCTGTTTGCCTTTAAACACTTCTGTGTAACCTAAACTTTTGCCTTGTCAATTACTAATGTCTGTATTTGTTTGTTTATATATTGTTTAATACATTTTGTTTAAAAAAACACAAAATACCCAAGTGCTATTTTGTCCTCTAATGTCCCATATTATTATCCACATTATTATATTATTATTAACCCTAACGGCGTGTAATCTAATCACAACAGGCATTTGTTTTATTTAACCTGCTGATGATGCGTTTAGGGACAGTCGTATATACGATATTCCTACAGTAATGTAACAATATCTTTACCATCAAACAGCAGCACGGAAGCAACTCACAGCGACCTGAAAGTGTTGTCGAGCTGGCGGTTTTCATGATTAATATATTGATAATAATATTAATATTCTTCCTGTAGAGCACCGCGCGGTTCTATAGCCTAAATGCTGGAGGACAGACGCCCCTGCTCTCACCTTGCTCCTCCGCCTGCAGCGCCTCTCGCTCCGCCGCTCCGAGCCGTACCGGGACCGCAGGGCCGGGCAGAGTCGCTCTGATCCGGGCAGAGACGCTCCAAGCCGGGCAGGGACGCTCTGAGCCGTACCGGGACCGCGGGCTGGGCAGGGTCGCTCCTACTCGGGCAGAGATGCACAGGGTCCGAACAGAGTCCGGTAGAGACGAACAGAGTCCGGTAGAAGTGGGAGGTTCTGTGTTTTATGCAGGTTTCGTAGATTCAGATGAGTTTTATCTGAAACATCCCTCCCTTTTCTCTCTCTCTCTCTCCTACTCTCCTGTCCTCTGTCAGGTCCGCAGCAGCTGACTCGGGATCAGCCAATGTGCTTTATAGGCCACTGGGTGATGGACCAATCAGAGCTGAGATGCTGCACAGCGGTGATGGAGGGGTGGGGTGGGGGGGACTACCCGCTAACATGACGTAATGCTCCAGATTCCCCAAATGAATCTGAGTCTGCGTTTCTCTCGTTAGTTAGGTCTATCTCTCTTTCTACTTCATCTCTCTCTCTCTCTCTACTTCATCTCTCTCGCTCTCTCACTCTCTCTACTTCATATCTCTCTCTCTACTTCATCTCTCTCTCTCTCTCTCTCTCTCTACTTCATATCTCTCTCTCTACTTCATATCTCTCTCTCTCTCTACTTCATCTCTCTAGCTCTCTTTCACTCTCTCTCTCTACTTCATATCTCTCTCTCATTCTCTCTACTTCATATCTCTCTCTCTACTTCATCTCTCTCTCTCTCTCTACTTCATATCTCTCTCTCTACTTCATCTCTCTCTCTCTCTCTCTCTCTCTCTCTACTTCATATCTCTCTCTCATTCTCTCTACTTCATATCTCTCTCTCTCTCTACTTCATATCTCTCTCTCTCTCTACTTCATATCTCTTTCTCTACTTCATATCTCTCTCTCACTCTCTCTCTCTCTCTCTACTTCATATCTCTCTCTCATTCTCTCTACTTCATCTCTCTCTTTCTACTTCATCTCTCTTTCTATCTCTCACTTCAGGCCAACATGCAGGCTACACTGTAGAAAATGTAGAACTGAAAAAACAAAACTAAAGAATCTATCAAACTGTTAAATCTTAAAACTGTAAACACACACACACAAACACTCAAACACACACACACACACAGAGAGAAAGTGCAAAAAAAAATCTACAAAAACAACTGAAAAGGTGACAAAAACGTTCCAAACTAAAGTTTGGCCCAGGAAAAACTAAAAGTTGCATATTGTCGACGGGAAGACAACACAAGGGTTAACAGAAGTCTAAATTAAAGCAAGCGACTCTGATCTGGAGAAAGTGACCAGAATGGTGGTAATGATGACATCATAATGTTAATAAAAAAGCAACGTTACATTCTCTTTTCAAACCGTATTTTCTGTTGCAAACCAAACTGATTCAGACAGAATGAGAAACAACAAAGACGGAGAGAGACAGCTGCTGACATCATCAGTGAGTCAGCGTTACTGTACGAGCAGTGGTGGAATGTAACTAAGTACATCTACTCCAGTACTGTACTTCAGTCCAAATGTTGAGGTACTTGTACTTTTTTCATCCCACTTTCTACTTCTACTCCGCTACATTTCAGAGAAATATTGTACTTTTTACTCCACTACATTCATCTGACAGCTTTAGTTACTAGTTACTTTATTAAGATTCCTGCACACAAAACACATTTTCACTGCAGGACTTGTAACAGAGTATTTTAACAGTGTGGTATTCTACTTTTACTGCAGTAATAAAGGATCTGAATACTTCTTCCACCGCTGGTAAAGTGATATTTCACTAATACAACTAACCCGAGACAGTATTTTATAGAAACGTTAACTCAAACTGACATTTTAGATTTTTATTTTAAAAGTAAAGTTGCATCATTACAGTTTTTTTTAAAGTGACTATATGCAACTCTGACATGTTTCTGAAAGTGTGTAATGTTCCATCTGATGATCATAAATGACTTGTAACAGCAAATGGGACTAACAGAGAATAGAACGCTATTTTTATATAGTTTATATTAATGTCTTTGCCCAGGTCCGATTTTTCCCTGCGCAGTCACAAAATGATGTGCAGCGCAAAGTGGCAAATCTGAGCGGTGCGCAACACCAGGGGTAGCGCGTAGTTGGGCGCCACCAACTACGCGCTACCCCGTAGGAAATCAATAGAACGGCCGGCGCAAAACAGCTTTGCCGCCTATCGTGTGTAGGCGGCTTTAGACGGCGTGCAGGAGTTTCTTTTCAACTTTTGACCTACTTATCCCCCTCTGACGCATCACGTTACAGATGTGCGAAGTATTTTTCTGTACTGAAAAAAAATTAACAATAATTTGGTGGCCCCCTGCAGTAACTCTGAGGACCCCCTAGGGGTCCCGGACCCTCTGCTTTAACATGATGGTAGGTGTAATACTGTATGTAGACGCTGCTATTGAACTGAGGCATATCATTTAGTTTACAGGAAAGTACAGATATATGTTTTTACTATAACTTTACCTTCTGTGATAAATGTTCTGTTTGACTGATCAATGTTTCATGCCTGTTAAAAGAAATAAACACTTATTGTTGGCAGTTCATATCTAATTTCTCATTCTTGCATAAGAATATAGAGCAGTTATGATGGTGATAATGCTCCGTTACATGTTTGATTTGTTACACAGTGAATATTGAACTTTAGCTGAAAAATCACGAATTGCATCATAATCGCAATATCTGGCAGAAAAATCGCAATTACATTTTTTTCCCCAAATCGTTCAGCCGTAATATACAGTTAGATGTATTAGTCCAGAGCGTCCCAACATAAGGGTCGGGCCCCCTCCAAAGGGTCACCAGTTAAATCTGAGGGATCGTCGGAGGATTAATCAGACAGAAGGAGAAACTTTGGTTTCACAACCTCGTAGCTCGGGGTCAGTCTACCTCTGATGGTTTAGACCTCATGACTGATAATCTGAATCCTTGTGCAGAACATTTACAGTGTTTTTACTTTTGGAATCACACTGCTCTAAAATGTTTGAATTTTACACGCTTGCTGAGTGAAAACAATCCTGCTATCTCTGAAATCCAGCTTAGTTTGGATTAAGTAAACATTAATTCCCATCAAGTCTGTGTGTGTGTGTTTGAATGTGTGTGTGTGTGTGTGTATCTGTGTGTGACTGTGTGCATGCGCGTGTGTGACTGTGTGCGTGTGTGTGCGTATGTGTGTCTGTGTGATTGTGTCTCTGTGTGTGCGTGTGAGTATGAGATGTGAGTTTAATGGACATACTTATCTGCCCCATAATGCATTACTTCTTCTCAGAGGGTTTAAGTCATTAACCGTTGGATAAAATAATTACCAATGACGGCGAGGGATGTTAAGGTAGAGTTAGGAGGGAAGGTACAGGTATATTCAGACAGTGTGAGAAAAAGAAAGTGTTTTTTGAACATTAAATCATGTTAACATGTTCCAATAGAAACATAAAAAGTACGAACCAGAAAATGAGCCTGATATGGGACCTTTCAGTAAAATGATATTGTCATCATGTGACTTTCAGTTTCCTTCCGTGACTCTGAGAGAGTGATTCCTGTTAATGTTTCTGTCAGCACAGTAATATCAGTTTGTGGGAAATCCTATTGATCACTGCTGTCTGTGTGTGTGTGTGTTTGTGGGGGGGGGGGGGGGGATTCGTCAGCTCTGCAGGCTGTGTCATCGTTCAGGTATCGTCAGTGATGACTCAGCAGATTCTGAATCATCTGAAAACATGATGGATGACTCATTATGACTACTATATTAAACATAAAAAAATGAAATAAATATTAAATAAAACATAAATATTTAACATTAAATTAGAAATAAAAAATAAATCAGTCATTCAAACAATTAAAAAATATAAAAAATGAACTGGTTTCAGCTGTATTTGTATAAACTGTCGGTGAGTTTAATTTATAACTAAACATCAGATCTTATAAACTCTTTATATGTTTTGTGTGTACAAAACTATTTGTAAAGAAACTAAAACTGTCAAACACTCAAGAACAAAATCATTACATTACTGTGTGTGTGTCTGTGTGTCTGCATCCGTCTGTGTGCGAGAGTGTGTGTGTGTATCTGTCTGCGTGTCTGAGTGTGCGTGCGTGTCTGTGAGTGAGTGAGTGAGTGAGGGAGGGAGTGAGTGTATCTGTGTGTGTCTGTGTGCGTGTTTGAACATTTACACCAACAAAAACCAAAGTCATGTTCATAAAAAATAGCTTTTCTTTTAATTTTTTCCTTCCAGTAAATGACACGTGGAACACGTAGAACTCTGTCTCAGAAAAATAAAAGCAGGCCATGCCCCCTTTACATCAATAAACCTCTCAGCCAATCACAGCCGAGAAAGGGCGGGACCACGCAGGCTCTGACAGCGACGATAGGCCACAGAAACAACACGTCGTTTACACTTCTCAGCCGTACAGAATATAGAGATTACATTTTAAATTATGTACAGAAAACATCCGATAGAAAAACTGTTAGCTCTTATAATGGCGTCTCATAATCATCTGCTCCCAGTGCTTTCTGTCTGACATCCTGCTGCAAAGGATCATGGGACAGTTTGCAAGATAATGCCGCATTCAGGTGCTGTCGGAACGATCGGAAAAATTTGTTCCAGACTGGGAAAAATCCACGCAAACGCCCCTCAACTCGCAGAGTCGGAACGACTCGGAAAGTCTGCGAATGGTCAGTCGATAATCTGTTCATTCAATACAAAAAAACACAAAAATATTTCAGTCAATATTTAGGTTTTTGGGGGGGAATGAAAGAAGGAAAAATACCTCCTGTGTTCCTGTTTTCAGCAGTACCAGTATCAACATTTTTTGAAGGATACCCAGCTCTACTTCCCTTTTAGATTTTGGATCCTCGGCGACACAGCTGCCAGACAGAAAGCTCCAGGTTCTATCAGATGTTCCCAAAAATCTACCTTTTTTTATAAACAAATGTAAAGAAACAAACACGTTAACGAGAGCTGTGATTTACAAGGTGAGATCGCCCCGCTCAGCAGCGATCCTTTATGACAACGTGATGCTGCGAAACATTTAGGATCCGTTAATAAGCAGCGCTCGCAAAAAATCACGGCATTATTAGACGCGTGTGAAAAATAATGTGCCAGTTTTTGAGTTTCACATTCATTGAAGAAAAGCTGGAGGCTTCTTACGTCGTCATTTTCACTTCTTAATTTAGAAAAAAAGGAAAGGTTATCCACAGAAGATTACAGTAACAAATTAACTTCATTAAACACAACAATATTCCATGATTTCTTCAGAACATTTCAAGGATTTGACATGACTTTTCCAGAGTTTCCGCGCCTGAAAAATAATTGTGATTCTGATTGTTTTTCTATAATCGAGCAGCCCTAATAAATCTGTCAAACGTTGAACCTGTTTATTATCTTGATCATTTAAAGATAATCAATGTTCTGATTGATGGAACATACTGTTATATTTCTATTTCGAACATGTTGGAACGTAATATATCTCGGTATCAGAAATTACCCTAATCTAACACCTAATGTGTGTTAATCTCGAGGCCCGCGGGCCAAATCCGGCCCCTCGCAGACTTTTATACGGCCCGCATATCAATTAAGGTTCACAATAAAGTAGTTGTGCGCCAAACCAAAAATACAAGAACATGTTTGCCAACTGCAATCACGCATCACTCAAAGCAGAATTTGGCAGATTTGCCGACTTTGACACTCAGAAATTCCCAAACAACCGAGTTTTTAAAAATGTAATCTTTGTTTTGCTCGTTTCTGCCAAACTCTATGCTGACTAAGGAACCTTTTTTGCTGACTTTTTTAGGGCTTTGTGTCGACCAAACTGTGGGTGAAAAAACTTCATAAAAAACACGCAACAAATACAGTCAAAGATATTTGACTTTTTCAAAATAAAAGCATGTGAATTAACTATACATATCTGGCCCCTTAATGCGATTCTAAATTTCCAGTGTTGCCCTTTTGTGTAATTGAGTTTGACGCCCCCCCCCCCCCCGACCTAATGAATCAGACCCTTGAATAAAAAGATTTCGCTATGTTAACGTTTTTACTTAATAACTCGTGATTGTTTAAAGTGGCACATCATTTTTTACAGTGTACTTCCAGAAAACGTGACGCCGCCTCGAAATGGCGCTGAGCATAAAACATCACCCAGAATGCAACGCTGTTACTAATCAATACAAAAACATTCTTCATGTTCTGCTGGTGAGAGAAACGTTTAAAGATGTCGGACTGAAAGCCTCCAAAAAAAAAAAAAGTCCAAAGTTCAGCTTTTTCTCCTCTAGAAATGGCTTATTTTTCTTCATCCTCATCATCGCCGCCATCATCATCATCATCACATCGTTACAAAAGCGATTTGAGATGCAGCTCTGAACACTTTAAGGCTTCACCACTCTTTAAACTTGGAGACACTAAAAAAAGGTCTCCGATAGAAAAATAGAGTCATGCTGTAAAAGGAGCGAGAACAGTCGAACACGATGGCTCTCGGTGACGCGTTCATGTCACCGTCGAAGGCTGGGAAATCACACCGTCTGTCTGTGTGTGTCTGTGTGTGTGTCTGTGTGTGTGTGTGTGTGTGAGTGTGCAGCCTCGTAGTCACACACAGAAGCGTAGCAACACGTTAACAGCGTCAGCGCGAGGAGGAGCAGACGCTCCGCAGCAACAACAACAGCAACCTGCATATCAGCAACAACAGTCGGGTCAGGTTATCGTGGCAACCACAGAGCTCAGCTAGCATCATTAACAACAACAACAACAACAACAACAACATCAACAGTCTTTTTAGAAGAACCATAACAGTGTCACAGCTTCACTTTGAACACAAAAACGTTTGCACAAAAGTTTTGCAGAAATCTGCAGCAGGTTTTTTTTGTAGCGTTTCTGCAGATTTTGATGTTGCCACAAGTTTCAAAACAACCTGCATCTTCAATAAAATGGGATGGTGACACGCAGCTTATAAGCTACGACAGCTTCCTCCCCGTTAGATTTGTCCCTCCCCTTCCTCTCTCTGAGTGTTTCCGTTCTCTTCGGGGGAAACAACAAACTTCGAGCTGAAAATGTCAAGTTTTGAAGAACATGTGGAGGTGCAACAAGTCAGGTCTGCTTGGTTCTTTTGGGGAATGACTGTCAAAATTTACAAAGAAGATGTTTAGGGCATTTCCTCTCTAACTGGGAGGTTTTTGGACCGATTGGTGGGATTGCTGTGGACGAAGTACACACAGAGATACACTGGTAAGAGCTAATGAGGTTTAACCATGTATCAGCTAATTTAAATAGCTCACCTTACTGTATTGTGTCAACAGTTAACTTCATGTAATATTGTATGTGGAGTTTTCTTTTGCGGGGTGCAAATGTTCCACCAAAACAAGTTCCTTCCTGAGACTATTTAGCAGAGCCACCGGAGCTTAGCACCACCCAAGATGACTGTGATTGGTTTAAAGAAATGCAAACCCAGAGCGTTTATTTTCTCCCATCCCAGGTCTGCCTCAGCTGTTGTGTGATCACCATAAATGTGCCATCATGTCTGATTAAAGCAGAGGAGCACTAATGTAAATCTCTGAATGACGAAAAAGCCGTCACCTTGACAGACAGATGAAGCTGTAAATGTTACAAGGTCCTTGAAAGTCACACAGAAGCTGAAAAGTATTTTTAAAGTAAAATAATTGCGGCGTCTTATACAAGATTTCGACTCCCGAGGGTCACAAAAACAATGTCATCGAGAAAAACGATTATTTGGCACATTACGTTTTGGAAGTAAACTAGAGCTGGGCAATATATCGATATCGTGTTACGAGACTAGATATTGTCTTAGATTTTGGATATCGTAATATGGCATACGTGTCTTTTCCTGGTTTTAAAGGCTGCATTACAGTAAAGTGATGTCATTTTCTGAACTTACCAGACTGTTGAGTCATTATATCCACATTACTGATGATTATTTATCAAAAATCTCATTGTGGAAATATTTTGTGAAAGCACCAATAGTCAACAATACAATATCGTGATATTTGATTTTCTCCATATCGCCCAGCCTTAAAGTAAACTATTTTTTGGTCTTGTGTGTGACGGGGAATCTAAAAACTTCAAATAGGAAAAGTATGAAGGAAAACGTCACAGTTCAAGGTGTCTTTACTGTTAATTTGTTGAAGTGTTTCACAACTTCAATAACTGGCTAAATAAGCGGCCCTAGCGTCTTCACATGAAAACTTGTGGCAACATCGCTGCAGAGGTCCGACGCCGCGAGTCCGAGGCTTTCAGGAACACAACATTCATCGTTTAAAGCAGCTCGACAAAGATCTGCTGCACGTCTGGAATGAACGCTGAAATCAAAATGATTAGCAGTTATTTATCAATAAAGCAAACACTTCTATTAACGCTTTAAAGCCGAAGGAATGTGGCTAATGAATGAAACCTCTGACAGGTTTCTCTTCTCTGTCTTGAAGAGCTTCAAAGACTCTTTTAGAAAATATACAATCTGTCACAAAGGGACTTTTTACGGAGAAATAACTTGGCTGTGTAAAATCTGAGCGCCTGCAGCTCAGGTCCATCGTCATTATCGTCACTCCTCTTGTGATTGGTCCGTTCAAAAATAACGCTAAGGAGTTCAGTCCAATAACAGGCCATGCATAAGTTGAGAAAAAGGCGTGGCCTTTTTTAAAAGGCGGACCAGTAAGAGCGAAGCAAAAAACCCTTAAATGGCCCCAAAAAGTCTGAAGGAATCCAGCAGAAGTGAGTTTATAAAATGAAGTGCTCTGGGAGTCATCGAATCAAGCTCGCCCCCGTACAGTCAGGAGCCACGATGACACAGCATTTTAAAGAATCTGCAGAGAGAGATTTAAAATCAGGATACAGAAATAAATAACCACTTAAAAAAAAAAAAAAAAAAAAAAAAAAAAACAGACGATAAAGAGCAAAAAGCCCCGAAGAGAAGATCCGAGATAAATCTCAAAAAGTTTCCTCCTGAACATTGATCAGGTCAAACTTTCCGATCGAAAACCTTGTTGGTTTGTTTAAAAATGTCTGACCAGCTGACAGGAAACACCGTCTCAGCGGCCGCCAGGTAGTCGATCAATATTAAATGTTTTCTCCAGTTTTCTGCTTTTCTCTGACGCATCTCATTACAAACTGAATCTTTGTCATTTACAGAACGTCCGTTTAAAAGCTTATCCTCAAGTTTCGTCGGTAGTTGCAGCCCCAGTACAAGGAAAAAAAAATTAAAAATATTCCTCCACCTTGTCTGTCTTCAGATGTGATTTCCGTTTCAGCTGTCGGCTTCTCGAGATGCGTTCGAGTCAAGGGAAGCGCCCCTTTTTCCCCACAACGTCACGGTGTGTTCGAGCGCCGATAGAAAAACCTCTGAAAGAAATGAGGGGAAGGGTTAAAGGAGGATGAAGCCCAGACATCCACCCGCTCCCTGCACCCTTTAAAATGTTACTTCAGCGGGGGTGTTCGGAGGCTCCGGCGTTCACCAAACTGGGACTTGTGTCTGGTTTGGACGAAGACTCTCTCCGCTGTGAAAAGGTCCCCATAAACCATCAAATCTCCCCGGTCTTACCAGTCTAACTAACGTGGCTCCTGGTTTGAGTGGAGAGTTTCAGAATTGGAGATCCAGATTCAGAGCCAGTTTCCCCCCGACCCTTTCAGGTTTTTTTTATTTATTTATATTTTTTGGGGGGGTGGGGGGTGCATGTGCAGGCGAGTACCGTGCCCGGTGAGGAGCTGTGTGAGGCGGGCAGGGGGGAGGGCTCAGGGTTTCTGGGGGCCGGGGGAGAGAACCACGGGGGTGGAGAGGCCGTCCACGCTCAGAGCCGGGATGTGGATCTGGTTACTGCCGTTTGTGGGAAACTACAGAGGGGCAGAGAGAGAGAAGAATATTTTAATTTCACTCTTTTATGTTTAAGTGGCATCAGAAACACAACTTACAGGATCAAACTGTTAAAGAGCCCCTTTATGCTCATTTTCAGTGTCATATTTGTACTCTTTGAGTCACCTAGAATAGTTGTACATGCTTTGATGTTCAAAAAAAACAACAACACGTTTCTCATACTGCCCGTTGCTGCAGCGCCTCTGTCTGAAACGTCTGAGCTCTTGGCCCCGCCTTCCTGAATAGCGCAGTCTGCTCTGATTGGTCCGCTGGCCCACTCTGTTGTGATTGATCAAGCAAACTCAAACGAGCCACTGAGCGGGCTGTGCTTGCTGAGGCAGCACCTATGGAAAACTGGGCTGGCTTTCTCAAACAACAACATCATTAACTGAGGAATTATAAAACAGGAATATGAGCGAGACTTTTTTTTTTTTAAGGCAGCTGAGAAAAATTTCCGTCCGGGAGAGAAAGCTCCGAAGTCAAATGTGTTTTTTTGTACTTTATACATCTGTTACAAACACACGACTATATAACACCTTAAACCTAGAATGGCCTTGATAGCCGTGAACACTACAGCAGCTCTAATCCTTTACTTCTCTATGACACACTTGAGTTGTAAGTGAAGCTTAATGTTGATCAGATATCTGTATAATCTGAGTGTTTTTATCTGTCCATAAAGCTGCTGTCGTCTCTTTATGTCCTCACTGGAAACCGAAAACCAAACTAGTGATGCAACAACAGTTTGACAGGGTTTTGCCTGACTCTGAATGGGCCTTCTGGGAGGGGGGGGGGGGGGGGGGGGGAGGTTATGTTTCCAATTGCCATAAGTGTATTTGTGTTCTTTGGTTTAGTGTTGTGCCCCTTTAAAGTATGTGTGCGGTTGTTTTTCAGGGAATGGAGCGCACGTTACGTTCTTGTTTATAACACCGTGGAGATTAGTTTAAGATATTGTTATTTTTTGTTCATTATATTGTGTGTGCCTGGAGGGCTATAACTGTGGACGAAGATCTAGTGCAATTGTTGATTTACTCGTTTCTGCTCTGAGAACAACGGCATGTAGGCTTTAGTTATGGCTAACTAAATTAGCCATCTGCTAGGTTTTATGTGTGTGTGGTAATCTTGCTTTGCCAGACCATCCACACGCTGCGGAGCGGAGGGAGGTGTGGCTACTCCACATAGCTTTCCTGGATGGGGAAAAACGTGCTCTGGTTTATTGGCATTTCGTTAAACCAATCACAATCGTCATGGGCGATGCTAAGCTCCGCACTGAGCCGCTGTAAAATAGTTGTGCGAGAGAAAACTCAGACTGGACAGATAGTCTAGCTAGCTGTCTGGATTTACCCTGCAGAGATCTGAGGAGCAGTTAACCAGAGTCCTCAGAAATCCACCAGAGTTTAGAACGCCAACACAAAGAAAACGGGCATCCGGCGGTAAAGACATGCATCCGGCAGAATTTCCTGCGGCACCGGAGCAATCCCAGAAGTAGAACGTCTAGGATATAGACTAGTGTGTGGTAACGTGTGTTTCCATATATCTAGCATCCTCACTGCCGTGGATGTATGTTTAACAGAGGGCTGAACGCACTGTTTGTATGTTACCAGAATAAAGAATAAAACTCATCTGGAATTACTGGCCTGTGGTGTCTCTATAAAACACAACACAATGCAAGATCAGGCATGTAACACACGCTCGGTAGTAAACATGATCGGTCCACCTACAGTAAAGGCCATGAGTCTGTGTTGCCTGATTTGACAAAATACTATATGCATTTTCCTGTTATTTCCGACAATTTGATGAACACACATGTCTATTATGTTTGAGAAAATAAAGCCCCAATTAACAAAACTGCTTAAAAAATAAATAAATAAAATAAAAAATACTACTGTCAGTACAACTTACCGGGAGAGTCAGACACAGCCAGACTCTGGACGGTAAAACTGAGATTAGCGCCCGTTTTTAAATTTATGTTCTGCTTGTTTAACGGTTGTTTGGTAAATTGCAATTAAAACACATTTGGAGAGGATTTAAAATTGCTATTTTTATTCTCAATTCTTATCATTTTGCAGCTTGTGATTTTTCTTTGGCAAAACGTCTTTTGGGGGGGCGCCAAAAATTCCACTATGCAGGAAAAACCCTGTTTGAGAAAATAATATATTATGTCTTCAGTGAAACCCGAACTCGTGATGCGACGACAGTTTGAGAATAAAAACTGAAATCTGGATCTGAGTCATGTTCGGGTGGGGAGATAGGGAGCTAGCTTAAAACTCTTCCAGCGGCTTGAAGAGCAAAATAACTGCCTTTCCTGTCCCGTGAGGCTTTTATTTGTGAAAAAAACAAACAAAATCAGTGTGCTGCCAGTTAAGATCTGGATCAGAGGACATCATGAAACACGTTTCTTTGCTGTTGATGCGTCTTCATCTTTGTACTATATGTGTAATTGTTGTCTAACTTTGTGTGTACTTTTCTTTCTTTTTTGAGCGGAGCTGCTCGGGAACGCAAAACGAATTTCAGTCTAAACTGATAGTAAAGTTGTATTGTATCGCATAGTACAGTTTTTTACAGCTGGCTGCGATGATCAGGACTATGCACAGTGGGCTCGGTGTATTACCTGGAAGGAGAGTTTGGCCGGGGAGCGAGGAGCGATGGGACTCAGTGTGCTCCAGAAGTGGATGGTGGAGGGAAGAGGACTCGGTGTCAGCAGGACCGGAGTCTGGACAAACAGACACACAACTGATCAAAACAAATGAATAAAAAACACCGCAATGATCTTCTTTTTCTCACACACACACACACACACACACACACACACACACACACACACACACACACACACACACACACACACACACATTACCAGAGCGTGGGAGGTGATGACAGTCTGGGTGAGCGAGTTGGTTGCTGAACCAGGAGCCAGTAAACTGTTAACAGCTGCATTCACCTGCAGAGGAAAAACAGGATATGATGTCACAGGCTTATTACAGATAGGTTAATAACTCCGTCTGTAACTACAGATACAGTATTTATCGCAGGCTGCAGACCTTATCCAGGGAGAGGCCGGGGGGGAGGGAGGGGGAGGAGGGCAGCTCCAGGCCCCGCGGCTTCTTTGGTTTGGGAGGAACGGCGTCCGTCGTCACCGCTGAGGAGGAGGTCACCGGAGGCGCCGAGGGATCTGACAGAGAGACATAAAACTGGAATTCAGAGAGCAGAACTGACCTAAACTCAGGGGTTGATGCATAACCTGTATAAGTGAAGCCAAAACATCTGGATAACAGCTGGGATTAACTCCTGAATGGTCGGGCGGGTGTATGGGCGGGACTATTCGTTTCACCCCTACAAGACATGATCATGTCGTTCAACTGCTGAATTAGGGTACCGGCACCTTTTTCAGGCACTGATTATACGGCATTTAAGTCTAGAAATATCCTCTGATGTTAGTGGAGTCAGTGACACAGTAGCAACTTAAACAACCGATCTATAATGTCTACCACATCATGAAAAATAAAAAAAGAGTTTAAACAAATAAAAAAAGAACATCAAAAAGTGTTTAAAAAGCATAAAAAGAACATCAAAAAAGCAACGACAGGGCTCCAGACTGCGACCAAATGGTCGCATTTTGCGACCAAAATTTGAGAGTGTGCGACTGAATTTTACATCCAGTCGCACATGTGCGACCAGTAAATTTGCGCCTACTTGTCCTAGTGGAATGTTATTGGTCATTTAATGTAATGTTTACATTCAATTGTTAAGTATTGTTTTTAACTATGAAATGACCGACAGGTTACCAAGCACTTTGTTACCAATACCTTTTTTTATTAGGAATATATGGTATTTTTAAATTTTTTATATTTCTACTGTCATGAAAGCGATGGAGCTGTCTGTTTACCTCAGCGTTTCCCCTACGTTGATTTGCAAGTGGCGCACCGCCACAGTTAAATTTCTGCCGCCACGCCACGGTGTCAATGTTGATTGTCGGAGAATAGCGCGGACACGTGCTTCACAGGTAGAGCACAAACCCAGCCCCCCCGTCTCTATTCACATGCCGGGATTCTTGCCTGCGCGCCACACACACGCAGCTGAGTTGTGTGTGTGCGCGTTAACGTTACCACACACACACACACACACACATCTAAAACACGCGCAGCACCTGACTGGGAACGATACCGAGGATTACCAACGGCCGCTGGGGGGGCAGATGAACTCACGCTAGTCTCGTTACAGTAAGTAGGTTACGATAAAACCTTCGTGAGTAAAAAGCCAATACTTATCAATGTACTCACCTGTATAGACGGCATAAACATGTAGGAAGAGATATTTTAATCTGCTCTGTCTGCTCTCGTCCACCGCGCTGTTTTAGGCAAATACAGCTCTGCTCTGCTCATTTTTACCAACAAGATCAAACAAATAAAGCTGTCTGTTGTAGTCTTAGCTTAGCTAAGCGGGAATCTAGAAATTTGGACAAATTCTTATAAACTGAACTGCTGGCTGAGCGAACCGTCCTCTCTCCTGGAGGTAAATCTATGGATGTATTATAAGACCAAAACAGATACATGTGGCTACTTAATATGCACGTGAATGATGCGATCGTTACATTCGCGTTCTTCATTCTTGATGATGATGCTAGTTGTATTATTTTGCAACAGCATCATTTCATTGCAGATGAGGCATACAGTATGAATGGTAGCCTGCTTATCAGTCCATTCATCATTAAAGCGGCTTTCCACGTCAATTTTCCTATCAGCCTCTGTGACTGTGACATGTTTACCTGACAACAGCCTTTCTTTCTGCAAGCATTTTCCTGCACACTACAACCATGTTTCCTTAATCACAGACTTTAACAATCACTCAGTGAACTGCCTCCTAGTCTGAGATCTTTTTCTAGTTAAAGAGCCATGTTATCATTATGGAGTTTGCATGTTTTTGAGGAGTTTGCTCACACTAATGTACTGTAAAAAAATAGCATTAATTCAGTAAGAAAGACCATTTTGAACGATAATTTTCTTTATTTGAAAGTCAGGCCTTGGAGTGTCGTGTGTGTGTGTGTGTGTGTGTGTGTGTGGGGGGGGGGGGGGGGGGGGGTGACATACCTGCCACCACGGCTAAAAAAAATCCTAGGGGAAACACTGTACCTTCTATGTTGCATGTTCAAAAGTGCACAACAAAATGAGACACTGAATTTGAAACGGCACATTGTAATGTATGCATCTATTATCAAAGTATTTATTAGTAATACAGTGGAAATTTGTAGAAATGTGAATATTTGGTTAGCATGTTGATTTACGATGTGTGTCCCTAAATTTTCTGGTTGTGCCCCTAAAATGTTCAGTTGGGGGCAACTGTGCTCCTAGTGAAAAAAGTTAGTCTGGAGCCCTGAACGAAAGAGTGTAAAAAAGCGTAAAAACACCGGATCTGCAGCACACTACGGCGTCGCTCACTACCGAGCCTGTTTGTAACCAGTAGCAGAGACAATTTAGAACCGAGACGCCTCAACTCGAGCCAGTTTCCTGTATCTGTGTAACGTGGGCTCCGTCATGGCCACGCCTCTTTAGGAGACTAGCGGCAGGTCCTGAGTGTGACACGTGAACACAGATTATGAGCGATTCTTTCGCCTCGTAGTCACCAAAGTAAATATTGGGGCCACTCTTCACAAGCCACATATCTCCAGAACATTCTGACATTAAAATGGCATTTTTCAGACGGACACATCAGGAGAAAATTAACTTTGTTTGAGACCTGTTTCTGTCTCAGGACCGAACTCTCGCGAGATCTGCCAACACAGAGACGCTAACGTCAGCTAACGTTCGTAAGCGCCCTAACAAAACAAATCTACGTAATGCTAAATATGTCTTTTAGCTGTGTAAATATCTAACGTTAGCAAAAGAACATATTAATAAATTATTCAAATATAACTTTTCATTCATCCACACGACGTTCACTACACGTTCAAACGAGGCCACGCCCCTTTAGGGGACAGGAAGTGAGGACCGCTTCATAGCATTGGCGATACTTGAAATGCGCTATCTTTAGGATCTTTGCCGGTAGGCTACCGACGTGATATGTACCTGTTCAACTGACTCTAACAGATATGCCTGCTGTTTTTACAGACATTTGAACTCAGCACAGACAGTTGTCTCGTTTATGGACTCACGGTGCGCGCTGCTGAGAGTGAACAGGGGAAACACTGGAATGGATATTTTCCGTTATTTTGAAAATGGGAAACACTGATGTATGAAACTGCCAATTAGTTTACTTATTAGTGGAAGTCGCCGGAACCAGTCGCTATTCTGGATTATTCTGGCCCACTGTAACCCCTGGAAACAACCAACCAATCTCGAAACGTCTGCCACATCCTGTAGGACTTGTGGAGAAAAGCCGGAGAAACTTTCCCGTTACCTGTTAGCGTGTCCTCGCTCTCCTGACCTCCGATCCCGGGCTCCATGCAGGGAGGGGGCGGGCTTTCCACGATGGTGAGGGGGGGCTCGGGTTCCCCCGAGATCAGCTGAGGGACCTGGGAAAGGAGGAGCAGAGGGACGTTATGAGTCATCAGTCTCAACCACGATTCAGCAGAATTCTGGACTTCCTCTCTGCCGCTGTGTAAGAGCTCACCTCCTCATAGGCCTGTCCCAAGTATTACATAATCGTCTAATCGCAATTAGGGATGCACCAATACAACTTTTTTAAGACCAAGTACAAGTATTTACATTTGGGTACTCGCCGATACGAGTACTTACGTAATATTAACTCTGGGGTCTGCGGGTGCTTTCAGACACACTGCATATTAAGTAGCCATGTGGATTTAGTCACAATATATCTACAATGAAGAATCGTGATTGTTTTTGCGACGATTTTTAAAATCAATTGTTTTTCCTAGAATCAATATATATTTACTTTTGTTTTTGTTAAATAAGGAAAAGACAATCTCAATTCTATCGAATCGCAATACTTCTAGAATCACAATAAATGAAAATCGCAATACAAATTGAATCTGCCCCCAAGTATCGTGACTAGGGTTGGGTACCGAGACCCGGTGCTAATATGGCATCGGTGCCTTAACGACCGGTATCTACCGGACCAAAAAGCAACGCGGATTTCGGTGCCACTGAAATGTCTTAACTGCTCTCTGATGCTCCGAAATGGATGTTACAGGCAACAGAAACATCGCTGCATGTGAGGCTAGTTACTGTTACACTTAGCAGCAGGTAACGTTAGCCTAGCATTAGCTAGCAGCTGGATTAAACACGGTTAAAATGCTGACAGCTAAACGGTGTAAAGTGTGACTGTATTTCACTGTAGAGGATTCCAACACCGGGACGTAACAGTCTGCAGCTGTCGGAAAAACAACACAGTTTCACTTGAAACTGGTAGCTTCGCAGTGCATTCAAAGTTATTGTAAAATACCCTTTTCCCATCTGGTGGTTGTTTTTGTCATTCAACAGCAATTTACTAGTGAAATAAGTTATTGTTATAAGTTATTAATAAATCATTTAATTTTGACCAAATGGCCTTAGCGATAAACAAGCCATTCTTTAATGTCGCCAACATTGTTTGGTGCTCTTCCTTTCTTTTTTAAAACGTTTATAAGAAAGTATTGGTTCAGGCACCGGCACCATTTTAAAAGTATCACTTTAGCAACGGTATCAGAAAACCCCCAAATGATACCCAATGCTAATCGTGAAGGAATCGAATCAGGCCAAAAGCATAACGTCCCAGCCCTAAAAATGTACTACAGGTCTACCTCCTCCACCCGTTTCTCCTCCAGAGACACCATCTTCAGCAGCTCCTCCTCCGACGGCAGGTTCTCCTCCTTGATGACAATGGGGGGAGGGGGAGGACGGGCGGCGGGAGGAGCGGCTGCTGTCGCCATGGCAACCTGCTGCTGATGCGCAGGAGGAGGGTTGATGATGACGAAGACGGGCGGCGGGTGAGTCGGGTGAGGAGCGGCGTGGGGGTGAGGGGGGAAGCTGGCCGGGTTGGTGACTCCCCCGTAGTCCTCCTGCTGCATCGATACGTGGGTGGGGGGAAGCACAGGACTCATAGATCCCCCAACGGGACCCAGGGGGATGAGGGAGGACGGATCCCCAACGCTGGTGAGATAAATCTGGGGAGGGTCGCTCAGAGGAGGAGCAGGAGTCTGGGAATAAAAAAGAGAAAACGAATGGTAGAGAATGGTAGGAACGGTTTGTGTATAATTACCTGATATATCTTTACATACTGTGTATCAGGGTTCAACGCTAAGGTTCTAATCTACTTGCCTGAAATACATTTTTACTGTCGCCTTTACAATTTGTTTTTTCCGAGGAAAAACATTAGTCTAACCTAAAAAATTAAAAAAGAGTCAAAAAAGTGGCCAAGCAGGGGGGCGGGGCCCCGACACTGACCTGTGATTGGCTGGCGGCGCTGACCGGTATCTGAGGGCTGAGAACCGGAGTCGGACAGGGAGACGGCTGAGTGACGATCACCTGGAGAGCAGAGTCAACAGTTCCACCTACTGACGGAGAGGAGTTAGAGTCTGATAATACACAGACCTGAGGAGGAGGAGGAGGAGGAGGAGGAGGAGGAGGAGGAGGAGGAGGAGGAGGAGGAGGAGAGGGAACGGGAGAGGGGAAAGCAAGATAGCGGGAAAGAAACGGGGAAAAAACATCAGGATGGAGGAGGTAATTTCATAGAGTATTTAAAAGTTAAGTTAAAATGAGGCAATTCTTAACTACAAGTGGAAACGTTTGTTCAGAAAGCATCCTGCAAAGACTCGAACAATTTGAATCATGTAGTTTAAGCGATTCATGAGATTGCATCATTTAGGGCAACAACCTCACGACAACAATTTTGGGGAGGACGGGCCGCCCCCCAGACACTGCACACACACTCTCACCTCTCTGGGTGTGTGATCGACCAACAAGGCGGCGTCTTGTTGTATCAGCAGCTCCGTTTTGATTGGCCGTGGGTTGGGCGAGGCCTGCAGCGATTGAATGGTGAAGGTGGAGTATAGGCCAGACTTCATGTAGTCGTTACGGGAGCTTTTCTGGGAGCCGCTGGGTGACGAGCGCTGGGGATCAATACAGATATTAATCAGTTAATAATATCACTGTGTGTCTGTATCCTGTAGAAAACCTACATAGAAAGAAGAGAAAGTCAAAGTGTACCTGGGGTAAGCTCTTTGACTGACAGGTAGAAGCCCCGCCCCCGGGGCCTTTTGATTGGCTGTTTGGGTCGGTGGGGTCCCTCCTCTGGCCCTCCTCTCCGTTGCGTAGCCCCTCAGACAGAGAGGGGTCGGGCTGACTGACGAACTTATAGACAAACTTCTGACCGCTCACCTTCTTTATAATGTTCTGAAAGAAGAAATAAAGAAATAGTAAAGGGCTGGAAGACAATGCACTGACTTAGAGGTCAGATCATAAAAATACATTTACTTCTACTACCTAAGAGTACTATAATGTCGTAGTTTTATCAGAATGTTGTGAGTTTCTTATGGGCTGGCTACATTGCACGTGTAACGTATGCGGAGCAGAAGTTCCAACAATATACGGTGGTCGACGGGCTAACGCCGTGCAACTTAAGAAAACACGCTGCAAATAGACAAAACACAAGCAAATTAAGAAAACAACTTAATTCATTTGACAACACATGCGCAGCATTCAGCAAACGCGCTGCAAATACACACAACACAACCAAATACATAAACGCGCTGCAAATACACAGACGATGCAAAAAGGAAAGCACGCAAACCCCGAAAACAAATGCAACAGAAAAACGCTGCATTCAGATTACAAAGTTCTCCAGGTATCTAGAAGGAGCTGTTCCAGCTTGATTTTCGACCCCACGGGGAGAGAGCGCTCTGCCTTTTTATTAGAGTCGGGTATGGCTGCCGCCTGGATAACTCCCATCTCATGCATCCCGTCCATAGACTGTATATTAAATTATTATTATTAGTATTAATATAATGTATTAATTAGGGCTGAAACGATTACAAAAATTCCTCGAGGCAAAAACTCTGCCTCGAAGCCTCGTTAAATTCCTATGCACGCAGGGATCTGATTGTTCCACACGGACCGTTGTTCAGGAAGCACACCACTAGCGCGCGATACATTTTGAATTTAGTTCAAACGACCTCAACATCTGAACCGAAAACATCCGCTCCACGCAGTTTCACCGAGCGTCGCTGAAACAAGGTAACGTAGCCTAAGCAGCCGCTGGTTTTAATCGCATACTGTATTTGTAGCGATGTCGTGATGCGGGTTGACTAGATATGATGTTTAGCTTTGATGTTTTTAAGTAGTAAACTTATTCACCTTCAATTGCAAGAGAGTATAGCCTAAAAGAAGAATCCCTTCACACACACCCTCGTCTCTCACTCTTCCGCGTGCGCGCACGCGCACACACACACACACACACACACACACACACACACACACACACACACACACACACAGGTTGCTAGGTTACCATAGCAAACAGGCTCACCCCAGAAATTATATATTATTTGTTAGTAGCCTAATGGTAAATGCTGCAGGTGTAGAAATCTACATAAAACAGATATTTACTTTGATGTCAGGGCTAGATTACAGCATCAAACTTAATTAAATTAAATTGCCAAATGTTGGAGTTGGAATAAATACCTCTGTTCTTTTGAGAAATAAAAGCCAAATGCTTGATCATTTTACAGCCACATCATTTTCGTTATACATTATTTGTTTTGGTTGTTTCAAAACGCAAAAAAAATTATCCGATTAATCGATCGATTAATTTCTAGATTAATCGATTACAAAAAGAATCGATAGCTGCAGCCCTAGTATTAATAATATCTATATCTAATCTGTCTATGCTCCCGTCTCCTCCAGGCTGGTGCTGTCCCCGAGCTTCAACTTTTCAAAATAAAAGCTTGCGTCTAGTCTGATGTCTCTGTACTTTATTGGTGTTTTGGATGTTTTGAACTAAACAGTACGGCAACCATACAATAACTTTTTCAGCAGATGTCTTACTTACAACACAATGGAGGTAGCAAAGCACTTTTGTGTTTATATATATTGTGAGGGCGGGAGGGATAGAAATCTTTTTTTGTATTTCATTATTCATTACAGATTGATCACTTATTTATATTACACTTGAGGAGGCCTACACTTCAGTGATGCACCTTTCGGACCTCGAAATTAAGCCCTCTCATGTAATATGGCTTAAGCAAACGTCAACGTTAAATGCTGATTTTAAATGTTTTATTACCACGAGTTCACAGACACGTCTCTGCTGATTGAGTATCAGCTGTGACGTGAGCCGAGACACACCCACCAAACGAGATAAAACATATCTCAAACAAAGACTTAATATTTACAGTCTAAGCAGTTGCTCACCGCTTCACAACGGTGCACACCATTCTGAGATTGAATCTCTCTCTCCGTTTTGTCTATTTGCATGTGTTTTCTTAAGTTGCAGGGCGTTTGCCCGTCAGCCACCATAACAATACGCTTCCACTATAGACCTTTTCAATGGAATTACATTGCTAGGCAACAGCCTGGCCCCTTGTTAACTTCCTGTCAGTTGATGCCATTCACATACACTGCAACAGGAAATCAACTTGGGTCCATTTAGAATGTTTATGTTGACATCTGTGAAAAGGTCTATAATCAATGAAACTGGCGACACCGGAAACGAAAGCAACGCGCAAGTGGTGCGTCTGCTCCCCAAAGAACCGTAAAAATAGGACCGTCTCTATAATTTTACGCGAGGTGTGTGCGGCCCTTTCACACAGATGTGTCTATATGTCTTTTACATCAAACTACCGATATACAGGAAACGGCTTAATGACTGTCAGTGTCAGTGAGCGTATTGGCAGTTTGGTTTTGAGAGTTTCTGTTTTTATTTCTTGTTTCCCTCCCCTGCGTCCTCTGACAACAGCTGACAGTAGATTGATGTTTCACAGCACAGTTTCACTGCGCCGGCTCCAAAAACTGAAGAAACAACAACAACAATCCCAGAGATAAAGCTCACCGTGTCTCCTGTTACTCACACAATCCTTCGCCGTGTGGCGCTGCAGGTGGAGCCGGTTTAAAACATACATTCAGCGGCACATATGCTCAGCTAACGGTCCGCAGACGCTACACGTTTAATGTAGCCAAATCGTTAGTAACACTCAAATTGTGTTTGTTCTTGTGTAGTAACAGTAGTATTTAGGGCTGCAATTAACAATTATTTTCATTGTTGATTAATCTGTGGGTTATTTTCTGGATGAATGGATTAGTTGTTTGGTCTCTAAAATGTCAGAAAATGGTGAAAAATGTGGATCAGTGTTTCCCAAAAAGCCCAAGATGACGTCCTCAAATCTTGTTTTGTCCACAACTCAAAGATATTCAGTTTACTGTCACAGAGGAGAGAAGAAACTAGAATATATTCACATTTAACAAGCTGTTTTTCATAAAAAATGACTCAAACTGATTAAACAATTATCAAAATAGTTGGCGAATAATTTAATAGTTGACAGCTAATCGATTCATCTTTGCAACTCTAGTAGTATTACAGTAGTACCTTGTCGTAGTAGTATCTGAGTGCTCGGCTCAGTTTGTCGTAGTTCATGTTGTGTTTGTTCTTGCGGAGCCCCCACAGACGGGCCACCTCCTCGGCGTCCAGCAGCTTGAACTCTCCGTCCTCACCGGTCCACGAGATCAGGTGACGCTGCCGCTGGTCGTCCAGCAGGTGGAGCAGGAACTGCCACAGCGTGATGGACGGGTCCATGGCTGGGGGGGGGGGGGGGGGGGGGGGGGGGGGGGGGCAGACAGACAGGCAGACAGTTCTTAATGTAAACATCAATCTGGCGCATTATAACTTTGCTTATACAATTTACAGCAGAAGATCTTCGGGACTCTCTTTTATATCCGAGATAAACTGGTATTGGAACTGAAATTTCCCTGACCTGATTTATATCGAACCGGGACCTTATGAATCGGAAACTAATCTGGAAATCATTGTCAATACCCAGCCCTGGTCTCTTCCGCCACGTTTAGTCTCTGGGAAAAAGTATTTTGGGCCAGAGGGCATCACTTGATGAACATGGATGTTGTAATTCCCCTGTGGTCGCTACGTTCAATTTGCTTAAAAAGCCCGTCGCACTTCCTGAAGTCCTGGAGACTACAGGTGGATGTTAGTTAACTTGTGCTTTCTTTCCCTGATGAATAAAGTTTCTTTATTTATAATGATACAAATGTTCAGACAGTTTCACACACACATACTATAACAATAACTAAAGTAGGGCTGCACAATGAGGAAAATGTGCGATAAGTAGTCTCAAGTGGCGAGAGGCACACACACACACACACACACACACACACACACACACACACACACACACACACACACACACACACACACACACACACACACACACACACACACACACACACACACACGTGAGAGATGCAAATGAGCCTCATTACCATTGGCTAACCTGTTACACAACTGACCTATCAAACACCCTGGAAACCATTGCCATGGTGAGAAACCTTTCATCAATGGTAACCAAGGAGAAGGATGACGGGCGAGAGAGAGGTGTAAACAAAGAGAGAGAGATGTGAAGAGGCTGGTGTTGTTTGACCCTGCCTGCTGCCATGCTCAAAGGCACTTCAACGCTCACTCTATTCTCAGGATGACTCACTAATGTTACCGCCTGTGGCTTCAATCTGAATATGAACCCAAGATATGAAACGCTGATTAAATATGTGCACTTTCTGCCCGCTACAAGGGTGGCAGCCTTGGGACCATGTACAGCCCAACCCCTTCAGTTTTTACCGCCGTGCATTAAATAAAAACATCTATTAGGCTCCACAACATGTCGTTTTATATCAAATATTTAAACCAGCCATCTGGTAACAAGTGTGTTTCCTCTTCGTGTTCATGTTGTAGTACCTCAATATTTCCCAGCCATGGTTACTGGGCTACATTAAGCGTTCATTTTGAAATTATTGTAACATTTCTGACAGCGTTAGAACGCAGCACTTTGGAGAAGCGGGGCGTTGAGTTGCCCTCTCCTCATTTGCATAAAGTTGAATCCAGCGCCTTTCCACGCCTTTCAAAAGCTGACAAAAATCTTTTAAACTGACCTTTGTCGATCTAAAATAAAGACAGATTCAGCAGCTACACAGCCTTTTTCTCACTTAAAATGTTTTCAGAAACACGTTTCGGTGAACTATTTTCATGAAATATGAGATCGTATTCCGAACAAGCCGCCATTATGGTCGGTTTTGAAATCTGGGAGCAGCCAGCCCCACGTGACGTTCGTCCAATCAGCCGCAGTAGGAGGGCGGAGCCTGTTTTCTTTGCTCATGAGTGGTCGGTGAAAAGAAACCGGTGGCAAGCTCACTAGCGTGCAATGCTGGGAAGCGGGGCGATTCCATCCGTGAAAACAATGCGTATATGGACACCCACCATAATATTACTAGCTAGCTCCCTGCGAAGGAGGAGAGCAGGCAGCAGCTCCAGTTTGGCTGGGTTTGAGTTGCTGCAGCGGCTACTGAAGGTCCACAGCATTTGTGGACTCCTTGTGGCTTTCATTTCTAAACAGTGGAAAGGTAACATGCAACATATATACAACATTTTACTATTCTCCTGAGTGCTCGGTTTGTTTCAGGGACGTATTATAAGTTAGAAGTTTGTTTACATGATGCTGGGCACGCCCGCCTCCGTCACACAAGCAACGGGCACATCTCCTGACACAAGTCACGCAACAATGTGTCTTCAGTGAGTGTCCAAAATCTGGTTTGGTCGTTCCCTACAGTATTTAGTTCACTATTTATTAAACACTATAGAGGGAAAAGTGAGGGAGTGATGAGGGAACGTTTTCAAATACAGCTAGTGAATGGATGCAGCGGGTTATCTCAATCCTCCAGGCATGTCTACAACAAAAAGGTAGAGTTTGTTTATATGGTTTATTTCCACAGAGATGTTTACTGAGCCCCTCGCTGCTTTTAATCCCAGTATGATTCACATCACACTGGGAGCTGACCAAAACAACCACAGCTGCAAGCAACAGTAATTATATTAAAAACTGTGAGTGTGTGTGTGTGTGTGTGTGTGTGTGTGTGTGGGGGGGGGGGGGGGGGGGGGGCGGACTGGTCCGTTTTAAACCAAAGTGCCGCACATATTCACTGGTTTACGTCAGACTCAGTGGTGAGTGAAACTGAAGCAGAGGGACAGACACAGAGCTGTAGCCGAGCCAAAGTAGAACACTTTTTAATTAGGCCTAATTAACTTTATCGGTTATCAGGCAAATAAAACGCAGATACAGATGATCTACAAACTGCCCAAAAACAGCCTGATAAATCGGTCTATCCCTATTGTTTAGGTATAGGGATAGACGATATGGGATATAGAAGTCGTGGTATTGGTATACTGGTATCAAACCATTAACGATACCCAGCCCTACATAGGAATGAAAGGGGCTCTGCCTCGTACGCTGTGTACGCAGTTCTTATTAAACATCCAGGGATCAAACCTGTGACCTGTTTGCAGATAGAGGACTTCAGGGGTCCATTTCAGAAAGCAGGTTTAGTGAAAATTCTGAGTTAGTTAACCCTGAGATGAGGGAACCTCTGAGTTTTCTGTTTCAGAAAGAGAGGTAACTTAACCTCAGAGTCAGTTACTATGGTAACTTAACCTCAGAGTCAGTTACTATGGTAACTGAGTCTGTGAACCTAACTTGGTCGGGAGCAGGTTTTCTTCAAGAAACCTCGAGTTTCTCTCAGTCTCCTCCCTATGGATGTATGAAGAGAATTAACGCTCCTCCCTCTGACACAGCGCTCTTCATTTCCTCATTCATTCATTCATTCAGTCTGGATCAGGCGCATTTTAGCGCAGTTTGTTATATCAGCATGAATAAAAAAAACATTGTTGGTTTATTAACTGTTATAGGCAGACTTTAAAACATTGTTTTTTCTCAAAACATGGCATTTCCTTGTGTCGACGATCCTGCTGATGAAGACGCTGTAGGCCTATTAGCCTACTTCGCAAGGAGTTAAACATACGTCGGAAGATGATATTGAGGCCCCGACGCATTTTAATTTCCAGATAACTTCCTATTTGAGCGGTATCGTTTTTCTTCCCAGTCTATCAGTTATGTAGCCTACATATCCTTATCCATCCTCATATCACTAACGTCACCCATCGTGGACATGCTCTACATCCCAGCACATTATTTGTGTTGAATTACAGTTTTCTTTACAACCTTGGTGATGCGGAGCATTTTAGTAAAGCCACTGTATAGCAAAGCGCCGTCAGAAGAGATCGCTCTGAAACGTGCTTTAAATATTTTTAGTGCTCCCTGGACACAAACCAGTAGAGCCATTAAAAAGGAGTTCCATAGTATTGCAGGAATGATGTAAACCTTTGAAATAAAAGATTATGAATTATAATTCTGTTAATGATGGTGCTGCAGCCTCAGAATGGGATTAGTAGGCCTAGGACTTTTTCGCCCGCAGTATTGCACCTAAATGAAATAGATTTTCAATACCATTTCACCAGTAATATTAGCTATACTTATGATTAAATATGATAGGCCCTACATTATATTGGAATATACATATTTACTCTATCTACTCTCTCTTGCAGTAGCCGCTGTGTTGTTTTTTTACGAAATACATGTTCAAACTTGCATGTGCGCATGAGTATTTCCGCCGACCAGTTTGTTTGTGGTTGTTGCCATGGTGAATCCTAGTATCATGGCTCCATTCATACTGCCTTTTTATTGTGGTGGTGCACGCACGTGAACCTACTACGAGTTGATTGAACCAACTCATATCAGCTGGAACCGAAAACTCAGAGTTTCCCATCTCAGGGTAAATCAACTCAGAGATAAGGGTTAGACTCAGAGTTTGTTAACCCTCCTTCCTGAAACGGACCCCAGAGCTGCAGAGAGCAGCAGATGTTCAGATGAGAGTGTGTGAGAGATTTGTTGGGCAGAAACACAAACAGAGAGGATGAATAACTAAACCACGGGAGAAGAAGCGTGTGGTTTTCTGCCCACGTCCTGTTCCGCTGTGGTTTCTCTGCTTCCTGTGTGCCAGTCAATCAAATCTCAACAACAGCCAGAACACACTCAAGATACTTCCAACACTCATGATTCTACTGTAAAACTACTGCGACCCTTTCCCATCAGTCCTTCCTGGCTCAGATCATTGTCACATCACAAACACTATTCAACACTCACATCAGAGTGCGTCAGCGTTGCCGTGACAACGCGTGAATGGATACCACATACATTACTGACTTCAACCAGTAGCTCCATGAAAAGAGTCAGCATCACGTCTGTAATCAGGCTGACATTTTTGATACCTGAGGATCAAATCAAATGCTGAAAACTTAAATGATTCTTTCATTCTTAGGGCTGCTGTCGTTTCCAAACGTCTCCATTTGTGTCCGTCCAGACTAGGGTTGGGTACCGAGACCCGGTGCTAATATGGCACCGGTGCCTTAACGACCGGTATCTACCGGACCGAATAGCAACGTGGATTTCGGTGCCACTGAAATGTCTGCGCTGCTCTCTAATGCTCCGAAATGGATGTTACAGGCAACAGAAGCATCGCTGCATGTGAGGCTAGTTAATGTTACACTTTGCAGCAGGTAACGTTAGCCTAGCATTAGCTAGTAGCTGGATTAAACCTGGTAAAAATGCTGACAGCTAAACGGTGTAAAGTGTAACTGTATTTCACTGTAGAGGATTCCAACACCGGGACGTAACAGTCTGCAGCTGCCGCTGTCGGAAAAACAACACAGACGGTGCGTTCACTTGAAAGTGGTAGCCTCACGGTGCATTCAAAGTTATTGTAAAATACCCTTTTCCCATCTGGTGGTTGTTTTTGTCATTCAACAGCAATTTACTGGTAAAATAAGTTAATGTTATAAGTTATTAATAAATCATTTAATTCTTACCATATGGCCTTAGCGATAAACAAGCCGTGCCTTAATATCGCAGACTGTCATTTTGTTCTCTTGTTTAAGTATCGGTTTAGCACCGGTTATGGAAAAACCCAAACGATACCCAACCCTAGTCAAGACTACAAAGCAACCCCGGAGTTTTCAAACCAAAACGGGGGCAGCAGTAGGGCTGGGCGATATGGCTGAAAACTGTATCACGATATAAGTGTTTCATATCAGTTGATATCGATAATTATTGATATTTTTTATGACCTATTTAAAATAAGGACCAGGAGAAAAAATGTATTCAATTTAAACGTTTTTATTTTAAGCTTAACCTTCCTCCGATTATAATCCTCTCAGTTATAAAAGCAGAAATGTCAACACAACCATGGAAAACACTCAAATAATTAAAATGGAAACATAAGTCTAAAATCACAATGAACACTTCTGGTGAATGAAGTGTTTTAAAATATGTGCAGTGTTTTGTAAACGTAGGAGAAATTGAAATAAAACTGAGGTAGACTTTACATCAGTAACATAAAAAACAAACCTGATACAGTACAGTAACAGTTATTATTTTTCTCCATCTTACAGTCACGGTACAGCCTAAACCGTACATGGTGGGGAGGTGCTCAGCGGAAGCATGTCTTTGCCTATATGATATGCCACTGCCTCCGTTATTTATTTGTACCGTTTAGCCTTTACCGTCATAAGGCACTGATGCAGAGTACCTCTCCGTGGTGCTCTGCTGCTTGTGCGGGGTTCCAACTGCAGATGTTGTTGGACGTTGCTGGCGAATACGGCTGTGCTCCAAAGGGTGAGCGTGGCTAAGGTGGTAAAACAGGTTTGCGGTGCGGACGATGGTCTTGCATAATTTGCAGACGACATTGGTCTGACTACGGTCAGACTTATAAAATCCAAAAAACTGCCATACTGGCGAGCTGACGTTTCCCGTTTCATCAAGAACTTCCGCGCTCGCTGCAGCACGCATTTTCCACTTATCACTCCACGCCGGTTCTGTTATTGAAGAATCCAACACGAGACAACGATATGGCGCAACCAAACACAATACTGTTACATGATTGGCTGTTAGCGTGTCACTCCCTACGTTGCTAGGCTACCAGAGAGTGAGTGCGTTTGTTCATGCAACCAAACTTGCTTTGCAACCTCTGGTTTCTTCCGACGAAGAAAAAAAATTATCGAACTTTTATCGAACGCATTTTTTATTGATATTGATTACGTGTCTATCGCGAGACATATCGTTATCGTTTTATCGCCCAGCCCTAGGCAGCAGTGTTTCCAAATGTTGAAGTTTTAGGGCCTCTGAAACGGCGGAGAAATGTAGACGTGACACATTAAACGTAGCAAAAGAGATTTGTTTTTAAACCAAAACATAGTAGTGTGAATGTAAAACTTGTTTTCTGACAGGACTTGCAGTGAATAAAAAAAGAAATCCTGCAATTTTTCACGTGCATTTAGTATTCATAGTTAGACCAATATCCTGATGTATCGTTATAGGATTGTCTAGCAACATATTGACAATAGCAGAATCGTGATATTATCACTATCGTGAGCCTTATTATTATATCGTATGGTGAGGTACCCTGTGATTCCCACCCCTAGTCATGACCTTTACTACATTTCTGATCTTGGCTACATTGCAGGTATGTTGCAGGTGTTTCAGTGAGGACGGAGATCATTACAACCCAAGGAGACATTCTTTATTGTACCTGGCTCAGAAGAGTTCTCAAGTTGCAGTGCAAGTTTCTGCATGCTGCACGAAAACAAATCAGGTCCAACCAACCAGCATTCATTGTCACGCTAATACCTGCTCCAACACACACACACACACACACACACACAGCTGCTGCAGGCCTCCACACACACCTGTTGCAACGCTGCAAACTGCTGCTTCCCTCCAAACTGCACAAAAACACACACAAACACACATCTGCAGCATGTAAGAACAGCATGAAGCAGCAACATCAGCAGCATCTCTTACCGTTTATCAGCGGGTTTGAATCCATCTTTAGCGAAATGTCCTGTATGTTGTGTTTATGTTGCCTGTCTCCCAGGAAAGGCTCAGACTTCCTCCATGCCGCTGTGTGCTTGTTGTTGTGTTGTCTGTTTCTCTGTCTGGCTGTTGGAGGGTTTTATCGGAGCAGTTAATAGCTGTCAGAGCCGGGCTGAGGAGGCTGAAGAGGAGCCGACATTCAGCAGCTTCTCCCGCGAACTGCTGGCGTTATGTAACCGCACCGAGCTGCTGCTGCCAGGCTCCCGTGCCTCCATGCTAACGACACACTCACCGACAGCACGGAGAAATTAAAAGTTAGCTCAGCCCGAGAACCAACGTTCGTAACCAACGGAAACAGAAAACAAGTCCATTTACGTTTCAGACACGAAAGTATTTTAGCCGCACATTACTTAATGCTAATGTTAATTTATGTCTAATAGCTTTGTGTTAGCATATAAATATGGTTTAAGTATTACTGCGGGTGTCGATAAAGTGAGTTGTTGCTGTCAGAGCTTGGATGTGTTGACAAACGTTGATGGGAGCTAATTAGCTAGCTAGTACGTAATGCTAACACGTTTTTGACGTAAAATTGTATTATTTTTTATCTTCTCGGAGGTTTTCCGGAACCGCCGATTAAACATCAGATTTTTCACAAAGTTTGTTCAAGTTCAGGGTTTTCTGGGGGCTGAAGCTGTTAGCCTAGCGTGCTAACCAGCTAGCTTAGCCTAGCCTGCTGTGACAGCCCCCCCCCCCCCCCTCCCCGTCTTCCTCCGGCCCCCAAACAGCGCTGCTTACTGCGGACTTGAGTTCACCCGCAAACCGTCCACAGTCCTCCGACACGGAGGAAAAGTCGTTTGTAAAATCCGCCCGGTTGTTTGTTCGCAGTTTAACGGACTGAAGTGTCCGTCTGTGAAGACTAAATGCATCACTTAGCTAGGTGTGTGGTATTTTCCCAGTTTCTTCCTGTTTGGACGAACGCCTCCTCACTACTTTTCAACATAGTCAAGGTAGCCGCCATTCAAACAATCACCTTTCCGGGGATGGATTTCAAAATAAAACTTATCTCAGAATCGGAATCTGAAAAGGGTTTATTGCCAAGTAATTAACACTTACGAGGAATACGCCTTGGTGATTGGTACATACATACATACATACATACATACATACATACATACATACATACATACATACATACATACATACATACATACATACATACATACATACATACATACATACATACATACATACATACATACATACATACATAAATAAACAAACAAACAAACATATTAAACGTGGTTAAAATACTCAAAGTAAAAGTATATATTGTGCAGTAAAATATTCCCTTTCAGTGTTTTCCTCTTCTATCTAATGTTTCTGGATTAATATTCCCATTAATGTGTGTGTTGCATCTTCCTGCTGTAGATGTCTTGTTCTTTCATATCACGTCCTTCATATCACAGGTGTCAAACTCAAGGTGCGCGGGCCGAACCCGGCCCCTCGCAGATTTTAATCCGGCCCGCCTATTAATTTAGGTTCACAATAAATTTTGGCCCTGCGAAGTTGTGTGCCAAACCAAAAAGATCTCTGCAGGGTAAATCCAGACAGCTAGCTAGACTACCTGTCCAATCTGAGTTTTCTGTTGCACGACTAAAACTACTTTTGAACGTACACACACATGTTCCACCAAAACAAGTTCCTTCCCGAGGCTATTTTTCAGCGGCACCGTGGCTCTATTTGGCGCTTAGCGCCGCCCAAGACGATTGTGATTGGTCTAAAGAAATGCCAATAAACCAGAGCAGGTTTTTCTCCCATCCCAGAATGCTGTGTAGACTAGCCAGACCCTCCTCCGCTGTGCTGTGGAGGAAGGTCTGGCAAAGCGAGACTATGCCCCACTCAAAGCAGAATTTGGCAGATTTACCAACTTTGAGACTCAAAAATTCCCCCAGAAGCAAAGAGTTTTCATTAAACAGGCTGTGAAACAGGTTGTTGTAAAACATGTAATATTTGTTTTGCTTGATTTGCTAAACTCTATGATGGCTAAGAAACTTTTGGCTGACTTTTGTAGAGCTTTATGTTGACTGAAGTTAGATAAAAGTTGAAACGAGTGACAAAAAAAGCGACAAAACATTGCAAAAACCGGCTAATGTTTTTTTTTTAAAAGTGACAAAAAAACAAAAAAGTGACATCCAATAATACTGTCAAAGATATTTGACTATATGTATTTAAAAGCATGTCAATACACTTTACATGTCTGGTCTAGTCTGGCTCTTAGTGAGTTTGACACCACTGTTTTACTGTTGGGTAGTTGAATCTACAGCTGTGCATCATATTCTGTAAGATCATCATTATGTTTGTAGCATCGCTGTCCTATGAGAACCACATATCTCTAAAAAGTTTTAAAACGTTTCATGGTGTCAGAGAAACAGCCCTGTTTTCAGCTTTGTGACCTGAAGTGTCTCCATCTTCAGAAAAAAATAAGTTTCTACTATTATGTGTAGCGTACAACAGTAATATGGATAAATATCTTGGTTTAAAAAAAAATTATATTTGAAAGTTTGTGCTTTTGTTTTGAAGGACAATTGTTGAGTTCCGGTATTTTTTTAATCTAAAAAAAGAAATATGACGCAGCGCGTGCTTGTGTTCCTGCAGCATCCAGGCACCCAACCAACAAGTGTTTCAAAATAAAAGTTGTCTGAGGACTTTGGTGTCAGTCAGGATCACGTATGATCAATAACGCGTTTATATTTTACAATTACAAACATGTTAATTTGACTGAAGATATGAGAGATTTTTGTAAAAAAAAAAAAAAAAGATAGATAAAATAAAATCAATAAAATGAAAGCAATTTAGTATTTAACCTACCTGACATATTTACAACACAGGCTTAAAGGAGAACTCCGGCCAATTTTTACATTAATCTTGCTAAATATAACTATGCAAGACCTGTCTATAGCAAAAACAATTAGCCCAACAGCAGCTACCTAGACGGAGCTGCTGCAGCTAATGCCCACTGCTCCCACTTAGCTAAACGGCAGTTATGGGGGCATAAGCTAAATAGTGCCTTTGTGTATCTTAACAGACACAAAATGTAATTAAAATGTCTGTGTAACATGAACAGGGCCCTTACATGACAACAAGATGCATTTTCAACATTCACCTACCCTGTTAGCTGCTAGCTAGCTAGCTGTTGTCTGGGACGAGAGAGTGTTCAGTCAGGCTTCAGTAATAATCATCATGCACCAGTCCCGTGCGATCAATCTGGCGTTGCAGAGTAGTATTCTCTGCTGTGGGGATCGTTGTGGTAGTTTTCCGACCGTCGGCCGTGCTTCTGCTTCCTGCCCGCCGTCCTCGCTTGCTGCGCCGACAACAATCGCGAGAGCGCCCGCTGCTCGTGGCTGTCCTCCGGAGGACCAGTGATGCATTCGCGGCAATTTTTTGGGGGTTTATTTCCCCTCAAAAATAGGTAATTGAGCGCTGTAGTGGTGATGAGCATATTATTGACTATGTAACTACATGGAAACGGGCAGAATTATGCCTGTGCCTTGTTCAGTAAAACACTAACAGATGGCTAGCGGCAGTCTCGTGCTGAAGTCCCGTGTGAATTCAGTTGTAGCAAGATAAATAACAGTGTAGGTTGAGGAGAGTACAGTGTAGCGTGAAGAGCGGAGGTGTTCACAAGGGAAGAAGCTTGGAGTAACGTAACTATGGAGAATATCGAAGATATTGAACATATGGAAGAGGCTTTTGAGTTTGATGGTCGTCCTTATTTATTCGAACCCGAGTATACAGACGAAGAACTGGCCTCACAAGAGTTGGAAAGAACCAGACAGACAGAGGGGCAACAGGCAGATGAAGCAGCTGCTCCAAAATCACGCATTTCGGGCAACTGGTGGTGTTCGTGTGGGTGTTGTGCCGCGAAGGCATCACCGGTCCTCCGGAGGACATCCTCCAGACCAGTGGGCGCTCTCCTGATTGTTGTCGGCAGAGAATACTATTCTCTAACGCCAGATGGATCGCACACAAAATGGATATATATCATATATATCCATATATATGCTACAAATACACACGGGACTGGTGCATGATGATTATTACTGAAGCCTGACTTAACACTCTCTCATCCCAGACAGCAGCTAGCTAGCTAGCAGCTAACAGGGTAGGTGAATGTTGAAAATGCATCTTGTTGTCATGTAAGGGCCCTGTTCATGTTACACAGACATTTTAATGGCATTTTGTGTCCTGTTAAGATACACAAAGGCACTATTTAGCTTATGCCCCCAAAACTGCCGTTTAGCTAAGTGGGAGCGGTGGGCATTAGCTGCAGCAGCTCCGTCTAGATAGCTGCTGTTGCGCTAACTGTTTTTGCTATAGACAGGTATCGCATAGTTATATTTAGCAAGATTAACGTAAAAATGGGCCGGAGTTCTCCTTTAATGTATTCAGTGCATGATCACAAGTGTGTGTGTGTGTGTGTGTGTGTGTCTGTGTTTCTGTGTGCATTCTGTGTATGTTTATGTGTATGTTTCTGTGTGTGTGTGTGTGTGTGTGTGTGTGTCTGTGTTTCTGTGTGCATTCTGTGTATGTTTATGTGTATGTTTCTGTGTGTTTTTGTGTATTTCTATGTTTCTGTGTGTGTTTCTGTGTGTTTTCTTTGTGTTTTCTGTTTGCTCGGATAAAGACATATTTTTTTTATACAGCACTTTGGTCAGATTAATCTGTGCTCTAGAAATAAACTTTACTTAGTAAAGGTTTATGGGGTTCCGTTTGTGCCTAAATTAAGTCGAAACGCTAACTGTCTATGCTATGTGTCGTCTATGTCGATTGCTCACATGACTCAACATTTGTCTGTGTCAACTGAACTTACTCCTGTTGTCTGTTGCCCTCGTCATTTGACTGTGTCGTCTTGCTGTGTCAGTGCTGGCAGTGTCAGGACTATGTATGCGTCGTTTCACTCTGTTGTTGCTATGTTGTTGCTATGATATTCTGATTGCTCTTATTAATGTGGCAAGCTGTTTGAAAATAATATGCAATAATTGCTTTAGATGGGATAATAATGGTATGCCCTGTTGCCACGGCTGCAGGGCCACCATGTGTGGAACGTTCCCTTTGTAGCTGGGAAATTTCCTCAACTTGATAACAGTAAGTCGACACTTCAGGATGACAATCATAACGACACAAAGCAACGACAGAGTGAACGACGCATAACAACGACACAAAGCAACGACAGAGTGAAACAACACATAGTCATAGCTTGGAAATTAGTAACTCTGCCTTCCGAATGTATCTTTCCACGCACTTTGCCGCAGTACAATGTTGAATATTTGTAGCTGCATATATAAAATAACTTATCAAAATTAACCAAAGACAAATTATCAGTTATCATAGGGATCCATGAGCCATTGCCCAAATTCCAGATGGCCAGTCCGTCAGTGGTCAGTGATCCCGATAATCACACGCTTCCACAACAACATCAAGAAAAGATCAACTAACTCAATATATATACAATATAATGTAATATCATATGTAATGTAATATCATATATATATATATATATCATATATATATATATATATATATATATATATATATATATATATATATATATATATATATATATATATATATATATATATATATATATATATATATATTAGGGCTGTCAGTTTAACGCGTTATTAACGGCGTTAACGCAAACCCATTTTAATGCTGATAATTTTTTTAACGCACTTTTAACGCATAGAGAGAGCAACGGGATCTGTTGGTCCACTTCTTTAACTGTCTATGGCCACGCCATGTCCCGCCCTACGAAGCAGCTGATTGGTTTGGTTTAGGCATTTCACCGCGAGTGGTGAGGATAGTGGATTGGTCAGGGGATAGGACCTGAACAAATGGAGTTACGTTACCTTCGACGCCTGGCCAATAGTAGTGATTGAAGGGCGGGTCTTGTAATTTCGCAGACCGCAAACAAAACAGACACAAGCCTCGGCCGGTTTTAGCTTGCTAGCCGCGTAGCTTGTAGGCTCGTGACGAGCTTATCTTCAGAGCGAGCGAGTAGTGACTCTACAGTCAGTGAGAGAAACAAAGTGTCTCCTCTGTTCTTTCTGACCACGGTGGGAAACCTGGAGCAGGAAAACCCTCTCCTTGATTTTACGTTGGTTATGAACGAGAACGAGAACCAGGAAATGAGACACGGGAAACCAGTTGCTATGAGCCCATAGACAGTAGGACGAGCCACGCTCGCCTCAGGCATGAGGCAGTACTACCTGTAGTATTATCTGCAGGACTATCTGCAGTACTACCTGCAATGGAACATCGAGGTAACAGCGTTACATTATGTGACAGATTATTAGATCCAAGTGTGAATGTTAGTGTGAAATTGAACATAACGTATATGACAATGTTGTTTTCAATAAAAAAACATTGTCACAAAGCAAGCCGATCTACTTTTCCATGCTGATAAGAGAATTAAAGAATAGAAAGAATAGAAGACATTTAGAATAGATAAAAATGTGCGATTAATTGCGATTAATAGCGAGTTAACTATGACATTAATGCGATTAAATATTTTAATCGCTTGACAGCACTAGTATCTTTTGGTATGCATTTCAGAAAAAAATGGTTAGGATTCAGGTGTAATTGCAAATAGTGATTAATCATGATTAATCCACTGAAAATTCTGATTAATTTGATTAAAAATTTTAATCATTTGACAGCCCTAATATATATATATGTCATGGTTTTGGTGTTTTGTCTTATTTTGATAGTCTGTTTTGTATTTAGTTCTGTTTCCTGTCTTATTTTGAAAGGTTGTCTGTCTCCCCTTGTGATGTCTAGTTATACTTCCTGTCTTTTGGTTTTTCCCGCTCTTGTGATTGCTTGATGTTTTCCACCTGTTTCCCAGCCCTTGTGTCACCTGCCTCTTGTTTCCTCGTTATCCTCTGTATTTAGTCTTTGTGTTCCCCTTGTCCTGTGTCGGCTCATTGTATTGTATGTGTGGTGTGGTGTGGTGTGGTGTGGTGTGGTGTGGTGTGGTGTGGTGTGGTGTGGTGTGGTGTGGTCTTTTCTGCGGTCTGAGGTCTGAGGTCTGCGCTCTGCGTTCTGCGGTGTCAAGTTTTTGCTCTGAGTTTTTCGGTACTGTTTGTGCCTACTCATTCCTGGCTTCCTCATTTCCTGGCCTACCTGTTTTTGGAACCACCTGTTGTAAGTTTTGCTAATAAACTCTGTTTTTTGAACTGAACTGCATTTGGGTCCAAGCCTCGCTGCAAACCTAACAATATATATACAGATAAGGGAACATCTGCACCCTGTCAGGATCAGAGGTTCACTTCTAACATTCAAAACATATTTTATATTATTATAATAATCATTGGGTATTTATAACTTTAGCTATTTGTCTTATTTCCCATAATTTATGTTTGTTGTTTTTGTGATCTCTCTGTCTTTTGTGTTCTAGTTTAAATGTTTTCTCTGCATGAATGTGTCCCATCCCTTGTTTTAAAACCAGTGTATACCAGAGATGGGGACTCGAGTTTGAGACTCGGACTCGAGTCGCACTTAAGTCTCACAAACAGCTGACTTCAGACTTGACTTGAGACTATAGACCCAAAAGACATCAGACTTGACTCGGACTCGAGCTTTGAGACTCGTCAACAACCTGTTTTCATGCAGTTACTGCTTTTTAAATTCTCTAAATTCTTTTATGCATTTCTATTTTCTTTTATTGGCGCATATACGTTGGGGAAACTTATGACGAGCTGCATGTCCCCTGCCCTTTGCCATAATGTGCAACATAAAGCATGCGCTATGCCTTATGTGCACGCACTCACATATCAAAAAATGCATTGACAATGGCGACACCAAGTCCTCCCGGAGTTGTGCCTTTTTGTTATTAGTTTTGCTTTCAATAACTTTGTAAACAGTGGCAGTAAGTGAACAGCTACATGCAAGGTGTGTGTGTGGCACCAAGATAAATGATGCCAGATCGACAACGTCGATCTTCATCAGGCATCTCAAAATGCACCCAGATAGGTCTGTCACTTGCTAATGTGAATGAGACGTTCAATTTAGAACATATCGTCACAGGTAACAAGCTAACTATCGCAAAGTGTTGTGCTAATGCTGGGAACAGGCAAATTGTATTTTAATAGTCAGTAGTTGCTGAGGCTCAGACATCCATGGCGCACAGGAGGCGGGACGCACAGATCCATCTCCCCAGGAACAAACGCTGTGTTGAGTGGGCAAACTCATGTGATGTGTATTTGATCCCGTGGATGATTTGTAGGCTATTAAGTGAACAAGGTGTACCCGGTCCACCAAACACTGGGCCACCTTGACTGTCTTAATTATGCACATATTTCTGTTACTGTAGTCCTATTTACTATTTTATTATTTCATCAATGCGTGGCGCAGCGGATCCGTGCGCACTGTCACCTGCCGTGGAGACGCTGGCCTGACTAACCTCTCCTCCACTGAGCCTACTAACACCAGAAAATAAATGGCATTACATCAGTTCATACGTTTGGTCTCTCATAGAGGCTTCACAGTAGTACCAACCTGAGTGATTAACATTAGAGATGCAAACACCAGCGAGTAGTTTTGGTCTACTGAAGGAACAGTCTGGTTTTATTGTCCTAGGCCAGTGGAGATCCGATTAGACCAATGTGGGGGCTGGTCATCAGTGGAATCAGTGATAGTGCACGGCAACACAGCGGTCTCTCCCACCGAGCTGTAGATTCTCTCAACCTGTAGTCTCGACTGTACAGCATAACTGATAACACACTGCTGTTGGTTCATCACCAGAAATCTGTACCATGTAAAGTCTGTTGCTGTGACATTGGAAACACGAAGAGTTGATGCGTTTGTCACCACTTGGTATCTTCCTCTAATATTGTCCATCACTGATGTCGTATTGTCCCCCAAAACTCTGCTCCATGTTTCTTGCTCATATCTAAAGTCCTGTTTGAGCCACTGGATATCCAGATTATCAGCTGCTCCCACACATGGCAGGTCCACTGTTACTCCAAGTCTTGCTTCAATAAATGTCCGATCTATTGAAGTACAAACAGTAATAGTGATGTTGTTCTCATGCGTCACGTTGCCCTCAGTCCAACACTCCTCTTGGTATGGGCCGGAGGCTGAATGGGTCAGGTGGAGGATGGTGTAAGAAGAAGTCGTTTCAAGTCTTCAGGTACTGAGGAGTTGTTGGACCAGAGGTCAGAGGTGCTCCACAGGACAAGCTTCTCCTCACCAACAGATCTGGAGATCAGGCAGGAGTTGGTGTTGTTGGGGAGGTTGAAGGTGTAAGAGGTCCATTCCCGTCAGATGATGATCCATTCTTCTGCATGGATGTTGTTGATGAGAGCAAACAGCAGGAAGGAGAGTTCTGTGTCTGCAGCCATTCTGCTCCAAGGTCGACAAACACTGACACCACTCAGCTCATACGCTCTACACCCTAACCCTCATCAACAGCTGCTCTTTTTCTTTTTTTTTTCCTTTATCTCATCATCAGAGGAAACTTTGCAGCATCAGCTCTCTATCCAGTAATCAATCAATCAATCAAACCTTTACAGGAGTCCAAAACCACAGAGTCTGACGTGTCTTCATACACATTCAGAGAAGAGAGGAAACATCCATAGATAAGAGAGAGGGGGGGTCTGTTTGTGTGTGTGTGTGTGTGTGTGTGTTTCTGTGTGTGTTACTGCATGTGTGTGTGTCTTACTTTGTGTGTGTGTATGTATGTGTGTGTGTGTCTGTGTCTGTCTGTGTGCAGAGGTGGAAAAAGTATTGTACTCAACTAAAAGTACCAATACTTTGATGAAATATTACTCAATTACAAGTGAAAAAGTAGTTCATTTAAAATGTACTTTAAGTAAAAGTGACTTAGTTACATAAAACAAAACAAAAAAAACTGTAAAACAGGGCGGGGTGATCTCTCCCATGTAGTGAAAATAGGACAAGGGGTCAAAATCCCAAACTATTTTGTTTTTAAGAAAAATCTATACAAATGTATAAACATCTATACAAATGTATACACATGTCATAACAACATAACACATGTCACACATGACATTAGATGTATGTGAATTAATTTAGCCAGTGTCCTCCATATACGTTGTCCTACAGGTTGCTAGTGCTAGACAAAAATTAGCAATGCCACGAAACATGTTGTTTTGCTAATTGGCAATTTGCTATTAGTCATGAAAACTTTTGAAGTCGAACGTTTGAACGAATACTTACCAAAACATGCTTCCGCAGATTAGATGTGGAGTTATTGAATGCTACCAGTTCAGTCACCTTTGGTAGGCACATCTGGCATTGCATGATGATACTATTGGCCCTCTTGAATTTAAATGAAAAACAGTCAAGGACTTTCATCATTTTGGGCAGCAGAATTCAATGTTTCAGCTAGCGTTTCTACTGAAACAGTCTCTGAACCGTCGTCGCTCGCCTGATTCACCTCCATCTCCTACAGAAATACTTGGCGCCTGGTAGGCAGCCTAGATGCGGATCATTCCTCACTGTAGTGGTTCCGAACGCAATTTGTTTTCTTCCTTTCGGTTTTCGTTAGTCAAAGTTGTTTTTTTTTACTCAGTAACAGATGGGATTTGTAATGTAGCAAAATACAATACTTCACTAAAAACTTAATCAAGTACATTTTAAATTACCGATTTTAAAAACTACTTGAAAAATACAAAATACACAACAAAACTATTCAATACAGTAACGTGAGTAAATGTATTTTGTTACTTTCCACTGTCTGTGTGTGTGTACAAATATTCTTGTGTAAACCCATCAATGTTCCAGCACTTCTGATACCTTGTCACAGCTGCTTGCTGATACACCAGATGTTGTTGAGATCAATGAGGAGTCCAGTGAGGTGATGGTTAGAGGCTGCATGCACCTTTGATCCTAACATGGAGGAAGCTTTTTTGACCAACTCATTAAATACCAACCACTCCTAAACACCATCTCAGAGTCACAGCGAGGCTATAAGTGCCAACTATTACTTTTCATATTTGGCACCTTAGGACACACACACACACACACACACACACACACACACACACACACACACACACACACACACACACACACAGGATGGTGAGCTAAACGGCTAGCAGAGTACTGTGTTCTGTCTGCTCTCATAAGCAGCCGCCATATATGGTGAAGACACTGTTACCTCTACCCATAAGAACAGAGGGGTATGCTTAATAGTATGCAGACCTGCTGTATGCTAACGGCCCATGATTTTATATATGTATTTAACGGCATATTTATGTTCCTGTATATTATTCTTTTCAAGTGGACTTAAATTGTTGAAATGCGTGTGTCTGAAATTATATTTGACCTAAATAACTTTGACTTTCTGTATGTACTCTTATTTATTCCACAAGGAGAGTTATCTACATTTGTCTGTGAGAAAGCTTATATTGTTCTACTGAAATACAACAGGAGTCACAAAGTCTACAGATTAAACTGTTAAACTACCTGACAGACTTTTAGGCACCTCAGCTTGTCTCTCTGATTCGCATTGTACGTCAAAGGCCAAGATAGTTTGGAGACTTTGTGAAGAGACAGATGTCATTATGCATGCGTTGATGTCACTTCTCTATGCCTTATCTGTGTAGGCCTGTATAAGCCTGTGATTCTCATGTTTACGTTGAGGACTCCTTCACAAATTGCTGCGTGCGGTCTGTGAACTAGTTCTCCTATTCTGCGCAGAATATATGTACTTCAATAAATTACAAAAACCTACATTGGTTTCAGTCTACGACTATTTCTTTGTATTTGTTTCATTCTCAATTGTTTAATTTTTGAACTACTCTACACCTGCTGCACCCTGAATGTTTAATTCCACAACAGGGTGTGTGTGTATGTGTCTGTGTGGTGTGTGTCTGTGTATGCGTATGTTTGTGTGTGTCTGTGTCTTTTTTTACAAGTTTGCTACTTTTTTTAAAGTGGCTTTTAATGTCACTTTCGTTGACCTATTCTCACCTTACTTCTTTCTTTCTTTCTTTCTTTCTACCATCTTTCACGTTTCTCCAAGCTTTTTTGAAGTTTTTGTCGTTTAAAAAAAGTTTTTGTTTCCTTTTTTCATCTGCATTTAAATTTTTTGTTGTTTAGTAAATCTATCGCTGAAATCACTGTATTCTTCCTCTTTATATAAACTTTTATTTTCTACCAAGTATGATTCATGCTGGTCAGGGGGTATTTGGCTTAAAAACACAATTCAAGGAGGGAACATTGACAAAAGTTTGAGAACCACTGATCTAGACCACACTCTGTAATTTACAGAGGCTCAACAATTCCCCCCCAAGAGCAAACATTTGGTGGGACAGTGGTGAGGAAAAACTTCCTTTAAAAAGACAGAAACCCAGTATGTTAAGGAGGCTCAGAGATGACTTGGTCTTGGTTTAGGTGGTCATTAGCCTATGTCGATGACGTTCCACTTCTGCGATTTCTCCGGTGCCGCCGGAAATTCCGCCGGATGTCCGTCCCATTCCTCTTTCTCTGTGTTGTTCTAACCTCCGGTGGATTTCTGAGGACTCTGGTTAACTGCTCCTCAGATCTCTGCAGGGTAAATCCAGACAGCTAGCTAGACTATCTGTCCAATCTGAGTTTTCTGTTGCACGACCAAAACTACTTTTCAACGTACACGTTCCACCAAAACAAGTTCCTTCACGAGGCTATTTAGCAGAGGCACCGTGGCTCCGTCCGGAGTTCAGCGCCCCCCATGACGATTGTGATTAGTTTAAAGAAATGCCAATAAACCAGAGCACGTTTTTCTCTTGTCCCAGAATGCTGTGTGGACTAGACAGACCTTCCTCCGCAGCGCTGTGGAGGAAGGTCTCGGTGACAGAGAGCCATCTTTTCCTCATGCAGCGCTGACTTAAGCCTGGTTCACAGGGGACGATTTTAAAATTGTCGGCCGATTTTCCAATCCTGAGAGACCACACACACGGCGATTAAAAATCACGGGTCTAACAGTTTTGGTCGTACAGTGTGTGGTGCGCAGCACACGGCAAAATCAACACATCACACATGAACCGATTTGACTCCCGAGCATTCCCAGGTCAGACGGGAAATCTGGCAAAATCCCTCGAGATCAAACGTGGCTTCAGAGTAAACAATCACGGCGGACGAAGAGGATGCAGTGGCGATAGTTTGTAGTTTGTTTTTAACCGAAAAAAAAAACATTATCAAAAGAAAAGGCGAGCATGGACTATACTTGCTACATCATGATATGGAGGTCCACCAGACTTTCTGGTGCGCCATGCCGCTGGCTGTTTTGATTTTGTTTCCCGGTGCATCCTCGCCGCCTTGTCACCTCGCTTTCTGATTGGCTATACACCACAGTCCACAGGCTGCGTGCTCGTTTGTCCCCGGGGGACACCACACACGAGGAGAAATCGGGCCCAAAAAATCCAACATGTTGGATATCCCTGATTTGAGATCGGAGCGTTCGTCCTTCCGAGCAGACAAGAGCAGTCTTAACACACCCCACACGGCAGGAATATCTGATCAGATTATTTTACGATAATCGGAGCATCTTTAAGATTATCGTAAGGGGTGAATCAGGGGTAAAATCGGCCTAATTATCCTGCCGTGTGAACCAGGCTTTACTAACCGACTCCTCTGTAGTTCTCTGGTCTTTGGTTTTTGTGTCCGAAGGTCGACGCCTTCAAACATGATCAACAATCATTAAAATGAGATTTCCAAATGTTTTATTTATATGTTTCAAATAATTTAATATAATTTGATATTTCATCTTGATTATTTGACTTTCGGTGTTACGAAACAACACAAAGATGCTCTTTGTTAAAAGAGCAGAAACATCTGCAGGAGAGAACAAACTCAAAATGAACTGCAAATCATACAACATGTAACTGTAAATATTGCTTCATCTTAAGGAGTCACAAGTCAAGAAAAGGTTGAAATTACTAAAGTCTAAATCTTCCCTGACATCAGAGATAATGATATCCTCGGGAAGTGGAAGTCACCCTGAATGATATCAACGTGTTTCACATTTTACACAGTTATAAAGAAGAAAAAGGACGTCCTGCAGGATCGTTGTCTCCCCTTTAACGCTCTCCGGCGCTCCTCCTCTCTCCTGTCTTTGTCCGCGTCCTGCTGGATGTCCATGTGTGTTACAGACCATAATATCCTGTCATGTCACCATGGGTACAATGTCCTAAACGATGCGTGGAATTAAAGGGAAGGTTTCTTTCTCCACCTCGTCCTGTGCAACCCATTCTCACTCCCATCGGGTCACAAAGCGACGCTTGGTCAGGTGCTCTGGCGTCTGTTACTGGCGCTAAAAGTCTCCTTTAGCGTCATGTTTAGGGCCGTACGTTTAACTGACATGCGGCACAAGAACGGGACAGTTAGGTTTAGGTAAAGATGGTGGGTGGGGTTATAAAATGTACGTTGCAGTGACACGGTCTTTCATACTACGACAAAATCATCGGAAAAAAGCATACAACGGTGGAAAAAGCATCCAGAAAAAAGGCACAAAAAAGCAGCAAAAGCATCCAAAAGCTTCCGTTCTTGTCCGAACCCCGTCCGCCAACACAGGACTTTCACCCAGGAGACCGGGGTTCGTGTCCCGTTCTTTTCCCGCGTGTCACTGAAACGTACATTCGTACAAGCGTCATATTTAGACACACTTGGTTGGGACTCTTGGCGTCAGTTTTTGAAGCTCTGGGTCGGGACGTACGTTTAACTGACATGCGGCACAAGAACGGGACAGTTTTAGGGAAAGATGGTGGGTGGGGTTGTCGCTCTTAATACGCCATCTTACAGCGCTGCGGTCGAGCTGCTCGAGTTGTACGAAAGACCGAAAATCTGCGTAGGAATAAACACAGGACTTTCACCCAGGAGACCGGGGTTCATGTCCCGTTCTTGTCCCGCGTGTCACTGAAACGTACATTTATTAACCCCACCCAGCATCTTTCCTAAACCTAACTGTCCCGTTCTTGTGCAACATGTCAGTTGAACGTACGTCCCGTCCCAGAGCGCCAAAACTTGACGCCAAGAGTCCCGACCAAGCGCGTCGAACTATGACGCTAAAGGAGACTTTTTGAGTCAATAACAGACGCCAAAGATACCGAAACCAAGCGTCACTTTGTGACTCGCTGGGAGTGAGAATGTGTTGCGATGTTTGTGTTGTTCCTGTGAGTGAAACTTCAGTCTGTTACTGTGGCGACCGTGTTGTTCAGCCAACGGGTCGAGTATCGTAACGTCCTCCGGGCATCCAACATGTTGGAGCGTCTAGAAAACGTCTCTTATTCTGCTCTCTGGCAGGTCGGTCAGTCCCTGCAGCTCCCTCAGACCCTACAGAAGAAGAAGAAGAAGAAGAAGAAGAAGAAGAAGAAGAAGAAGAAAACAGCAGCCAATCAGAGTCGGACTGAAAACACAGTTAAACATCTGATTCAGTTATTACGATTCCTGCTGAATTATAAATAGAAAATAATAAACAGAGTGTAAAGAATAAGTTAATATGAGTTAATTATAACAGTCTATAAATATATCAGAAAAATATCAAACAATTCTGAAAAAATATTGGGCAAAATATCTAAAAAACAATAAGAAAATGTCAGAAATTATTAGTAAATTAAGGGATGACGGCTGAGTGTCAGTCCTTCTGATTTGATAAATATTAATAGTCATAAAGTTAACTGACCTCCAGCACCATGCGGATGTTGGCTTTAATCTTGGCCGAGTCTTTGGTGAGCGTCTCTGTGAAGCTGAAACACACAACGTTAGCACAACGTTAGCAGAGTTAGCATCTCTCACTCACAATGAACGGAAACCTTTACCCGCAGAAATACACGTTGTTCAAACTGACAAAACTTTATTTTAAATTCCAGCTGAGATCTCAAAACACGTGAACTAAAGTCAGTGTTTTCAGACCTCGCTGCAGGTTTGAAACCACAGAACAGGAATAGTTTGTGTTTCTACTGTGTATGTCGTGATGATAAACTGACGTTGTGAGCTGACTCGTCTTCTTGTCGATGAATCGCAGCGCCTCGTCGTGGTTCATCTCCACAAAGAAGCCGTAACCGATGGCAACAAAGATCCGGGACGAGTCCTCACTGACAGGAAAGAAGAGAAGAGACAGGATGTTTATGCAGCAGTGAAACAGAAACACAATCACATCGACACAAAGTAGAAATGAGTAAAAATCAGAGTGTAAAACTATATATATATATATATATATATATATATATATATATATATATATATATATATATATTCAGTGGACTTTATATCAATATGAATAAAGCACATTCCTTCCTTTGTTCTGCTGATATATTGATACGTCTATAAACGTCCGTGCTACAGCTTGTAGTTGATCGGTATTAACGGTTTCTATCAGAGTTATTGATAAGTGTATCAGCTGCTCACACTTCAGCCTGGACAAAGAAGTTACAGCCGAGATCAACATCCGTCTTCAGCTGCTGAAGGCCCGACTCCTGCAGGAACACGCGCACACACAAACACAACACACACACACACACACACACACACACACACACACACACACACACACACACACACACACACTCATTAAGAGGAGAAAGACACACCTCCAGTAACCTCTGTAGCACTTTTTATTTTGTTCCTGGTGCGTGTGTGTGTGTGTGTGTGTGTGTGTGTGTGTGTGTGTTTGTGTGTGTATGTGTGTCTGTGTGTGTGAGTTTAAGTGTGTGTGGTGTGTTTGTGTGTGAGTTTGTATGTGTGTGTGTGTGTATGTGTATGAGTTTAAGTGTGTGGTGTGTTTGTGTGTGTGTTTATGTGTGTATGTGTGTGTGTGTGTGTGTGTGTGTGTGTGTGTGTGTGTGTGTGTGTGTACCTGAAGACTCTGTATGGTGTTCTTCAGCTGAAGATACTGAGAGATCTTCTCATAAACTGAGTCTCTCTGCTCCAGCACCTTCCTATGGAACACACAAACAATAACAGTTATACAAAAATAAACTTTATTTATAATAAAATTTCAATAAAGTTGTATTCTATTCTCTCTCCCCTCTGGTGGTTTATGTCCTGTAGTTTGGGTTTCATGTGACCAGGTTCAGATAAAGATATTGAATACATGTAAAACTCTGTTACTCCGGACTATTAACTCCAACCTGTCTGCAGTGTTCTGTGGATTATTATTATCAGAGATTAATAAAGTGGAAATACTCCACAAAAAACATCTGCAGCATTTCTGTGTGGCTGAATCAGACTTTAATATTATATATCAATTTGTAATACGATGAAGCCTCAGTTTGTGTCTCTTACTGTAAATCTCTCTTCAGAACTTCGTTGATGAAGTTTTCATACAGCAGAACCTTCTGATCCAGGTTAGCATTAGCATTAGCATCCACAGGCAGAGACATGCTCTTTAAATCCACACTTCCGCTTGTTTAGGAAGATAAACTCGTCCGGTAACCGGCTGAATGTCCGACTGCAGTTAACGTTAACGTTTTGGAGTTATTATCGATCCACAATCTGTCCGGTTAGCATGCAAAAGCCTCATGTAAACACCGAACTGCACCGGATAGGTATCAACACTTACTTCCTGATTTCAAAATAAAAGCAGCAAGCGCTAGAGATAGAATTAGAGTGAATAGACGTAACATTTCTAAAACAAAACTGGTGTAAGAAGTAACGTTACTTAATCTTATCTTTTAAGTGTAAGACCCAATGCTTCTCTTTAAAAATACTCGGCTGAAGGTAACAATCCTGCATTCACGAGTACTGATAGCAACATTTAGGCTATTTAAAGTATTCAAGTAAAAGTACTTGTAATAAACAATATTACCTTTTCAAAAACTCATTCATCCCATTATCTATTAAGCTCCTAAATAGCCGCAAGTAAAAGGCAGAACAGGGCTGCATGACGATGGACATTTGTAATTGTTGTACTTGTGATCTCTTTTTTTAATTTATATATATATATATATATATATATATATATATATATATATATATATATATATATATATATATATATAAATTAATTGTTATGGTATTGTACAGTATCGGTTGTTTGTACATGCTGTCTGTGTTTGTTTGTTTTTACTATGGCTGCAGCATGAGTTAAGTGCCCACGACAAATTTTCCACGATGTGGGACAATAAAATGAATCTTGAATCTTGAAATATTGTTTATTTTCTATTTCACTGTTAACCAACTGTTTACATTTTGACATATTCATATTTTGAATTGTACCTTATTGTTACCCATTCTATATTCATGACACCTTGTTTTACGACCTTTTTATATGTCTGTCTTTGGTTTTTCATCTTACTAATAATTGTAATGTTTATTTGTTTTATTTGCACTCTATCCCACTTTGTACTGCAACTGCTGCACATCGATTTCCCTCGGAATAAATCAAGTTGTATCTTATCTTAAATAGTGCAAAGAAAATCATATTAAATGGATAGATATGTACATAATAATTTCCTTTGGTAATGATTTATAAATATTTGTATTTTTCTCCTTGAACGGAAGCTGAATGTCAAACTTTAAAGCCATTTTTAGTGTTATATAATGTGACAGGCTGACAGGTGAGTCTCTTCTATTTTCTGTGGTTCTGTAGTGGGAGCCTCGTGACGTCACTGTAAACAAACATGGCGGACCGCTGGCGGCTCGCTCTGTGGAGGCTCGTTTAATCTAATTATTTAAAACCGTCCTACGCGTGAAAATGTGTGTATTTTATAAAATTCCTGCGTTTTTTAAGTTTCTGTCGGGCACACGTGGTGCGACACGTGCAGCAGTTAGTGAGGATGAATGATTAGTTGATGAATTTGACGTTTTAGCTGAGCTAGCTTAGCTAGCAGGTTACCAAGGCAACGTAGCCTCAGGCTTTTAGACGTTGTTTTCTTTTCTAAAAGTTGATAGAACAGGCTGCTTAACGTGGTTGTTTTACACACCGAATCAAAGAACAGTGTATCATATTTAAAGTATTTAAAGTATGTTTAAGTAACTTTAATATTATTAAGCAGAACCCAGCCGTCCGGGTTCACTGCTCAGACCCACGGTCCGGTTCACCGCGGGGTCCGGGTTCACCGCTCAGACCCGCGGTCCGGTTCACCGCGGGGTCCGGGTTCACCGCTCAGACCCGCGCTCCGGGAAGATGCAGAGTCAGTGAAGACATGGAGCAGTACAGTATTCTGGGTCGGATCGGAGAAGGAGCTCATGGCATCGTCTTCAAGGCCAAACACATCGAGGTAACTCAGCTGGTCAACAACATTAACTCACTTAACTACGATTAGTTTACTTTAATAACCGATGAATCGATTAAGACCTTTATTTTTAGTTAAAATACAGTGTCAACATTATGTAACTCTCCAAAACACAGACTGAAGTCTGGTTTCAGAAAGCCAAAACAAACATAAATAACGTTTATTCTGAAGGCCAGAGGAGCATATCAGAATGTAGCTTGACTTGATTGTCTCCAGGTAATGTTCCTCTGACAGTTGATAAATCTGTGCACAGGTCTGAGTACCTTGCTTTATCAATAATAAAAATATTGATTGTTAGGGCCACACGGAATCTGCAGACGCAGAATTTTCTGTAGAATTTCCACAGATAAAAAAAACAAACTCTTTTGCAGATTTTGATTCTGGATCACCGCTGAAAACTGTGGAAAAAAAAGAAGCAGATTCCGATTGGGTCTGTTGATTATGACGTGTTGTCTGTCAGACAGGAGAGACGGTGGCTCTGAAGAAAGTGGCTCTGAGGCGGCTGGAGGACGGCATCCCCAACCAGGCTCTGCGGGAGATCAAGGCATTGCAGGAGATCGAAGACAACCAGTATGTGAGTATCAGAGGACGCCATGTTGAGGTCAGAGGTCAGGGGTCAGCCTCACAGCAGGAACACACCGCCAGCGAAGCGCCGTGAGGCGTAGATTCATACTCATTTCTCCACGCCGGTCACAAGCAATTCTTTTCCTCTCCACTCTACAAAACAGCTCAGTGTGTGTGTGTGTGTGTGTGTGTGTGTGTGTGTGTGTGTGTGTGTGTGTGTGTGTGTGTGTGTGTGTGTGTGTGCGCCACTCTGTGCGTCCGTCCGTCTCTTTCTCCGTGTGTCTGATCGCGTGTCTCGCTCAAGACAGCCAAAATTACCATAAACCTTGGGTGTTTTATTTTGTGAAGTATCCGGCTGCGCTGTCGCCTTCCTGTATTTGATTACCTAACTGGGTTGACACATTCACTCGCGGAATAAACAGAGGAGACACTGAAATGATCACTGCTTATTGCAGCCAGTGTGGCCAGACAGATTGGAGGACACTGAAATAAAAACAGCTCCACTTCGCTGTGCTTCCGCCTCCAGTGTATTTTGGCTGTCACACTCCTCGTCCTCTTCCTCAGGTGGTGAAGCTGAAGGACGTCTTCCCTCACGGGACGGGCTTCGTCCTGGTGTTTGACTTCATGCTCTCCGACCTCTCCGAGGTCATCAGGAACTCTCGGCGACCTTTGACCCCGGCTCAGGTCAAAGGTTACATGATGATGCTGCTGAAAGGCGTGGCCTTCCTGCATCACAACAACATCATGCACCGGGTGAGACGACACATGTAGGAAGTAGGGCTCGACAGATACTGTTTTTTCAGGGTCGATATCGCTCATGTGAGTAACGTTGCATCCCAGTATCAAAAACACAGACATTGTAACTTCAGAGAGACGTCACTTACACACTTTTGGGCTGGCGAGTCTTTCTAATTACGCATTTTCACAGTCTTATATTTCAACAGTTTTATGACAAAATGAAACTTTCTTCACTTGTAAAATTATCTTTCAAATTGAACGTCATATGTGTAATGCATGGCTCAGTTCAAACGGGATCAAACCATCATTAGTCTTTCCCCGTTCACTACCGGACAGATTTTTACCAAAAAAAAGTCCCATTTGGTCACTTCATCCTGACTTGAGTTTCTGTTCGTGTAGCCTTTCAGAATAAAAGCCTTGATGTGTGTGTGTGTGTTTGTGTGTGTGTGTGTGTGTGTGTGTGTGTGTGTGTGTGTGTGTGTGTATATGTGTGTGTATGCACGCGTGTGTGTGCGTGCGTGCATGTGTGTAGGACCTGAAGCCAGCGAACCTCCTCATCAGCTCCTCAGGTCATCTGAAGATCGCAGACTTCGGTCTAGCCAGATTGTTCAGTGAGCGGGGAGAGAGACTGTACAGCCACCAGGTGGCCACCAGGTAACACACAGTTTTATAATAATAACAACTTGATTCATGTATATTTGATATTATTTATATAGAGACACTCCTGCTTTCATACAGAGCATCATTACGTGTTGATGATATTTATTAGTTCATTAAAACACAGAATCAGGAAGGAGAGTTGTGATATGCGCTGACAGTGACTCTGCTAACTCTAGTGTGTTTGTGTGTGTGTGTGTGTGTGTGTGTGTGTGTGTGTGTGTGTGTGTGTGTGTATGTGTGTGTGTGTGTGTGTGTTCAGATGGTACAGAGCACCTGAGCTGCTGTACGGAGCCAGAAAGTACGACGAGGGAGTTGATCTGTGGTGAGAAAACTACAACCAAACCAAAAAAATATTAATACTGAAAATACTCAGTATTACTAAGACTACTCATATGACTTACTACCTTTTGGTTCCTTTAAAATCCCTTTATTGTTGCCTCAGAATCACAGCTGTACCCATTGCATCCATGTTGCAGACTTTGTATAAACCTATTAACCAAACTATAAATATACGTTAAGATACTAATTGGTACCTGATAATTCAGCATAAGGTTGTCCTCTTGTATAGTACAAATCATTTGTACCAACGTTAGTACTTCCTTTTTATTCTTGCTCTGCATGCTTGTATCCTATTTCAGTTTCAATAAGGTTGATTTTAAGTTATTCTTCACGGTGACTCACAGTAACTCAACGGTTGTGATTGGTGCCTCGATTTGGAAAAATTGGAAATGAGCTTGAATGGGCTCTTGGCCAGACGGACTTGCAGAGCTAATCTCAAATTTGTCAGGGTTTACCCAGGCTAGTTTAATACATGAATAATTAATGTAGTGCAGTTCTCAGAGTTGAGCAGCAGAGGGCGCTGAAGGCATGTCATCACTGAGTGCTGGATTTAATTCTGACTTGAGTTTCTGTTCCTGTAGCCTTCAGAATAAATGTACCGATGTATGCTTGTGCGCGTGTGTGCGCCTGCCTGCGTGACTGTCTTGTCTGTCTGTCTGTCTGTCTGTGCGTGTGTGTGTGTGTGTGTGTGTGTGTGTGTGCGTGTGTGCGTGCATGCGTGCGTGACTGTCTTGTCTGTCTGTATGTTTCTGTTCCTGTAGTCCTTCAGAATAAAAGTGTTGATATGTGTGTTTGTGTGTCTGTCTGTGTATGTGTGTGCATGTGTTTCAGGGCAGTGGGCTGTATTTTCGGCGAGCTGTTGAACTCGTCTCCATTGTTTCCGGGAGAGAACGACATTGAGCAGCTCTGTTGTGTCCTCCGAGTGCTGGGGACTCCAACACAGGAAAGCTGGCCTGTAAGTCACCTCTCATTTTCTACAGACACGAAGCCTCATAGATCCATACAGCTGTCTTAACTTCTAAACATCTCAAAATATACATACGGAGACTTTAAACTAGAGTTAGACGGTTATCCGCTGATTGTAAATATCTGTTTATATGTCAGCTGATCAGTAAGATAAGATAATTGTTTATATAAACTCTATAAAAGTCCACAACACTTTTAAACTTAATCGAAGCATTGCATCAAAAGTAGCACCCCATCTGTTCAGTGTCATAGCTCGGTCAAAAACAAAACACAGAGACAGAAATAGAGAAAGAAAAGAAATACTGCTGGAATGTGTGTCAGTGGTCTGCAGATCCATGCTGTGTATAACAACATCCATTTGTTCTACAGGTTATCACTTTGATATGTTATAGTCCATGGCACTAGCAACCTGGTATGGTGTTTTAAAATGACTTGCTTGTCTATGATACCTCGGCTCATCTCAGACATTTTTATTAATTTTTTTTAACTAAATTGAGCTCGAGGTTTTCAAAAAAAGAGGTGGGTTCAAAATGACTCATGACGAAATCTGATAGGTACGCATCCCCACCGAAATCGACGCCTATGCAACTAAGGATTATTTTTCACCTGATTATCTGGATGAATGGATTAGTTGTTCGGTCTCTAAAATGTCAGAAAATATTGAAAAAAGTGTTTCCCAAAGCCCAAGACGACATCCTCAAATGTCTTGTTTTGTCCCCAAGTCAAAGATATTCAGTTTCCTGTCACAGAGGAGAGAATAAACTAGAACACATTCACATTTAACACGCTGGCATCACACAAGTCTCACTGTTTTTACATAAAAAATTACTCAAACCGAATAATGTAATTATCAAAATAGCTCTACACTTTATGTAAGCTTTAAGTAAGTATGTAAGGAGGGAATGAAAGAAGAAAGAAGGTACGTAGGGAAGAAAAGAAGGATGAAAGAAAGGAGGTAAGGATGAAAAGGGAAGGAAGGAATAATAAATAAGGAAGGACGGGAAAAGGAAAAGAAGGAAAGAAGACGGAACAAAGGAAGTACGTAGGGAAGGAAAGAAATGCAGAGAAGAAAGGATGAAACAAAGAAGGATTCAGTTTCCTGTCACAGAGGAGAGAAGAAACTAGAAAATATTCACATTTAACAAGCTGCCATCAGAGAATTTGGGGAGTTTTTTTTGGAGAGAGGGAGACCTCTGCAGATAAAAACCTCCCTAACGATGAACACTGAAGGAATTCTTATGGCGTTATTTTTTTGTCAAAAGTTATGAGCGTGTAACACACGCTCACAAGCACATTATGTTATTTCACACGCGCAAAAATGAACCTTCAGCTGGCATGATAAAAGTACTCGCGCACAAATTCAACAACCGAGAGGTGTAGGTAGCTGCGAGCGAGCGCCTGGCTACTCTTACTCTGCTTGTACAGTGGAATCCTGCTCGCGCGCAGCGGCCTTCTGCTCGCGGAGTGGATTTCTGCTCGCTCAGCTGATTTCTGCTCGCTCGAGTACATGACTTTTGACAATTTGGGGGCAGAAACCAAGGAGGGCACTGACCCTCTTACGATTGGTCACTTTCACACAGGGACATCCTTGATTGACAGCTCTCATTACAGGAAGCACGGAGTCAAAGTATCTGACGGAGTTCAGTCATTCAGTTAACACTGCACAGTGGACGGAATGGCGGCGACACCTGAAGATGTAGGCGTAAGTGATATTGATGATATGATGGGGGGGCTGTGTGCTTGACAGTGTTATAGCAATTTAATCTGAAATTTGTTGAGAATAAACTCATTAAATATTGAGAATAAAGTCGCTGTATTTCAAGTTTTTTTCTCAATATTTAATGAGTTTTTTCTCGAAACACAACGACTTTATTCTCAATATTTAATGAGTTTATTCTCAACAAATTTCAGATTAAATTGCTATAACACTGTCAAACACACAGCCCCCCCATCATATCATCAATATCACTTACGCCTACATCTTCAGGTATCGCCGCCATTCCGTCCACTGTGCAGTGTTAACTGAATGACCGAACTCCGTCAGATACTGTGACTCCGTGCTTCCTGAAATGAGAGCTGTCAATCAAGGATGTCCCTGTGTGAAAGTGACCAATCGTAAGAGGGTCAGTGCCCTCCTTGGTTTCCGCCCCAAATTGTCAAAAGTCATGTACTCGAGCAAGCAGAAATCAGCTGAGCGAGCAGAAATCCACTCCGCGAGCAGAAGGCCGCTGCGCGCGAGCAGGATTCCACTGTACAAGCAGAGTAAGAGTAGCCAGGCGCTCGCTCGCAGCTACCTACACCTCTCGGTTGTTGAATTTGTGCGCGAGTACTTTTATCATGCCAGCTGAAGGTTCATTTTTGCGCGTGTGAAATAACATAATGTGCTCGTGAGTGTGTGTTACACGCTCATAACTTTTGACTAAAAAATAACGCCATAAATTCTAACCGGGAGAAGCTGACTGCAATTAACACTACAAGTCCCATGATCCTACGCTGTTTTGTTTTAAAAAACAAATACCTTTTGCTACCATTATGCTTTGGGTCGACACTGCTCCAGCATTTCAGAGACCCTAAAACTTTAACATTTGGAAACACAGCGGCCCCTGTTTTGGTTTGAAAACTACTGCATACATTGTAGTCTGGACGGGCACAAATGACACTGAAACTAGCGTTTGCCTCCTGATTGGGTCTCATCAGTCATGAATATTTTGAGAATATTTTTTGACTGCTTAACGTCACAAAACTCTGTCTTTTGGTATTGTTTTGATTGAGAGACCCCTAGAGGCAGAAAAGTACATATTGTGCATTTAAATACATCCGTTTATAAGTAATACCAGTTGTAAAAGTAGATCAGTGTGTTGACGCTCTCTGTTGTCTTCGTGTTTCTCTCCAGGAGATCGTGGAGTTACCAGATTACAATAAAATCACCTTTAAGGAGAATCCCGCGATCCCATTGGAGGAGATCGTCCCTGACACGTCCCCTCAGGCCGTCGATCTGCTGTACAAGTTCCTGGTTTACCCGTCCAAACAGCGCTGCTCCGCCAGACAGGTAGGATACAGGAAGTGGAGTACCTCAGGGTTTGACCTGAGTTCCTATCTTCTTTACTGTTTGAGTGCTTGTATCGCCATATTCAACAACGTTATCGTTTTTTTTGTCATATCTTGCAGCCCTGATGCATGTACAGCAAGGGCTCGCATATTTATCACTCAAAGGTCCATATCTGATTTTAATTCAAGCTTAGCAGTAACGATTGGCGATAACTAAATAACATGGACTCACTTATAACTTTTAAGCAACATGCATTTAAGTTGAGTTCTCGGTTTTCCTGGTCACCTTGTGTACTGTTACACCACCACCGTATGTATATATATTCAACGTCACTTACAATTTATTGATCAATAGAAAATGTGTTTAAAAATAGAAAATGCTATATAGCATAAGGTATAGTATCCATAACACAAGTTATACCATGGTCTGGGTGAATACTCGATTCTGATTGGCTGCAGGGTACAACAAGCTCCCTAGAGCTAACCCTTACTTATAGGCTGGAAACAGGCCTGTACGTGTCAAAAGGTGGAGTTCCTCAGGGTTCGACCTGAGGTCCTTTCTTCTTTTTTGTTTGAGTGGGTTCTCCCCCCTGCCCTCTAGGAGGCGCTACAGGAGCCGCTAAGCCTGTACAACCAGGCTCAGAAACCGTTTCTTCCCACAAGCTGTCACCCATCCGAACCTGGCTACCCGCTGAACTTTACTGAGATCCTTCTCCTCTGCCCTTTCCTCCTCCTGTTACTGCATTTTAATTAAGCCTTTTGCACAAGTACATTTACAAAAGTTACACGTTTAGAATATAATTCACATGTCTTTTATGTGTACTTTGTTGGAGTATGGAAACTAAGACCTACCTATTTTGTTATATAATGTGCCTGCATTGTGTCAATGACAATAACATCGAATTGAATTGAGTTTATTGAGGATAAAGTAAAAAAAACAACAACAAATAGATATGCATAGTTAGATACACAATCAAGGCAGTTATACCCATAAGATGGAAGGAAAACACAAACAGATAAATATATTTGGCGGGGGGTTTTGGGGTCCTTCCTTAACCCTCTGAGGACAAAAGACAAATGAGGGTTCTGCTTCAGGGCCAAATTATCTCTTTACACATTGCTCTGGAACAATTTTGTTTGTTGAGTTAGTTCTGAACATTTTGATATGAAACACAAGGGGATCATATATATGCAAACCCCTTAAAAGGAGAATTCAAGAAGATATCTATAAAAAAAAATTAGTCTATATCTTTGACGTTCCACTTCTTGGGATTGCTCCGGTGCTGCCAGATATTCCTCCGGATGTTCGACCCCTTCCTTTTTCTTTGTGTTGGCGTTCTAAACTCTGGTGGATTTCTGAGGACTCTGGTTAACTGCTCCTCAGATCTCTGCAGGGTAAATCCAGACAGCTAGCTAGACTATCTGTCCAATCTGTGGTTTCTGTTACACGACTAAAACAACTTTTGAACGTACACATGTTCCACCAAAACAAGTTCCTTCCAGAGGCTATTTTGCAGAGGCACTGTGGCTCCGTCCAGCGCTTAGCGATTAACGATTGTGATTGGTTCAAAGAAATGCCAATAAACCAGATCCAGGAATGCTGTGTGGACTAGCCAGATTCTCCTCCAACGTGCTTTGGAGGAAGGTCTGGCAAAGCGAGACTGTCTACAAATAGACCTCAGAGGGTTAAAAAAAAGGTGAAATTTTTCAATTAAAAGAAATGCAATTTCCCTGTATACTTTGTGTCTCTTTGTGGGATTTTACATCTCTTCATAGTCATGTTGTGTCTCCTTTTGTTTTCTTTGGGGTTGTTTTGCGTGTCTGAACCGTTATTATCACCTTATCTGTGTCTGAAACGTAACTGTAACACTCAAAAAGCTTAAAGACAAAACTTGCAAAAGACAATCTTTAGATCTGAGGAAAATCTTTTGTTAACATTCATTCGGCTTCGGTACTGCACCTAAACCTTATAATGTGCCCCTATTTACAATATCGTCTTAACACAGAAACAAACAAATAGATATGTATATACACCATAAAATACCCACAATGCACCTGGCAGACTGATTTATTGATTGACTTCTCATCTCTTTAGGCTCTCCTCCACCCGTACTTCTTCTCCTCTCCTCTTCCTGCTCACCACTCAGAGCTCCCCATCCCTCAGAGGGGGGGCCGACCCCCCCGCCAGCGCCTGCAGGCTCCGCCCACTGACTTCTCCGTGGACCTGCCCCTGCAGAACAGCGTGGTAGACCCCTCGCTGCTGCAGGGACACGCCTCCTGCGTCTTAACGACCCACCGACCGACCAATCACCTTCCTCCTTCAGTGACTCTCTGCTGATGTTTTACACACACTTTTATATTTTATTTTAATTTATTTGTGGTCTGTTTCACTCGCGTGTTTTTTCTTCACTCTGTTGATAAAGTTCTTCATGTGTCATTGTTCTTTCCTTCATAAAACTATAACCGCAGTGAAAATACATACAACATGAAATGATAATAAAAGGAGATGATAATATAAGAAAACACGTGTGCCCCTCTGTGTGGAGTTTGCATGTTCTCCCAGTTAGCGTTAGCGTTAGCTTTGTTTCCTCCCAAAAGTCCAAAGACATGCAGGTGTTTGTTCAGTTAGGTGTTGTGGACATTAAGCGGCCCGTAGGTGTGAATGTGAGCGTGAACGTTGTCTATCTCTCTGGCTACATCCACACTACTACGTTTGGTTTTAAAAACAAATATCTTTTGCTACATTAACGTCTCATGTCCACACTACTCTGGTGTTTCCGAGCCCCTAAAACTTTAACATTTGTAAACACTGCTGCCCCCCGTTTTGGTCTGAAAACTCCGGGGTTGCTTTGTAGTCTGGACGGACACAAACGGAGACATTTGGAAACGGTGACGCGGGTCAGTCAGTCTTACCGGTTAGGTAGCTTATAGACCTTTCAGTAACAGTTTTGTCTGCCTGTCTGTGTATGTCTCCGTCTGACTGTCTCTTTGTCTCTCTGTGTGTCGGTCTGTGCATCTGTCTGTCTGCCTGTCTGTCTCTCTCTCTGTCTGTCTGTGTGTCGGTCTGTGTATCTGTCTGTCTGCAGTGTTGGGAAAGTTCACTTTCTACATGAACTAGTTCAAAGTTCAGTTCACAAATTTTAAAATGAACTAGTTCAGTTCATAATTTATACTTCAAAATTATGAACTAAGTTCACAGTTCCAAAAATGAACTAGTTCATAGTTCTTATTTTCCCACAGCCCATGATATAGAACCACAGACAGCAATTATTAACACTGAAACTATGCGTCAGATTTCATCTTCATATCCAATTTTGAATCCTTATCAAACCAGGGTTTACATTAGCATTGAGGGGACAGCATTTCCCCATTGTTGCTTTAACATGCAGAAACTGGGCAGCATGTTAACTACTGCCCATCCTCACAGCGCCCAGGGCACCACACACACACACACACACACACACACACACAAACACACAGAGACAGGAGTCACAGCTGCAGCTGGGAGATGACAACACGGAGCCGCTACTGTACGCAGTTAATGGGATTTGGGTCGAGGATCTGTCTTGACTGTCTTGATTTTTTTATTTGCTTGCACATACCTTGAAAGGCTAGCCGGCTGCTTCAGTTCAGGTGCCGTTTCACGTTTGCTGTGGATGTGACTGAAGTGCGAATTTTCTTTTTGAAAGCCGGCGGGCAAAGTTTGCACAGAAATGTACGATTTTTCCCATCCTCACCGACCTTGTCATAAAACTCGTAAAATTCATACGACGCCTCCTTGCTGCTGTCGCCTCCATGCTGCTTTTTGTTTTGATGCTTGTTCGATGCTTTTTCTTTCGCGTGCAGTGGTGCGACACTGGTGGCTGCTGTTGCCAGATTGGGTGTTTTTTCCGCTACATATGAAGGCCTGTTTACGGTGTGTTTTAGCCGGGTTTTCGCCTGGAAGGCTCTATAGAAATCTGGCACCCTATTGATCGAAGTTAAACTGAGAGATCGTGCCGTTCACAAACACCAGAATGAACGAGTTCACAGTAACGTTCATCAGGCAGTAATACAGTACATTCAGTTCACGTTCACCCAAAATATGAACGAGTTCATGAACTATCGTTCAATGAACGCGTTCAGGCACAACACTGTCTGTCTGTCTGTCTTTCTGTCGGTCTGTCTGTCTTTCTCTCTCTTTCTCTGTCTGTCTACCTGTCTCTCTGTCTCTAAGCCACGGGTGTCAAACTCAACTTCTCTAAGGGCCACACTGGAAAATGAGAATCACATCAAGGGCCAGACATGTAGAGTTTATTGACATGCTTTTATTTAATCGAAAAAGTAAAATATCTTTGACTGTATTATTGCATGTGTCATATAACATCGAAAAAAAGTGACAAAAACTTTGGCAAAAGTGACAATAATGTCGGAAAAAGTTACAAATCATCAAAAAAAATGACAACAACATCAGAAAAAGCGACAAAAACTAGGTGGGCCAAAATGTATTGTGAACCTAAACTGATATGCGGGCCGCATCATAATCTGCGAGGGGCCAGATCTGGCCCGCGGGCCTTGAGTTTGACACGTGCTTTAAGATAATAATTTCCTGCCCTTACTTTTCACCGTTGTTCTTTCTCCAAAGTATTTTCTGTTTTTACAAATTTAGTGCAGTAAAAAGTGCAATGTTTTACGTATAAAGAAGCAGAAATATTCAAGTAAAGTACAAGTACCTCATAATTGTATGATAGAAGAGAAAAGGCGACCAAAACGTCAAAAGAAGCAACATAAACGTAATAAAAATTTTTCCGAAAAAAGCAAAAAGAAATCAATCTTTTTATCGAAATAAGTAATTAAAGAAAGAGAATAAATTCAGTTACTTTAGTTTCACTCGTCCAAAAAAAACAAATTAAAGGAACTCGACCCAAACTGTGTTTCCCCTCCCACTTCCTGTTCCTCCTCCGACAGCTCGGCGTCACTCAGACTCTCTCTAGAGAAGAGATCTGTCCTCCACTCTGAGAGTATCTGCATCGCTTTATTATCTCTATAACTCCTTACTTTAATATCTTTATAACTTCAACATCTGCATCAAACTGTCCTCCGCTCTGTGAGTACCCTTTATTATCTTTATAACTGCATCACTTCATCATCTGCATAACTTTAATAACTTGATAACTGCTGACTTTATGATCTGTATAACTTTATTTATCATCTGTATTCTCTACCTGAACTGCTGAACTGATCTCTTTGTTTAATCTTTGTTTTATCTCTTAGTTTTTTCTGTCTGTTACTTTAACTAATAATTATTAATTTTATAAACTGTAACTACTATTTCTGGTAATCAAAGAAGATGTGATTAAAGAACGCTCATTTCTTTCCCTTGTTTTTCTTTCCCGTTCTCTCAGACACACTGTGATGATGTCAGATTATTGGCAGCTAGCTGATTGGTCCCCTGCTCCATACCAAACATCGATGTTCAACACAAAGGTCAGAATCACGTTTCATATTCGCTCTACTGATGACTGCACTGTGGACAGTAGAACTCAACTTGTTTTTGGTTGTTGTCCGTCTTTTCATCTTCAACTTTGACTGTCTCACTGTGTGTTTTCACTTCACTGGAACAATTTGTCTTGTTTAGCATTCTACCAAGCTAGCTAGGTAGCCCTGGCGTTAGCTGGTAACTAGTCTCGCTTTGCCAGACCTTCTTCCACAGCGCTGCGAAGGAAGGTCTGACTAGTCCAGACAGCATTCCTGGATGGGAGAAAAACGTGCTCTGGTTTATTGGCATTTCTTTAAACCAATCACAATTGTCTTGGGTGGCGCTAAGTGCCGGACGGAGCCACGGTGCCTCTGCAAAAATAGTCTCGGAAAGGAACTTGTTTTGGTGGAACATGTGTACGTTCAAAAGTAGTTTTAGTCATTTAACAGAAACTCAGATTGGACAGATAGTCTAGCTAGCTGTCTGGATTTACCCTGCAGAGATCTGCGGAGCAGTTAACCAGAGTCCTCAGAAATTTACAGTCTATAGCTGCATCTCACGTCGCTTGAATTGCATTCTCGACTCCTCCCTTATCTTCCTCACGTCTTAGTCCCTCCCATCTAGGAGGCACGTGAGAGACGCAAGGAAATCACGGGAGGAGAGAGGCAATGAGCAAATGTGTTTTAGAGGGATGACACGTCCTTTCCTCGCGCACTTGAATTCGTCAGCTGTTTGTTATTTTCTCACCTATAGCTCCTCGATGATCCCTCCTCAATGACGCCTGATCGATGCTCGCTCCTCGGTCCTCGGGGCAGAAATAAGAGCTTTGAGACGGCCTTCAACGAGGAGGGACAGAACAACTTCTGGTTCAGCCGAGGACTGAGGAGTCGAGGAGCTATCAGATAAGATGTACCCTATGACTCTTATCTGATCTTCTTAACAAATACAAATAACTGTTCTGCTCCTCACAGGTTAGCCCCGCCCCTTCACACAACTTCCTCCAATCACCAAACATGTCCCATGATGCCGAATGGCTGGCAGCTGCCAGTCACCAGTTCATCACTTCCTCCCACTGGTTGGATGACTCCAGCTGTGCTTATGTCCCGCCTCCTCCTTCCTCCTTATATGGTAATCCTGCAGTGACTCCGCCCCCAACTTGCCTCTTCCCCTCAACACCTGGATGGAACGGTTACTACCCCTCCCCTTCCTCCTCCAGTGATTGGTTACCTGGCAGTCTGTCATTGGGGTGGAGCAGTGCACCAGGTGAGATATCTACCTGTTCGTTACCACGTTCAGCCCCGACAAAACGTAGCAACACGTTTATTTAAACTGAAACGGGGGTACGTTGAACATCCTGTTGTCCTGTGTAGATAAGCGCTCTGCCTTTTTATTAACCACGAGTTTACAGACACGTCTCTGCTGATTGGGTATCACAGACAATAAACCAGTCCCTCCAGAAAAACGTTTTTTTTAATTGTTTTTTGTGATTGTTGCGGGCAAAAATCTGTGATTATGCGGCACGTTTTCTTAAAAAATGCGATGTAATAGGCAGGATATTTATGCAATTTTATGCGATGAAATTGCGGGAACTTGCAAAAACTGCGGTTTGATGAAAGAGAAAAAAAAGTGATTCCCCCAACACCGTGTTCTCACTAGGCCCCCGCATTAATATGCAGACTTTGGCTGATTATGCATTGAATTCTGCGATTGCATAATCACGTTTTTCTGGAGGGACTGATAAACGAGAGGCACACCCACCTAACGGAGAAAACATATTTTGCGCACCGTTCCGAGGAAACATGTCAGTAGCAAAACAGTGCACACCGTTTAGAGATTGAACGTGCCCCTAGTTTTAGTTCTGTGCTGGACTTTAGAAGAACCGGTTTGCACTTCCAGACAGACTTCCACAGGTTAGAGTAGACGGTCCTCCCCGGAAAACGCTCCCCTAGAGACAGAGCGCAATTAAGTCCCTCCCCCACCGGAGGGGAAAACAGCTCTCCTCTCCCTGACATGTATAGCGTGACGGTTTCCTCCTCGTTGATTCCGTCTGCTACAAACAACAGAAAAATGCCTAAACGCTGCTGTGTGGCGATATGCTCTACAACAATGTAAAGAACCCATAGCTTAAGTTTTTATAAGCTGCCGTACCAAAAAACTGAGCTTTTATGAAGACAAAAGTGGAAACAAACGTGAGCGGTGTGTCACAGGATGTTTCATGTTTTTCTCGGTGTGTGTGTGTGTGTGTGTGTGTGTGTGTGTGTGTGTGTGTGTGTGTGTGTGTGTGTGTGTGTGTGTGTGTGTAGAGCAGCGTGAGTGTGTGAGCTGCGGGACGAGCAGCGCCCCCCTGTGGAGTAGAGACGCTGCGGGTCGACACCTGTGTAACACCTGCTGCCTTCAACAGAAACCCAACAACAGGCCGCTGCTGATACCAAAGAGAAGAGCTGTTAGTACACACACACACACACACACACACACACACACACACACACACACACACACACACACACACACACATATATGTTTTCATATAATGTGTGTCAAATGTGTTTGTTTTCAGATTGTAACTCAGAGAAAAGGAACTCAGTGTGTGAACTGTTTGACTGAAACGACGACGCTGTGGAGAAGAAACTCTGCAGGAGAACCAGTCTGCAACGCCTGTGGGCTCTACTACAAACTACACAAGGTACTTAAACTCTACTGCAAACTACACAAGGTACTAAAACTCTACTACAAACTACACAAGGTACTAAAACTCTACTGCAAACTACACAAGGTACTAAAACTCTACTACAAACTACACAAGGTACTAAAACTCTACTGCAAACGACACAAGGTACTTTAGATCATGTGTCTAAAACAAATCAAAGTACACGTCAAATAAATGTTTTTTATTTTATTTATATTTTATATTTTTATATTTTAGATAGTTCTAATCATGCTGATGTTTGCCTAAGTGTTCATTTTTCTGATCAGTTTGGTTTTTATTAGTTATTTGATGCTATAAAAACGGGCTGAAACGTCATGATTGACAGCTGGGATTGACTCCTGATTGGTCGGGCAGGTATGTGGGCGGGACTTTGGCGGCTCCACCGCCTGATCACTACTGCGTAGACTCTGGCTCAAACATTACAAGAGGGAAGCATCCACATCCAGGAGATTTTGGCTTCAGCGGCAGGAAGTAGAGACGCGTCGGCCATCTTTAGAGACAGCCTGTGTTTTAAATGTGTACTTTGTGCGTTTCAGGTCAACCGGCCGCTGGCGATGAAGAGAGACGGAATCCAAACCAGAAACCGTAAAGTGACCAATAAGAAGAAGAGGAGCAGGAAATCCGATCAGTCAGAGATTAAGCTGTCCATGCCGGTCCCCTTCTGACCTCTGCTTCCTCCTCTTCTTCGTCTTTAAAGATGCCATATTAAGCTCATTTTCAGGTTCATAATTGTATTTTAAGGTTGTACCAGAATAGGTTTACATGGTTTAATTTTCAAAAAACACCATATTTTTGTTGTACTGCACATCTCTCTCTCTCTCACTACTGCAGCTCCTCTTTTCACCTTGTGTTCAGGTCTCTGTTTTAGCTGACAGAGTGAATCATCTTTTCTTCTGTACTATCTTTGATTCCACTCGCACATGCTCAGTAGCTCAGATCGTACATCATGTCAGTTAGCTCCATAGACAGTAAAAGAAAGGTTGTTTCTCCAACTTTGGTCAGTTACAAGGCAGGATTAGTCGGGAGACTTCTTCTAAACAAGGGCGCACATGGAAGTACTTCTTTTGTAGATTATGGTGAACTTGTGTTTGTTGTAGCAGTGCTTTGCCATTGAGAACAAGCTAGCATGCTAGCGCTAGCATGCTAACGGTTCTGGTTAGCCCGTCGTTTCGGCTAAATACGTAAAAAGACGTGCAGATTTTGAACAGCTCACCCGGAGACTTAAGGCAGGACACATTCAGAAAGCCGTATCTCACTCAAAACAGCATGGATAGATTTTTTTCAAGTTTGTATGCGTGTGGAAGCACCAGAGACACAAAATAACACCCCAAATCCCATAATATGGGCACTTTAATAAACTTATAAATACATCTTCCTGTGAACTGATTCTTTGACTTAAATAAAGCGTTTCACTGTTTGAATCAGTTTGCTCTTTAAGTGACTTCTTTTTGTATCCATCAGTCTGAGTATCGATGTGAATATCCTGTCACTCAATCAAACAATCAATCTTTGGGCGCCTGGGTAGCTCACCTAGTAGAGCGTGCGCCCATATACAGAGGCTCAGTCCTTGACGCAGCAGCCACAGGTTCGGTTCTGACCTGTGTCACTTTGCTGCATGTCATCCCCCCCTCTCTCTCCTCTTTAATGTCTAAAGCTGTCCTGTCAAAAATAAAAGCCAAACAAACAAATCAATCTTTATTTATATAGCATTTTCCATACATGTCAATGTAGGCCGCAGCCTCAAAAAGGCCCATCAAAGCTCCGGCCATCCTTTAACCCTTAGCTATGTCCCAATTCAGGGGCTGCAGCCTTTGGAGGCCGCATCATTGGGTTTTATTTAGTACAATTTCCTATGCTGACTCCCCCATAACTGATTATTGGTCCCCTGTGTGCCACCCCACTTAAATAATCCTGGAATCACCCGTTTTCAGGCTGCATTATTGTGCACCTGACACTGAAACAGGAAACTGTTCCTGTTTAAATCTGCACACATTTTGTATGCTAAGTTTCCAGTTTCTTTCACCAATGACTGCTGAAGAAGAGGCCTCAGCCTGCCTAAAGAGCATCACTTGTGGATATGAAAGCAGACTGCTGGTATCACTGGTCTGACTTTAACTCACCTCCACCCCCCCACCCCCCCAGTCTGTCTGCTGCTGCATGGAGGTCGCTCTTGTGCAACTCAGGAGGCTTCTGGTTTTCCGGACCCAGAAAAAAAAGGCCAAGAGAGGAAAAGGGAGATGAACAGAAGGAACAGAGGGCGGTTGGTGGTCGGAGGCTGGCCAAAAGGCTCGCTACCTCTCTCTCTGTCGCTTTAACTCTCTCTCTCTCTCTCTTTATCTCTCTCTCTCTGTCTCTCCATATCTCTCTCGCCCTCCCTCTCTCTCTCTCCCTCTTTCTCTTGCTCTGCCTCTCTCTCTCTCTCTCTGTTTGTCTCCGGGCGGTTATGGCACTGAGCTGTTGATGGATGACACGAGATTAGCAACCACAGCACGCACACACACACACACACACACACACACACACACACACACACACACACGCACACACACGCACACACGCACACAAACAAGTAAACGGTTGGTGAGCATAGTTTTTTTGAACATTTTGTTCGTTAAACACACCAGAATGCACTTTCTGGGGGGAGTTATTATGAAGCAACAGACATGACATGTCTGAGGCAAGACGTGTCTGTTTCGTCAATTTATTTCCCTCTTTGTGTCTCCATGGGGCCGCTGACCGCCCTCGGGCCCCTGGGTCATTGCCCAAAGGTGAGATGGGCGGATGATCCCGAAGCTGACTACAATTTATAATACAGTTTATACATGCACATCATATTATTCTGTCCGGTAATGTGGAAAAACAGACATCTGTGGGCGTCTGAGAGCTGATTTTGTCTTTTTTTCCATCTTCACATCATTAAGTGGAGACACTACAGGCAAACCATAATTTTTCAATTTTGAATGTTTTTGGGCTATTTTGCTTCCGTAGCGTGTCTTTTGAGCTTCACCAGACCAAGCTCAATCTTTTAAGGTTGAACATTAGTCTGGGGAGTCTGCTCTGTATTTTCTACTGCACAAGAGGCGTGACCAACGGGCATAGTTCAAATGTCTCTGTACGCAATTGGATAGTCCTTCAACCAATCAGACCAACGATCCGGGTGACGCAGCAGCGACAGCGGCATCAACGGGTTGCTGCCATGGATGCGCAGAAGTGTCGGCGAGTTTCAGATATTCTGTCCAATAAACAAGCAACCGTGAGTTGACCGAGTGACGTGCGTTTACAGTGTTTGGTGCGTTTGACAAAGTGCAGTGTGAACGTAAACTGAACCAAATGAAACATACAACAATGCTGCAACTTCACCCCCTGAATCTCACCGAGTCGTCCGAGCTACAGGTGGGAAAGCGGCCTGAGATTCATCCGTTTGGATCAGCTGAACAAGTTCAACACAGCTCAGGTTTTCGGGGTTTAAATGAACTCCCGGTTGAATCCAAACACAGCACGCAGGTTCAATAAAAGCATTTTTATTTATATCTGATAATAACTGAACTCATGGATCATCTCAGAATAACTGCAAGTCATTTATTAAATTCTCTGTCAGCTGCGTCCACAAAGCAAACATCAGTTTATAAATCTGTACACGCGGCTGTGTGACATCATCGCCTGCCTCTGTATGTACAGCTGATCCATGATGTCACAGACAGGGAGCTAACGTATACTTCCTGTCCGCCGCTTAGCTACACAATAGCTGTATCTGCTCGTCAACACACACAGACTGCTTTAATGTTAAACTTTTAAACCCCAAATGTTGATTTCAAAACTTTACTTTCATGCAAACATGACGAGTCAAACAAACATTTTAAATTACGCATCACAAAGTCATCGTTGGGATCTGAAGGGATTTTAAATTTAACAATTATGGGATTATAATTGAATTTGTCAGTTGGGTTGTGAAAACTTAAGTTGTTTGTGTGTGTGTGTTTATTTATTTCTGTGTGTGTGTGTGTGTCAGTCTGTTTGTGTGTCTGTGTATGTCTGTGTGTGTGTATGTGTATTTGTGTGTGTATTTGTTTGTTTATTTGTGTGTGTGTGTCTGTGTGTTTGTGTTTGTGTGTGTGTGTGTGTGCGCGCACGTGTTTGTTTATTTTTGTGTGTGTCTGTTTGTGTGTCTGTGTGTTTGTGTGTGTGTGTGTGTGCACACGTGTTTGTGTGTGTGTGAGTGTGTGTGTGTGTGTGTGTGCTGCAGGCACTGACCACAATGTGATTGGACTGATTAGCTGCGTTCTGATTGGCTGGAAACTGCAATATTTTCAAATACCTTTTTTTTCTTTCTATACATTTCTTTCTTCTTTTTTGCAAAAAATGGTGAACACTTCAGATACTTGTCTTTTTAAATTGAGTCTGCACTTCCTGTTTCAGCCGGTTCACTGTCGTAACGCTGATCTCAATAAAGCTTTAATTGAATGGCAGAATCACGCAGCCTCCGGTGAACAGTTGCTTTTGTAATTTCCATTTGAAAAAGTTTTGACTTAATGTTTCATAATCTTTAAATTCTGACTTGAAACATATATTATAATTTTTTTACTTATTATCTCATGATTTTTACTTTCTAATATAAAAAAGACTAAACATTTGATAATTTTGACTTTTAAATAAAAATCTGACTATGACAATGAGCTGGTTGTTATCAGGTTGTAACGGTACGTTTCCACACAGCGAAACACCTCGCGATTTTTGGCCAGCGATATTTTGCCTCGGGGGGGGGGGCGTGGTCGCGAAAACAACACGCAAGACTGCAACAGAACACCGGCTAGCGGTTGACCTGTTGGCTAGCTGAATAATTTTGAGTGTTTGAACTAACATCTACAGCGGTCTATTTGCCCTGTTTAAGTTTGTGTGACATATAAACAACAATCCGTGTTGCTACAAGCGTCAATGTTCGCCAACAAAACATGTAATCAAACAAATGCACAAGTCGCCTGGCTAGCTGCCTGGCTAGGCTTACAATGAAATCCAATGTCCGAACATGCTAGCGATTAGCCTGTCGGCTAGCTGAAAAGTTTGAGTGTTTAAACTAACATATACAGTGGTCTATTTAGTGGTGTATGTGCCCTGACTAAATTTGTGTGTCATATAAATCACAATTCGTGTTGATACAAGTACACATGTTCGTGTAGAAACATTTTAATCACATCGAAATTTTCATGGTACGGCCGGATACAGCGGTGATAACCTCCGCCATCTTGGTCATACTTTTTTTTGTAACTCCCGCCTCCAAACACAAACACGCGGACCTGATTGGTTCTCGAGTGGTCCTCATTTGAATAAAGTAAATTTAAAAAATAAAACTTTCGTCAACTTTGTTTTGCTCCCCTCGGCGATTCGCTCTCATCTCGCCCAATCAGGCCGAATTTCATCTCCATTCAACCTCAATGAGAGCGAAGCGAAATTTCGCTGTGTGGAAACGTACCATAAGTCTGAGATAATATGTTAATAATGTTTTAGCAGCATCTAGTGGCCAGTAGAGGGACTGGGAGCACCGGGGCTGATGGGAAATGTAGTCCTATAATGTGGTGAAACAGACAGACAGTCTGTGGGCGTCTGACAGCTGATTGTGTTTCGTTTTTCAACAGTCCAACAAGACGTGACATCATTAAAGTTTCAAACAGGAAGAAAAATAAATACATGTGCTCGCTGAGCTTTTCAGAATAAAAGACCTGCTTCTTTTTTCCTCTGAGGCAGCGGAGGATTCAAACCAACAACTCCGATGCTCACTGACGCTCCCTCTGACATCAATGTAAGGCAGATTCTCATTTAACATGTGAGCTTCTTTCAAAATAGTTCATCATGATTTAAAGGTGGAAGAATCGCTTGTTTCTTAAATCTGTGTAGCCATACCCGGACTTTGCCCCTCTACAGTTGAATAAGGAACATTTGAAGAAGAAAAAAAGCAACAAAAACTGCCCAAAATGTTGAGAAAAGCGTCAAGAAAAAAGGGACAACCTCTGTGGTCGGAGCACAAATCATGCAATTTGAAATGTGAAAAACAAAAATACTGTGAATCACGTTCTATGTACACTTTCTGTTAAAATATACAGACATTCAACTGTTAACACACAGACATTTCTTAGAGTGCAGGGTGTTTCTTCATCATGACATTACCTTAGTGAGTATTAACAGAACAGTTTGCTACAAAATAAAATGCCATCATCGTGTGTTTTACCTGATGAAGTCTGTATGATCTGTCACAGTTAAAACACCTCACTGACCTGAACTGGACTCCACTTGACCATCATGTAGGTACTGTTATATTCCCTTCCTTTAAAGATATTTTATGTTGTATAATTAAATTAAGTTCCTCGATATAGCTCATTTATAGGCTTCTGTATTTTTGTTGTTTTTTTTTAAATCTATAACAGACCCATACATTTCAGTATTAATCTTAATCTAAAAAAGTTCAATATTTGTGGATTTTAAGTAACTGAAACAGATGTAAATGTACTTCATTACCTTCTACCACGAGATAATTAATCAATCAATTCATGCACCGTCCGGCGGGTACGCTCAGTGGCCCAAATCAAACACACCCACAGATTAGGCTATGTCTCATGGCTATGTCCGTCCGCTGGCCGCAGGTGCATTGTGGGTTTGGGTCTTGGTTTAGATGTCCGCACGGGGGGCGGCTGCAGAACAGAAAGGTGAAGACCGTGCGGTGGTAAACGTGAGCTCAGAGGGATTTAAACGTGGAGCGCGCGCTGGAGAGGAGGACAACATGCTGCACCTGAGGACAGACAGCTGACTGTGGAGGTGTCGGCGGACAGGTGAGAGAAACAACAAACCTGCACAGGTTTGTTAGCTAGGCTACCTGATGGTTAGAACCGTTACCGTAGAGACCGGCTCCGGCTTGCATCCATAGAGAGTAAAAGAAATGGACAATGTGACGCCGTTGTTTTCAACGGAGACCAGTGAAGTCTATTAGAAGCACTTTTTCCGGTGAGGGCTGCGCGCTACTGCGCAGCCGAGCTTGCCGCCATAGATGTGACGTGAGTAACCTGTCTGAAAGTTGTAAGTTTTCTGGTAGCTGTGCCAAGATAAATCTCAATCATTCCCACTCTTGCAGAGACGGAGAGCGTAGGTATATGTAAGGAGATAACATAGGCACAGGCTACTTATTGCTAACTAAAATGCTAATTAACATTAATAATTAAACTAAACAGCTAATGTAAGTCCAAACTGCCTGTGAGCTTCTCCTGTACTATACGGTAATTCCTCTACTATGCAACAGAAAGTCGCGTGGTTTTTACAAAATTGTCTGCTACGGAGCCATAACGTGAGGTACACGGTAATGGAGCCTTTTATACATTGTTGTGTTTCTTTAGAAATAAACAATGGACAAATAAAGTCTTTAAACGCTTCAGACGTAAAGTTATTCGCTGTCAAAGTGGCGCCAAAATGAATGGGAGTCAATGGGATGCTAACAGCATTTGCGCTTGCATGAACTGTGGTCGACGCTCCATATTCATGCGGGACACACTGCTCTGCCTTTCGCGTTTTTGACTCACAGCTGCTGCTAATAGGTATCGTCGCTTCCTGGCCCCGGCAAGTTTGAAGAAGGAAACACGGAGGACCACACGTATTCAAAATCAAAATTTCAGGAACATTAGTCTTCTTCTTCGCCCAGAAAAAAATGTTAGTACACTTTTTGAAGCGTGACGGCTACCGTAGCTGCAATACGTACTTTCAACTGTGTGGCGAGATACAGTTGATTGCGATATATGATCTCAATGCTAGATGGGAGTAATTCTTACACAATGTAGCCTAGCTTTAAGATGCGCATAATTCCTAAAAAAAAAAAAAAAAATAAATCCCGAAACACGTGTAATATTTTGAATCTGCAGAAAGTTTTGAACAATAAAGCATATTAATTAATTAGTAATAATAATATTTACATGCAGAAAAGGCACAAATTGTTCACCAGAATGCAGGAGATGAAGCGTTTGATGCTCAAAATTTCCCAGGGGACAACCCAGACGGGTTATAATTCGTCCCCCCTAATGTTGAAACAAACGTTTTCGCTAGATAGTTGGAGATCTCTCCCCCCCCCATGTTGACCCTAAAGTTACACCCTTGGTAGTAATGTATACAGCTATGAAGCGACACGGTTTGCTTCAATGTTTTGTTTGTTTACATTACTGATACATGGGTGCGTTTGTTTTGATCTGCTGCTGTTAGCCTCCTCAAGTACTGACTGAAGTACACATTTGAGGTACCTGTATTTTACTTGAGTGTGTCTAGTCCTCAGCCTACAATTAGGCCTACCTGACAGCTTTAGTTTCCTTACAAATTAATATTTTTACACGCAAAACATGCACCAACAGACCTTGGTTTCATCAACACCACTGTCGTATGAATGTATTATATATTCTGTGTAGTACTTCTGTCTGTATGGAGTTTGGACAATATGAATAAGCTTGCTAGCTAACAAACATTAGCTTGTTATTTACAGAAGGGTGAGGAACTAAAAGTAGGCTAAAGAAAGTTAAGAATGGGCCGAGATAATACAGCTGTGAGTAAAGTTCAGTGGAGGTCAATAACTGTGACAGGAAGTCTCAAACTCACAAACAGCTAGCCCAATAAATAGTTCCAGCACACAATTTCACATTTCTGTTTGTGTTCATGTTGCTCAGTGAGCTTTAGAGGTTTTAAACTTTGGACAGAGCCAGGATAGCTGTTTCCCCCTGCTTCCAGTCTTTATGCTAAGCTAAGCTAACCTGACTCCAGCTCTATACTTTAACACACACATAAAAACAAAGTCAAATCTATTTTACTCTTATTGAAAGGCCTTTAGACACCGGGGAGCGTTTTTTTTCATGTGATTAATTCACACGGCAATATGTTTTTTTCCCAAACTGTTTTTGTCATGAGTACTTTCACACAGAACACAAACATTATGAGGTTATGAAGCAACCTAATTTCCTTTCAGAACAAGGATGATTTTTCAGAGCATTTGCACCATCAATAAAGGCATCAACCAATCACGTATTATGAGGATTATAACAACAACAACACGGTGGCACCGTAGTCCAAACCAACGGAAAACTTTATTACTCCTTTCAACCTTGACAAAGGCAGAGCATACCACTCTTTCCCTCCTTATCTTTCATAATAAAAGCCCTAGACATATACACTGCGTAACTGTTTACCAGAGGATTCAATTCGCTGGAAGGAAATCAATTAAAGCTGCAAGCAGCGATAAACGGGCACTCGCCCCTCCCAGCACAGTCAAGGAACTGGCGGGATGCCTGAGCGATTTACTTCAAATTTTGCACACAGCCTCAGCGGAGCATGGGGACCAGCCGTGCCGAGTTTCGTCTAATTTGGAATACCTCTTGCCAAGATACGCAACACTTCCTGTTTTGACTGCCACCTACAGGAAGTTGGTCCTCTATAACTTGCGCATTTTTTTAACTATCAAATTTTTTTTGATAGCTTTTTGTCATGAGGGTTCACAGAGCCTACATGCAAAATTCTGTGGAGATCGGACTCATGCTCTAGGAGAAGTTAGAAAAAGTAGGTTTTCCATATATCGCGATTTTGCTAATTATTAATACAAAATTAACACAGCGCCATCTAATGGCCGATTGGCGCCAAATTTGGCACAAAGCCTCAATGGCCCATGCGGAACAACTGTGTTGAGTGTCATGTCAATCGGAATAACTGTTGCCTAGATACACAAAACTTACTGTTTTGACTGTCACGTAGAGTTGTTCCTCAATAACTTGTGCATTTTTTTTAAATTAGCAAAATTCTTTTGATAACTTTTTGTTATGAGGGTCCACATACATGCAAAGTTGCAGCTGTCGCAAATTTGCACCGCTGCCAGTATGAATAGTTTTGATGCAAAGTATTCACAGGCCAGGATTTCCTGTTGTATATTCCCCCCCACCCCCCAGTGTGTAAAGGCCGTAAGAAAATGAATAAATGTTGCTTCCGAAAGGAACTTTTCTTGTCTGTTAAATGAGTGGCTGGCTAGTTAGTGAGCTTAAAGTTAGCGGACTTGTGTCCAACTCGGAGTGTTTTAAAGTAGAGCTGCACAGATTAATTGATTAGTTGTCAACTATTAAATTAATCGCCAACTATTTTGTTAATCGGTTAATCAGTTTGAGTCACTTTCTATGCAAAAAAGAGTAAATCTTCTCTGATGTCAGCTTGTTAAATGTGAATATTTTCTAGTTTCTTCACTCTGTTACAGTAAACTGAATCCTCCTTCCTTCCCTTCCTCCCTTTACGTACTTCCTTTCTTACATCTGTTTCCAGCCGACTGCGGGACTTATCCACTTTATTGAACCGACAGAGTTCAGTGTCACGTTCCTCCTTCAGTCCGAGAGCAGAGCTGATGATGAAACTTGTGAATCCTTTTCTGGTCGACTTTGGACCAGAACCTGAATATTCAGACCCATCGTTAGAATCATTAGAGTCCGGGCTCCGTGATGATCCTCCGATCAGCTGCTTATCAGAGAACCGATCAACGGCAGACAGTCTTTAGAAAATGCATAGAAGAAGAAAGATCCAAAATCCCCTTTTTTAAAAGAGAGAGCAGGCTGAGGGGTGGAGCTAAAGGGCAGCGCAGGGGTGTGTGGGAGATGTAGTGTAACTGCAGAGGCTGAACAGACAGACAGAAGGATGTGAAAGGGGGATGAGAGAGTTTCATTAGAAATGTATGTATTTTTTAGGTCAGGAGTTTAACTTCTTTACATGCTACATTTAACGCATTCTAATGAACTGGTTCGTATGATATCGCATGAAAACTTATGCGCATCCATTCGTAAGATATCCGACGAAATTAGACAACCGCCGGCTGGTCACGATGACAGTTAAGTTATGGCAGTCTTTACAGTTAAATTTAGCCGACAAAAGGTGACTTTCAGCCGGCTACAGAGCACCGCGAGAGGCTGGACATTACAGTTGAGTTTAGTCGACAAAAAGTAAGCGTCATGTGGCGCCAACAGTTAAGTTCACACAAACGTGTGTTTTCTGGGTGAAAGTTGTTTTCCCCGAGAAGTGAACTTCGTTCCCCGGATTGAAAGCGCTGCGTTTTATGACCAAAAACATCCCCCCCGACCTCCTCCCTACACGGTCCACAGGGCTCTTACACAGCAGCAGTCAATGTGGTGAATAAAGCAAAACGTACGTGATACTTTTCGTAGTGATATGTACGAATGGTTCATGAGAACGGCCTGCTAAATTTTTATTTCAAACTCTCATTAGGCTATTGTGGGACCTGGGGGGGACCTGGGGGGGACACGGGGGCGCTTGAACGGCTTGGCGTTGTTTGACAAGACGCGGAAGTGGCGGGCTGTGTGTGACGTGGCTGGGTGTGACTAGGAAGTGGCGGGCCGTGTGTGACGTGGCAGGGTGTGAACAGGAAGTGGCGGGCTGTGTGTGAAGTGGCAGGGTGTGAACAGGAAGTGGCGGGCTGTGTGTGACGTGGCAGGGTGTGAACAGGAAATGGCGGGCTGTGTGTGATGTAGCGGGGTCTCTGCCTGCAGCCTCGCTGCCGCTCTGCAGGACGAAGGCTGAAATATAATGAGGCACTTGTTATGATCCGGAGCTGCACATCGTTACCTGCTCCACCGTGGCTGTTGCTATAGAAACAAACAGGTCATCTTGTCGGCCGAGTTGCCGCGGTGATGTTATGGGTATAAACAGGACCACAGCTGGACCTGGTGTGTGTGTGTGTGTGTGTGTGTGTGTGTGTGTGTATGTGTGTATTTTATGGCTCTGTTACATCATCAGGGCAACGTTTTCTCTTTTTTTTTTTTTTTACAAGCAAGCAGGCAAATCAGATCATCTCTGTTCTATTTAATCTCTAATAATATTAATATTAATAATAATAAAGTCATTGAGCATTTACATATTCAGCTTATAAAAATAAAAAAATCATTCCAGAGTGATATTCACATGCTCAGATTACAGAATAATCACAGGACGGCTCCTTCAGTCTGTGGCGGAGGCGACTGAAAGGTTCTCATGTTGTTTGCATACGAGTTTAAAGTTCTGGAGATGATGATGAGGAGGACGAGGAGGATGAAGGTGATGTGACAAACAGAGAGCAGCAAAGACTTTAGACTCTAGTTACCCAACGTCAGTGATCCGACACACTGCATCATGAAGCTAGTTACCCACTTTGTCCAGCAGGTCCATTTAAAAAGAAAAACGAAAAAGAAGAAACCTTATTTATATCTCCATTATTCCAACAGGAAGGTGTGTCTTGTTACTATAGACCGAATCACCGTGACGTCGTGCTGACACAAACATTCCTTCCTGGTGGACAAATGGCAGTTAATTTGAATTGCAGAGATATGTAAAATCTGCAAACTTGTTTATTTCTGTTGTCATCCGTCATTTTCATCCGTAACTGTAACGTTTACAGATATATAGTTACCCTCGGAGGTCCGACCTATCTGTGGTCTCTGCTGTGATTGTTTTCTGTCCTGTGTTGCTTTGCTAGCTTTGATAAACCAAATCTAGCGTTAAAGCCCCAGTGTGTAACATTGGTAATTGTTTATTATCAAAATCTGTATTGCCCTTCATAAACGTGTCCTTTTTTATGAATATTGACCACCACCATCAATTCCAAGTATTCCTGTTGGCTTGAAATTTTACATTTGCGCTTACATGATACTGGGGTAGACGCTCCATAGCCATGCGCCATCTTGAAATACGGTAGCCCGTAAGGGACATACAGGCTATACTGCTCCGCATTTTGTGCTTTTCACTCAGTGGCATTGACTGTGACGTATGCCAGGGAGGGAGGGGGGAGAACCACCGGCAGATTTGAAAGCCTGTTGCGTCTATAATCGAGTACGTGTAACTGAGTCGCAGAGGAAATTAAAATGACAACGTGACAGGCAAAGCAACACGACCAAAGTTAATATCGTTGTGGCTTTTCCAAGATGGAAAGAGCTGATGAGGAGCAAGGATTTTAAAAGGGACGCCGAAGTTGCCTGTTTTCTTCTCAACAGGTAATTCTGCCTATTTGTGTAAAAGTTTTATAGTTGCTACTTGCTTGGCTAGAAAATGAAATTCAGTTGGTTGTCATATACAATTTCACCGCTAGATGGAGCAATTCTTACACAATGTAGCTTTAAGAACAGCAACATGTCTAGGGTTGGGCATCGTTTGGATTTTAACGATTCTGATTCCAATTCCGATTCTTCCATTTGATTCCAGTTCTTATTGATTCTTGATTCCGATTCTTTGAGGGGTGGAGTTGAAACGGGTCACATGCCTATTTCACAAATAAGAGGAAAGTTATATTTTGATTCAATAGTGTGTTGCAGTTTTACCGGGGATTTTCAACGCAAAATGAAGCCACACTAGAGCGCCGCTTACTGTGCTCCAAGGCTGCAACACAACAAGCACCTGGCCGCTACGGAAACCAAAACTTGCGCGTGTTAACTTTGGAACCCATGATCAGATTTGAAACCAAATCCTCCCAATAAAGAAACGATTCCAGTGGAATCGGTTCTCGAGGCCCAACCCTAAATATGTCGTCGCCGCTCGGACTGCTAGTTTGGGTGGTGTCATTTTACACGGCAACGTTGGCTTCATGGTACAGGTGTTAGGATGCACTGAGGGATGATGGGTAAAATAAAACCAATATTGTTGGTTAATTCGGCTGCTGTGTGTGCAGCTGTGATGTCAGGCCTCAAAACCCACCCACCAGCCAATCAAAAACAAGTCCTTGTCTGCTTGCTTTTTAATCCTTCAAGCAGGAAATGGAAAATGTCTGCTGTCATCCAATAAGACGCAGGCAAAGGCGTTTCTTCTGTGAGCAGGCCAATCATAAAAGCCCTTTATAGGTAGCCACTAAAGAATATCAGCGAAAGAGAAAACGAGAATGTCCTCGCTGTGAGCCAATCAGAGAGAGAGAGCTTCCCGCCCACCGAGCCGACAGCCAATCAAAACCTTTGTCAGTTTCTGTGGGCTCGGCTTCAGCCAGGGGCCCGGAGCATTCCCCTGTTGCCACGGCGACTCGGCTCTCCTCCAGTCGGATTCGTCCCTCCACCCGGCGGCCATGGCGACGCTGGCTGCTGATTGGCTGGCCTCTGAGAAGCTGGCTGCTGATTCGCTGTCGAATTCACTCTCATCGTCCCTCGGCATGAGGAAAGAAAACATGGCTTTCTGAGGCGCACCGTAACTCCCAGAATGCTTTGCGCGGCGGGCGGTGCTGTCGTCTCTCTCCCGCCTCTCCTCCCCCTCTCTGTTGCCCGCTGTCGCCCTTCTCCTGCTCTTCATCTCGCTCCTCCGCCTCCTCTCCTCTGCCTCCACCTCCACCTCCGCCTCTACCTCCACCCCCTCCGGCGGAAGCAACGCATCCCAGGATCGAGCACTGATCCTGGGTAAGCTTCTGCTCCTCCTCCCCTGCTCCCTCTGGTTCTCCCGCTTCCCCTTCTGCCTGACAGTCTGGCTTCTCCTCCTCTTCTCCTCCTCCTCTTCCTCCTCCTCTCGTGCCTCCTTCTCCACCGCGTCTAGGTCCAAATCAGGAGGCCCTAACCCTCCTCTTCCTCCTGTTGTTCTTCGTTTGGTTTCTCCCTCTCTCCTTGTCTTCCTCCTCTCTCCTCCTCCTCCTCCTCCTTCTGTACCACCTCCTCCCCTCTGCTGCTGGCCGAGGGAGGCGGTTGTCATGGTTACTGTTTCCACATGTGTCTCCTCTGTGTGTGAAGAGGAGGAGGGGGAGAGGGGTCCTTCCTCAGGGCCTGGCAGACAAACAGAGAAATAAACATGTTGAGCTGCAGTTCCTCCAGCGTCCACCAGATGCTGCTGTGTTTTCACTGAGCTTCCTCTTCTACTGTCAGACGGAAGGCACAATATTAACACCTTTTAAATCGTCTTATTAACACATAACTACAACTTAATGATGACATGTAACTGTTAATAACACATCTACCACATCATTAAAGGGTACCTATGTTTCTGTGTCTAAGTGACTGATGGGAACAACAATATTTGAAACTGGTCCAGTATTAAGCCAGACCGAAACAAGCTGTATAATGTAACCCTATAGGACAAATATTCAGCGTCAGTTTGCGTCCAATAAAAGTTCTGTTTTGATTATGGAAAGGATCCCTACAGAGATAGACCTTTTTGATAAACAGTAAGATCCTTTTTGTTTAACATGAAACAGCCCTTAAATCACCATCACCAAACCCACCAGACTCCATGTAAATAATCAGTAATTTAATCATCATAAAACACACTTCATTAAAAATCGACAGAAACAAAATAAAACTATCAAAAGCCGTCTTGGTTTGTCTTTCCACTGTTCCAACAATCACCACTCTGGGTTGGTTGAAATCAACCCTTAATTCACCCATTTACATGTGGAAATATGCTGGCTCTATACACGCTAAAAGTACTGATTATTTAAGTGGAGTCTGGTGGGTTTGGCGATGGAGATTTCGGGGCTGTTTCATCTTTAACAAAAAGGATCTTACTCTTTAACAAAAAGGTCTATGTCTGTAGGGATCCTTTCATAATGTTGTCAGACACTTAGAATAATAATCTGAGTCTGTCAGCAACATTTGTCCTGTAGGGTTACATTACAGCTTGGTTCGTGGCTGCCTATCACAGCATTCTCGCTAAATGCTAGACCAGTTTCAAAGATTCTTGTTCACATTAGTCACTTAGACACCAATGCATGGGAAAATAGGCTCCAGGTTGAAAAAACAACAGAAATCACCTTTTTACATGGTTTTAAAGTTTTTAAAACATTTTAACATGGAACTACTTGTGCTACGATGTAAAAGGACGGATGGCTGAAGGTTGTTCATAACAAAACAAAGATGGAGGGATGAGAGTGAAAAGTGAAAGGAAATGAAAGATCAGAGGGGAAGAGAAAGATACCAACCGCGAGTTTTCAGTGCGTCCTATCACGTAGAAGCAGGGTTCACCCTGTTTAGAGTTGGTCATACAGAGAGACAGGCTGGACAACTCCACTGAGGAAGAGGAGCGTGACGGAGAACAGGACAGGAAGTACAGGAGGAAGGAGAAAGGAGAAAGAGGAAGTCAAAGTACAAAGTCAAGAGAATCACAGAGCTGTGATTGGATGAATCAGGTTCAGAGAGTTTAGTGTTTTAGAGAGAAAGTAGACTAGTCACTAACAGGATTTTAACTAAATTCTAGAAGTTTTCTCAGGTGTTTATCAGTCGACACAGGAAGTTATTTCTTCATCGGTAGTCATGAGTGGTGGAAAGTAACAAAGTACATCTACTCAAATACTGCAAGTACAAATTTAGAAGTATTTGTACTTTACTTAAAGGTATAGTGGAGGATTTTCTTTTTCCGGGTGAATCATCAAGACTATTGGTCCTCCTAGTTGTCAATCATTCTGCTGATATGTTTACATAAGGCCATCGTACGTGCTCGTCCCTAGGTAGTTTTCACTTTCTGCGGCCTCTGGCCCGACCGCCTTCTCCCCGCTCTCGGCTGGTGCTGGCTCTTGCGCCCCTGTCCTGACCTTGTCTCCCTCGGCCTCTAGGCGCACCCCCCCCCCACTCCCCCCCTCCTGGATCTTGGTTGGGGTGAACAGGGCACGGGCTCGTAGTCAATATCAGATCCCACAATACTCTCTTCTTGAAAGCTCTAAACGCACCAGCAATAAAAAAAAAAAAAAAAGAACTTAGATGCTAGACGATAGGTTGTTTGTTGGCCTGTAGCATGCTAAAGTTAGCTATAGAGATGCTTGTCGTAAATAGATTTTCACTTACCGGTGGCGAGTCTGACATAGTGCAAATCTTCTTTTGGAAACATATAAACAGAGCGTGCACGAGGAGAACTAGGCGTGTGAATGCTCTCTCGTGCACACGTTTAATAGGTGTTCCCTCTCGGGAGCAGGTAGGGTGTTGTGCATGTGCATTTTTTCAAAAAGTGGAGAGGGCGGTTCTTTTCTAAAATTCGGGAAAATCCTCCACTATACCTTTTAAAGCTGGGGTCGGCAGTTTCCTGGAAAAGGCAAAACAAACTCCAGAATTGTAAAACCCAGCCCTCGTCACGCCAACACATTCTCCCTCCCAGCTTGGTCAGGTGCTTTTGGCGCTTGTTATTGATGCAAAAAGTCTCCTTAAGCGTCATATAGATGCACTTGGTCGGGACTCTTGGCGTCAATTTTTGACGCTCTGGGTTGGAACGTACGTTTAACTGACATGCGGCACAAGAACGGTTAGGTTTAGGGAAAGATAGTGGGTGGGGTTATAACATGTACGTTTTAGTGACACGTGGGACAGAACGGGACACAAACCCCGGCCTTCTGGGGGAAAGTCCTGTGTTGTTTGACCCTTCCACCCCCCTAACCTGCCTCTTTACGGTCTTTCATACTACTCTCTACCGTTGTACTCTCTACCGTTGTCGTCATCTTACAGCACGGCGGTCGAGCTGCTGCTCTGCCCGGTGCGTTCCATACAGACACTAAAGGGGGATTTTTGCATCGGTATCTGATGCTGAGAGCCACTGACCAAGCGTCAGTATTTTTTTACGGGTTGAGAGTGAGAACGGGTTGCTCCTGTAGCTCTCCCCTCTCTGTCCTCAGCCCCTCCCTTCAAGACTGTCCTCCCCATAAAAACGCTCCTATAGGTCGTTTGCTCAACCTGCAATTAAGACTCATCTTTATGTTTCTAGTGGCCGTAGTAGTTGTGACTGGAGCAAAGCAGGAAGTCTCCAGGGTGAAAGTCCTGTGTTTGTTTGACCCATCACCCCCCCCAACCTGCCTCTTATAATTCCTCACCTTACTTCCTGCTTTGCTCTTGCTATAATTACTACAGCCAGGTCGCTGCCTAACAACAAACTAAAGGATACTGTCCTACCCCGAAAAAACGCTCCCAGATGTTGTTTGTTCCAGCATCATTCTGACCTATATTTATGTTTCTAGTGGCGCTGCCCTCTACTGTTGTGGCCGTAGTAGTTCTGACGGGAGCAAAGCAGGAATTAAGGTGAGGAAGTATAAGAGCTCCAAATGTCCTGGTTAGGAGGCAGGTTGAGGGGGGGGGGGGGGGGCGGGGGAGAGGTGGCGTAACTGTAACCAAGGGCGTAACTGTGGGTTCAACATTGGGGTGGTTGAGAACATTTTGTGAATATCAAACACTTCATTTCCTGCATTCTGGTGAATTTTTCGGCAACAATTTGTGCCTTTTCTGCATCAAGTTATGGAGCAAATGTCTTTAATTATGTAAAGGAAATTATTATTAGATATTTGGGGTAGGTTGCACTGGCCAGTTTTAATTATTGGGGGGGTTGTAACCACTGATGCGCAGTAACTGTAATCAGATTACTTTTTTCGAGTAACGAGTAAAGTAAGGGATTGCAATTGCAAAAATAGTAATTAGATTACTGTTACTTCCCCGTAAGCAGGCTGCGTTACTGCGTTACTTAACCGTGATTTTGTTTGGTGAGAATGTCTCGTGAGACAATGACGTATGAGCGCCGCAACGTCAGTGGAAACACCGACATGTGTAGTGTTGAACAAGAGACAACATGGAGCGCGGGAGAGAGCAGGATCATACAGCGTTTAATGCTTGGAACTACCGACAGTAGAGACCAAACACGGCGTCAAGCTGCCGCAGAGAAAGTCATTTGCAGGAAACCTTGAGAGAGAATACGACATAATGGACGCTAATTTGACGGCTGCACTCGGAGATGTAGACTTTGTTTCCACCACTGCTGACATCTGGACGGTGAATAACAAACGTTTTATGGGTGTAACAGTTCACAGGTCGTGCATCATGTTTTTGAAAAGTAACTTAGTAAAGTAACTAGTAAAGTAACTAATTACTTTTGAAAATAAGTAATCAGTAAAGTAACTGGATTACTTTCTTGGAGAAGTAATCAGTAATCAGTAACTAATTACTATTTCCAAGTAACTTGACCAACACTGGTTGTAACCCCCTCATCCCCTCTGTAAATTACGCCTATGGGTCAAACAAACACAGGACTTTCACCCAGCAGACCGGGGTTCATGTCCCGTTTGCAAAGAAAGGTAAGGGGCAAACAAAACACTTGAATTACAATATCTGAAAGTTTATCATGGGACTTTTCCCCAATGACGCCAAAGAAAACCTGTCTTCCCCAGCTTTAAGTACTTCCATTTTTCTGCTACTTTATATTTTTTACTCTCTGTCTGTCCTGCGTCAGTTTGTCTCACCGTAGTCGGGCACGTATCCGTTTCCTTTCTTGAGGATGAGGTGGATTCGGTGTCCCCCCCTCCTGATCTGCTCCACAGCCTGACTGTGAGTCATCCCCGATGTACTGTCTCCGTTTATCTCCACCAGCTGGTCCGACACCTGCCAGGACAGATACACCTTTATTAAACAGCACAAACCAGTGTTTTTCCCGAGCTTTGTGGAAGAATTAGGTGTGCGTATTTAGCGGGGGGTTATGGCGTTCTGTGTTATTGTGTTGTGTCTCTTTTTGGTAGTTTTGCATCTCTTTTTCACATCATTTTGGCCCCTTATTATCACCATATCTGCGTCTAAACGTTGGAAAAGCTAGAGCAGATACTAGAAAACACTCAAAGACCAAACTTGCTTAAAAAGTCCAACTACAATCATTAGATCTGAGAAAAGTAGTTTTTGTTTAGTTTTAGTTTAATTCATTCGGTTTTGGTGCTGCACCTAAACTTTACAGTGGCAGGAAACCCTGCAAACACTGCAGAGGGAACCAGCAGACACACGTATGTAGTAGTAGTGTTTGCATTTAGTTAACAAATGAGAACAGAGACTCCTTAAAATGTCTGAAAATAGTGAAAAATATTCAAGGTGACGTCTGGAATTTATTTTGTTCGACCAACAGTCCAAAAACTAAATAAATTCAGTTTGAACTCTTTTGTACTCTGTTAAAACAAGAACATACTCCCTTAAACATAAACAATTCACTTAAAACAAGGAAATACTCCCTTACTCCATATATTATTTGTTCATATTATTTGAATATTGGTGTTTGTTTGGGAACTAGGGTACACACAAATCACGGTTCGGTACGTTCCTCGGTTTTGAAGTCACGGTTCGGTTCATTTTCGGTAGAGTAAAGGAAAAAAACCAGTAAAGAAGCAACACAATGTGCTTGTTGTTTATGATTAACTTAAGTAAATAACAATCAGTTTACAGCTTTTTAAAACTAACTTTTAAATGAATTGTAATAAATAAAATACTGCTGCAATATCGCTCTCTCTCTCTCTCTCTCTCTCTCTCTCTACCTGTCGGTCTCCCTTCCTGTTTGTCTCTCTGTAGGGGACGCTGCAGAATATATATATATGTGTGTGTGTGTGTGTGTGTGTTCATAAAGGGCTAGTTTGACTTTATGGCTGAAATGTGGGCGAGAAGGAATGTTATACCGGGGCTCAAACACCTTCACTGTCTCGTGTGTTTTCAACAGCTGACTGTGGTCGTAGATCCGCTGCATTTGTTAATGCTTTGGCCCGATCTGAATTACCAGCAAAAGTCTGTTGACATGCCGAGGGGAGCTGCGTTTGCACTATAGTCGTTTTTTTTCCTTGTAGCAGCGATAGTCACATTCGTGTGGCGCCGTTTCAAGTGAGTTAAGTTTGACGTGTTGCCAGCAAGATTACCGATGGCTAATGAGCACTGTCGGCACACTACTTTCGTCTTATCCACTTGTTTTTGTTTTTTCTGTATTTCACCGGTAAACCGAAGTGTTCCCAAAACAGGAGACCTTAATGACAACAGAGGGTCCTCAAGCTCTGGCTTCTCTACATTCTCTACACCCTGTGTAGCCTGCGGCGGGCGCTAACACCACGTCTGGACCGTTTAATATTTAAAGGACGGAGCGGAGAGGAAGCTGCTGGATGTTGAATGTTTGATGCTCCGAGTCTCGCAGCTGCAGGCACAAAGTGAGATTCATAAATATATGAAACTATTTAATATCACAAAGGAGAGAATCACTGAAAAACCTCCGTCTGTCGGGTCTCTGTGGACAACTCAGAACAAGGGCTGTGGACCAAATTCAATACTTTTTAGGCACCAACCGAATTGCCTTTAAAGTATCAAGTATCGAAAAATATATCATCATTCAATACCAAAGTTCAATCCCAGTGTTTCCCGTCGCTCTGCGGAAGACTAGTGCACATTTGGGGCGGGGGTTTAGGCGTCTTTCCTCAAGAAATGTTATATTTTTCGTAGTGGTGGGCATAGATTCATTTTTTTTATCTAGATTAATCTCACTGTAATCTTGGAATTAATCTAGATTAAAATGGCTAATTTGAATTCTGCCCGAAGGCATTCAGAATGTGTGCTACCCAAATAATGAGTAAAAGTAAGTCTTTGAGAATGGGTTTCTCAAGCCAGGTGGCGCATTAGACCAGGGGCTCATCTCCTGTTTCCAAAATGCATCACAAACTGCTTGAGAAAGTTGTTCTACTATGATAACTGCTGATGGAAATAAATCATGTTCAATAAGATGTACTACTTGTGTTTACTACAGTGTTTCTGCTGTGGTCTTTTTCAGTCGCGGAAAATACTTTTCAATAGGCTACTCATCTGGGATGAAGCAGCAAACATTCAGTGTAAGAGTAAAAAAATGACATAACATTATTTATAATACATTTATTTGATTCACAGCTGCTACGTATAGTGTTTTGACCTCGACAATCCAACTGCATTTTACCGCAAACTTGCGACTAGTTAACTTTCTAAAGCGGGCGAAATCGCTGGTTTGCTAAGAGTCGGTCGGGACTTTAACATTAACACACTGGCAGACGCAAGTGACAGAGAGACGGAGGAGAGCATGGAAGTAAATATGCTGCTGAACGAATAGCTGCATGTTTTAAATAGCGGTAAAAAAATTAATAAACGCAAGTGCGGCGGGCGGTGTTGATTGTGAGGCGCACCGCCACACATTAGTCCATGTGTGAGAAACACTGTTACTAACTGTTTATTCATCCATCCATCGTCATCCGCTTATCCGGTGTCGGGTCGCGGGGGGAGCAGCTCCAGCAGAGGACCCCAAACAAACCGAGCCACATTAACCAGCTCTGACTGGGGGATCCCGAGGCGTTCCCAGGCCAGGTTGGAGATATAATCCCTCCACCTAGTCCAGGGTCTTCCCCGAGGCCTCCTCCCAGCTGGACGTGATGAACTGTTTTACAGTCAGTAGGCTGTATACATCCGCGCTAAAATATCAAGGTGAAACTCATCATAGCTGCGTAGTAGCCTATAGACCCAGCTCCCAACCAAACTTTGAGAATAGATTAACGGCGATATTTTTTTATCGCCCGATAAGAGTCTCACGTTAACGCAGCACGTTAACGTCGATAACGGCCCACCACTAATTTTTCTATTAAAAAAAACAATTTTACTCGTTCATACACTGGTCTGTTTAAAGCAAATAACAGTCCCATACTTAAAAAAACTTGAATCTGACTTCCAACGATGGAGTGTTATAAATTTGTCTCTAGCTGGTAAAATCAATTGTGTTAAAATGAATGTGCTACCCAGATTATTGTATTTGTTTCAGAGTCTTCCAAAAATATATAACCTGATCATGTCATTCCAAAATGTATGAATAGAAAAGATCAAAACAGAATGGATAGGTAGGAGAGTTAGGAATCAACATATCTGAAGACACCTGGGATAGAGCTGTTGATTGAGTAAATGGGACTCAGTCTGATTCAGATGAAGGTTCTTTACCGTATTCATTATAGTAAAACAAAGTTGGCTAAATTGTACCCAAATATAGATGAAACGTGTGACCGCTGCAATGCATCAAAGGGAGATCTAACCCATATGTTTTGGTCATGTCCTAAATTTAGACAATATTGGTTTTCAGTCTTTTGAGATTTTAAACTCAGCTTTTAAATTAAGAATTCAGCCCAAGCCAATAATGGCTTTGTTTGGAGTCAGAGGCGACAACTCCCAAATAGCTAAAAATAAAGAGAATGCCCTGGCTTTTGCCACTTTAATAGCTAGAAGAAGAATTCTCTTAGAGTGGAAATCACACAATCCACCTAATATGTCATCATGGCTTAGTGATCTAATGATGTTTCTAAAAACTGAAAAAATAAAATATTTTCTCAGGGGATCAACCAAAACATTTTACAAAACATGGGACCCTTTGATAAACTACTTTGAAAAGAATATACTCCTCCCTCTTTAAAGTAATTTGAGGACACCCCCCCCCCCCCTTCCTCTTTATTTTATAATTTTTTATAATACATTATTTTATTTATTTATTTTTTTATTTTGTTTTTATTTTTGGGGGGTTGGTATGTTGGGATGGGAATCTGTATCTGGGAAAATTGAAAAAATCAAAGCCTTTAATAGTGTTTGTCACTGAATATTTTCAATGTACCTTGTTCTGATAAAAATAATAATAATAAAAAAAAAGCAATTTTCCCCGTACATTTGTGTCTCTTTGTGGGATTTTGTGTCTTTTTGTATTTGTGTTCTTTTTTGATCATTTTAGTTTTCTTTGGGGTTGTTTTTGGTCTCTGTGGTCATTTGGCGTCCTTTTTGTAGTCTGTTGTGTCCCTTTTTCACATCATTTTGGACCGTTATTATCACCATATCTGTGTCTAAAACATTGGAAAAGATAGAGCAGGTATCGCGATATTCAGCATTATTGCGTGTTGTGTGTGTGTGTGTGTGTGTGTGTGTGTGTGTGTGTGTGTGTGTGTGTGTGTACCTGTATCTTGTTGCTGCGTTGGGCCGGCCCCCCCTCCATCAGTCCCAGAACATACAGTCCCATGTTGTACTCGCTGCCCCCCCTCAGAGAGAAACCGAAACCTGTAGGGCCTCGCTCCAGATCCACGTTGTAGAATCTGGCTTCGTCCTGACAGACAGACAGACGATAGAAGTACTGCTGATACTATATTTACCACTGTAAAGGTTTTAACACACCGGGGACGTTTTTTCGTGTGATACATTTTTTCCGTCAATATATTTTTTCAAACTGTTGTTTTTTGTCAAGAGTACTTTCAAACAGAACGCGAAAATTACAGAAAGCGACTTTTTTTCCGAAACGAGGTCAATTTTTCGGAGCTTACACAACGCGAGTAAAGACATCAACCAATCACAAGTGTTGTTTACCTTTGAGGAACATAATATAACAACACGAAACCACAGACTGTTCAGACGGCGATTATCCGTCACGGATGTGTAAAGGGCTTAAGACTGGGAGGAGTCAGAGTGAATGTGAATGAGGCTGACCTTTGACCTCCCTCTGGATCCTTTCATCACCCGGCTTTCCATATCCAGATCTGCTGCCTCTGACAGAGGGGACGAGTCTGAGAGGGAAGAAGAAATGTTGTTATTATACAAATTATTTACAAACCGAAAAAGCATCTTAGTGTCTGAACGGCTCCACTTAAAGAAACAGTTCAGATGTTTTGAAGGGTGGAAGCTTATGGAGCTAGAACAGTGACCGTAACCTGTGGTATTGAAACCAAAAATTGGCATTGAAACAACAAATATTGGGACTGAAAAATGCTGATAAATAAAACGCAAACATCAAAAAGTTATAATCTCACAATGCTAATATTTTATTTCACTTTGACATTTGTTTGCATTATGATAGGTTTTTCAATTTCAATTTCAATCTACATTTTTTTCTTGTTCCAATACCAGTATCGGAAATGCCTCAGATAAGGCCTAAAATGCTGGTATCGGTAACGGTGAGTACGCAAGTCTATATGCGACGATCCCGTGCGTAATTTAGCCCCGAAAAACAATCAACTTTAATGTAGTTTATGTTCTTTTCCGTACTGACAAACTAGATAATTAAAAAGTTCAACAATGATAGCAATCATATCCAATCCATACTAGGGGGTGCACAGACTAGTCGGCTAGTCGACTTTACTCCTCCACGACTCTTTGAGCTTGACTTCGACTAGTTGCTGATCATGTGGTTTTGTCACTAGCAACATAGACCTGTAGCACTGTCACTGGCAACATTAGTAAAAAACCCAGCTCATTTGGAACATTTGAAAGCCATGAAACGTTTGGGACATAAGGAGATATTGGAGCTAAGGACGAGGAGAGCTGCCTGTAGCTGATTGGATTTGTGCTACGCTAAAGGACGTTTGCAGTCAGCCGTTTGTGTAAAGACACGCAGGTGCTACGTGTATATAATAATAATAATAATAATAACCCCTGGTATGTTTGTGTATTGTGTGACTTTGGTGTGTCCATACGGTGTCTTGGTGTGATGCTCAGTCTCAGTGTGTTCCCGGCTCTCCTCAGGATCTGGGCGAGGTCTCGGTGCCGCAGACCTCCGACCGCCCGGCCCTCCACCGTCTCCAGCTGGTCTCCGGGCTGGATCTGCCCGCTGCGAGCCGCCGGGCTGCCGCGACGCACCGTCACAAACCGGTGAGACATCAGGGAGGGGGCTGAGAGAAAGGAGAGAGAGAGAGAGAGAGAGAGAGAGAGAACAGAAATTAACGTGTTAAGTAGACTCTTTGTGACAAAGACTCTGGATCCTCCTCCCTCCCTCTCTCCTCGTCGTGTAATAATAAATGTGTTTTAATTATTGAGGTGTGTTCAGTCTGCTCGGCTGAACTAACAGCAGCTGTAGCAAGAAGAAGAAGAGAGGAAGCTAGAGTCAGTCAGTCAGTTATCACAGCCATACATCCAACTAAAACTAACATCATCAGCAGAAAGATGACCTGTTTGTGTTTACCTGACAGCGGCCTCTAGTGGGCAGTACCCTCTAAGAAATATCTGCGTGTTAACAGTTCAATGACTGTTTATTGTGGAAGAAGAAGTTGTCTCAGGTCCAGTAAAGTGGCTGGTTCAGATGAGTTTTATTCACTGCACAGTGGAGACAGAAGCTTACTAGAAGCTGTAGGATTCTCTCTGGTCACAGTTTTATACAAGGTTACAGGACCGTAGACGGCCAAAGGTCCATAGTTTAGTCTGTTTTTGGTTTTTGTTAACTAGTTTTTGTTAACTAGTTTTTGAAAATAACGACGTGTGTGTGTGTGTGTGTGTGTGTGTGTGTGTGTGTGTGTGTGTGTGTGTGTGAATGTGTGTGTGTGTGTGTGTGTGTGTGTGTGTGTGTGTGTGTGTGTGTGTGTGTGTGCGTGTGTGGGTTTGGACTGAAAAAGGTGGTACATGATCTTGGTAAGCAATTTGACAACATTGTAGTAAATATTTTTGGTGCATCAAAAAGCGCGCTCGTTAAGATCCCAGCAGACAAGATAATCCAGCACAAACCAGTGCATTAAGAGTCACCAAAAGGAAGTATTTCAACCTCATAATTAAATACAAAATGAGGCAAAAAGTTCAACCCCCCCCCCCTCCCCTCCAGTAGGCTGGCTACGGGCCTGAGGGAGCATCAGAATAACAAAAGTTGAGAAGACATTCACTCGCAAAACTATCTGAGTAGATATGCACAGACCCTCTACCGTCTGCTCAAACTATTGAAAAACGGTCCTTTGTTTAACGAGGTGTGAACTCTGGCGATGCCGGCTTGGGCTCTAAACGGGTTTGATTTGATTTGTTTTGGGGCCAATTTTTCCAAGCCATTGTGGGAAATGTTTGAGGGCAAAATACAGTACATTTACACCTAGAATTGGAACACTTTAATCTACAATCTTTTTTTTTTTTTTTTTTTTTTTTTAGATTAACAATGGATCACATGAATACTTGTACGTGTAAAGGTCTCACTCACAGTGACCAAAGTAAAATGCTTTGTTTTAACACTAAGCTAGATTAGAAGGCAGACCGACTTAATTAACACAGGAGAAACTAAAAGTTTGTTGATCAGAGAAAATAACAGGAACAGTGAACAGGAAAGAGAATATCAGGAGAAAAGGAGACTGAAACTGTTAGGCAATTCATTTTCTTCTACAACATTTGAACCGAAATAGTCCATAAAACGTGACTCAGAGTTGTAGTTTTGTTTTTTACATTTCGAATTGCATAATTTGTGCTCTGACAACTCTTTTGGCGGCCACCGAGGTTGGTTTCATGAGAGATTAAAGAACTGTTTAGAAGTTTACTAACTGAGCAGCTTTGTATGAAAATGTTCTGTATTTTAACTGTAGGTACACCAGAATTACGGGACAAAGTCCAGGTAATGAGCTGCCAGTACTATTTCTTAATAGTTATTCTACGTATTTATTGTTTAGAGCGTGGTCAGTCAGAGACATCTGAACCACAGACTTAAGATCGATGGTGAAGTAGCTGAAAGAGTCCTTTTTAAATGATTTGAATTAAGAACAAAATGTTGTGATTGTGCAGCATTTAAGAATGGATAAATATGTTCTTTTCTCTGTATTACATCTGTTAATGGTCATAACAAACAGCATGTTGACGAGGCAGTGAGACCATTGGACTTTTATTTGTTTTAAATAGTCAAAACGGCAATGGGTGTTGAAATGAATCATTGCATCGATGCATCGTGATGCAGACCTAGATGATTCTGCATCGATGCAGTGACAGACCATAATCGATTATTGCCTACTGATGTTGATTTTCCGGTCGCTGCTTTTTTTAATTTGTCTGCTGTTCAGACTCCGTTACATTCAGGAAGTGTCTTCCTTAAGGGCAATAAAAAGGCGAGTTCATATCTATCTGACTACTTGAATCTGTTGATGAAAACCATGTGTAGATATATATAATAATATTAGGAGGTGACGCATGGTGATATCAATTTGAATCGTTGACAGGATAATCGCAATCGAATCGTGAGATTCACACCCCTAATAACGGCAGTATGTGTGTGTGTGTGTGTGTGTTATTGTTGATGGAGGATGGGTAGTTATGGATAAGTTACCAGCTGTTGAAAGACAATATACAGGAAATGCTGAGGTAAGGCTGCACAATTAATCAAATTTTAATCACGATCACGGCTTCCCACGATCAAATTGGCGATGTTCGAGCGATATTTAAAATGCGTCATTCCGTTCTTTGAATGCTCCGTATCAAAGTATTTTTTTTTTTAAGCACTCCGCTGTCTGATCACGTGCCTCCGTGAGCCAATCAGAGTTGTTCCCTGCGAAGCGCAGCTTAGTTTCTAGATGTAGACAGTCACAGAGGACAGAGTAAGTAACGTGAGGAAAATTCCACAACAGATAGCAGACGGTCATAAGTCGGTCCCGGGGTTTAACGGTTTACTAGTAAACGCAACATTTTGTCCCGTCTGTGTTGTTTTTCAGACAACAGCAGTGACCAGTGCTAGTTTGTGACTTTTAACTCGTAGCTTTAGCGGCAGACTGTTGTACGTCCCGCTGTTGGAATCCTCTACAGTCAAATACAGTCACACTACGCCGTTTAGCTGTCAGCATTTTAGCCGCGTTTAATCCAGTTACTACTGAAGCTAATGCTAGGCTAACGTTACCTGCTGTGTAACGTGTTATTAGTGTTTACTAGCGTGACATGCAGCGATGTTTGTTTCGGAGCATCAGCGCGCAACGCAGACATTTAAGTGGCACCGTAATGAGGCACTGAAATCCGCGTTGCTATTTTCGTCCGGTAGATACCGGATTTTAACATGTGCCATTAACGTGAACATAAAATTGCGTTACCTGTATCACGCAAGTGTGAAAAGCGGTCGCACAACAGCTGAAATGGCATTACTTCTTCATAGTATCCGTCAACAAAGGAGGAATGTAGCACAATATGGATGTATTAGCAGGAATGTAGCACAATATGCATGTGATAGCAGTTATAATTAGCCTATTTGACAATACAATTTGTTTTGGTTAAAATCAACAAATAATCATGTTAATTAATCGTGATCTCAATATTGATCAAAATAATCGTGATTATCATTTTGGCCATAATCGTGCAGCCCTACGCTGAGACTACATCTTCACTACTGCATTTTCATTTTTAAGCGGCATTTTGAGAGTTTCAGCTCTAGTAGCAGAACTAATCTCTGTCCATATTAACACGTCTGACAATACATATCACATGACCATTAATCTCGCTATGCCAGACCTTAATCCACAACGCTGGCTTCTTGTTCTCTACTGTGTTCTTCTGCGGACGATAAAGTTATGAGTTGTTTTTGTACACAAACACAGTTTACGCAAAGGCGAATGGCGTCCAGCTGATAGGAGCACCAGATCAGAAATAAACTTCCATGAGTAGTTTTTAAAGATCATGAGAGAGAAAATCCATTTTTAGAAGAAGTCAAATCTGCTTGTATCTGGGGGCTGTTGCACAAAAGTAGAATGAAGAAATCCAGGATAACTGAAATAGTGCAGCTTGACTTAGTGTGATCCTCTCATCCTGGCTTAATTGGTTGCACGTTTGCCGAGCCAGGATGAGAAGGTGAAGCTAAGTCAAGCCAGGTGTAGATAGCTGGGATAAGTGCACGTCCACGGCTTTCTTAAATAGACCACGGTATTGATCACAGATTTACGGATGCTGAAATGGAAAAGACGTATGCATTATATGTTTCACCCGCTGAGTAGCAGCTTCTAATACGCATATAATATAGGCTATGCAAAAAGGGAAATACGTCTGTTGTTATCAAACGGAGTTTTATTGCTATGTCTGTTTTTATGTGCTAATGTGCTGGTTTTACTGTAAAGTGTCTTTGAGTAGCCTGTAAAGCACTATATAAATAAAATGTATTATTATTATTTATTATTATTTAGCCTACTTTGCCTTAAAAGTGAGCAGAGGGAATTAATGTTCATCAGGGAATTTACCCTATTTCAAACCCTTATTCATAATGCGAGAATATGTTTTACAACCATATGCACTATAAGCTAGGCCTATGTCTAATTCTAAATATCTTTCATGTTCATACAGAACAAACATGACTGGACAAAAACTAGAAAAAGAAGTAAGTGACTTCAATACACACTGTAAGCATATCTGTAAAACAATGTAGCCTATTATTCATGTTTTTATTCTCATCCCCAAGCTCGAAGATGACAAGTGACAGCACCAAAATAAAAAGATTAAGAAGCTTTGTGGCATTCCAACACATTCTCACTCCCATCTCGTAAAATATGGACGTTTGGTCAGGTGCCATTGTCGTCCTTATTGACGCTAAAAGTCTCCTTTTAGTCCGCTGCAGGATCACCCCCTCCCCATTTCCTCCGCATTGTACAACAACTGCAATAGTAGGATTTAAATCAAACTCGTGACAGCAAGTGACAAGTAATGCATGTTAATAACAATAAAGCAGAACACATTCAGAAGACGGAATAACTGTTAAACACGTTTCTTCCGGATCTGAGCGGCAGCTGATTGGCTAGCTGCAAAGAATAAATTGCCATGGTTACTTGGCTGGGTTTAATTCAACCTGCTTTCATGCAACCAAGTCAAAGCTAAATTCATCCAGGATAACTTGAATATCCTGGCTTAATCCCATTATCTTGGTTTCGTGCAACAGCCCCCAGCTCTGAACTCAGTTTTGTGTCTAAACGGAGAGAAAAACAACATTTGTGGGAGTTGGTTCTTACAACACAGACTGCCAAGTTCAACACACACACACACACACACACAAACACACACACACACACACACACACACACACACACACACACACACACACACACACACACACACACACACACCTGATCCTCTTGTGAAAGCCTCAGAGAGGGAGGAGGGGGAGAAATTCTAAGAAAGATTTTCTGGCTCAGAGATATTAATCACTTTCTGATGACAAAGAAACTGGAAACAAGACAAATGCAAACTGTTTCTACTGACCCTGACTGTACCATGAACCGATCCACCCTGCGCCTGTTTGCACAGTTTTTCACATTGTGAAACAGCAGTAGAGCAGATAAAACAGAAAGGACAGAAACCAGACTTCACAGCTCACAGCACAGACTGAATCCTGTACAACACATTCTCATGAACGGTTCTCATGAAATTTACGCACACGAGACGATTCAGCGGTAGTTGAGTTTACCCCTGAATAGGTTACTGGTAGGCGGCTACAGAGCTCCATGAGAAGTCGCCGTATCAGCAAGACAAGGCAAGGCAGCTTTATTTGTAGAGCACTTTTCAGCAACAAGGCAATTCAAAGTGCTTTACATAAAGACAATTAAAATACAAGAATAAAAGTTACAGTGCAGTATAAGAAATTAAACATTAAAGAGCAGTTAAAAACAGTTACATAAAAGCAGATAAAATAAGCAACGAAAGTATAAGAAATGGATAGTTATTTAACGAAAGGCAACATCAAAAAGAAAGGTCTTCAGCCTTGATTTAGCGACAGTTGGTAGTTCAGGTATCTGAGAAAAGCTGCCGCTCGTTTCGGTGGACATTACAGTTCAGCCTGTTCTCATGAACCATTCGTTCAAAAATCTACAAAAAGTTAAGCATTGTAATTCGTAAGCATGCCACGTTTATTGTTGCTGTATGCACTACATTGACGGCTGCTGTATAAGAACGCAACTCACAGTCACCTGTTCTCGGGTAACTGAACCATCAACTACCGCTGACCAGCAGCTAAACACCAGTCTAATCTACCAACTACCGCTGATAAGACCGAGCTGTCACTCAGCTCTGTAGCGGCTTAAACAGCTAGCAACCGCCGCTCGGCGTCATGGAGCTCGTAGCCAGCCGGTGTCACATGACCACCCGGCGTCACGTGACCACCCGGCATCACGTGACCACCTGCCGTAACGTTGTGGTGGAAATTCCAGAAACACCATGTTGTTATATGGTGAGAAGGGAAACTTAGACAACATTAGGTCATTCACAGGTCAGGGGACGACGCAGTTGTCAATTCCCCGTCCAGCGCCCACGTCGTTTAAATAGAAAATGCACCTACGCCCATCTGTGCGCCCATGGGCGTGCTGGTCTTACAGGAAGGTGTGTTCAGGTGCGTTCTGGGCATATTGCTATCTTGAGGCAGCGGAAAGTGATTGCGCCATTGTCCAACAAAAACCTGGTATTATTTTATAGCCTGCTTCACCTTGTGGAGTTTTGGTGGCACAGTGCTCGTGCCACATATGATCTGCTCGCGCGCTTTCACTTCACACACGAGCAGATCCTGTTTAGCAAATCCGCCATCATAATAGCAATGCGCCAAGGTACAAACGCGCCTGGCTTTTAAAGGGAATGGGAGATGACACTCTGATTGGTTTATTGCATGTTACGCCCAGAACACACCTATGATTAATTAAGACACTAAGAACAACCCTTTTGAACCATGCGCCCGGCGCACGGACCCTTTTTTCCCGCCGTTAAACTAGCAAAAGTGGGTTCGCACACGGCCTAAACGCACCTGCGCCAGGCGCTTCACGCCGTGTGCTTAGATCGCTAAAATAGGGCCCTTAAACAGTGACGAGGCGATTTCATCTCACTTTGTCGAAGGTAAATAGCTCAATATAATGTTGTCAAAGTTAGCCTTTTTCTTTTCCTGAAAAGGTTTTGGACATGGAAGGTTTTTGCCTGACCGACAAAATATATAAAAAAAAAATGATTATGTAGAAATAAAGTTGGGTTATAACTAGGGCTGCACAATATATAGTTTTGTTTTTAAGGTCATCACGATATCAGCTGGCGGGATAACATCAAGAAAAGCGGCGACACATCGCAACATCTCCGAGATTAGTTGAAAGAAAATATCAGCAGAAAACTGCACTGTCACTTTTTCTTTAGTGCTGCCTTTTACTGTATATTCAATTCAATATTCAATTTGTTCAATAAAATAATGCTGGAAAGGATTTCCTTTCATTTGTTTTAAATTTAACAAGCAGTTTGTTGTATTTTAGCAGAATACTAAAAGCAGCAGAACTGAGTACACTTTAATATTTGTTTATTTATCGCAAGTAATATTGTTATTGTGATATTCAACGTTAATGCATATTTTCCGCATATTGTGCAACCCTAGTTGTAACACTGGTTGATTTTGTCTCTGCTGGAGTGTTTTTTGTTGTCATCTAAGAGACTTTGGGCTGGTTCAGACACTGTTATTTATTTTCTTTTTTTGAATTTATCATAGAAGTCAGCACAGACATACATGGTAAGACAAAGAGTGGTTCAGACACTGTTGATGTTGCCTGTGAAGTTCAGAGACACAGTGTGTGGTTCTGGGCTGAACAAATAAACTGGACTGGACTCAGCAGGACTGTAAAGTAAACAGGATTCATAGAGAATAGACTGAAACGGGGAAAACACCAGCATGCTCTTTTGAAGTCACTTCTTTAAAGGACCTTTCTTAAAATATCAAAGAGTGTGTGTGTGTGTGTGTGTGTGTGTGACAGTGTTTAAACTGAACACACACTCACAGAGAGAGGTGGGAGGGTGAATGTTAGCATATGAGCTGATAAGCAAAGTGCTGAGTTCAACATGTTAAGTTCAAACATAAAGCTGCAGAGAGAATTAAGTTTGACGTTATCCAGACAGCCAGAAAAACACTGACGCTATAAACTAGGGGTGTGCAAAAAAATCGATTCACATTCGTATCGCGATTTAAGCTTTACTGATTCAAAATAGATTCATAGAATTCCAAAAATCGATTCATATTTTTGAAAAATTATTGTTATTAGTTTTTTTTCCGTTTTATAATTGCGTGTGTACGAATGTCCTGAAATGAGTTTAGCTCGCCATTCCCATAGATGGCGCCGCATCGAATTCACACTGACGCCTGGCCACTTGTTATAATCAAAAGAAGTAGAAGCAGAAGTAGTTTAGTCGGCGCAAACAATGGCAAACCTCACAGAAAGAATTATTCAACCTGCTCCATCCTCATTGAAGAAGAGTTTTGGGCACGTTTCGGCTTTTGGAACCTCAAGGGGAAGATGGAACTTGATAGGAATCGTGCAATATGCAGGCTTTGCAAAGCCAAAGTTAAGTATTTCGGCAACCCCACAAACTTGAGAACTCACCTGGTACGCCATCACCCAGAGATTAACATTAAAGACGTGGACGAACAACAACAACCTAAAGTACCTAACACGCCAGTCATTTTATTTAACAGTTTTATCTTATACTTGAATTAAATGTATTTGAAAGCTGGCCAAAGCTTGGCACTTTGCAGTTTTTAGTTGCAAAAGTTTTTATATAAAGTAATATCAAACTACATTTCATTTGTTGTTTCTTTTCTTTTAAATTGTATGTCTACTGCAATCACATGGGAAAAGTAACTACATTTACATACTGTGAATCGTTTTTTCAAAATCGCCCCGGGAACGCAGCGCAGACGTTTCCGGTGGAAAGTAGGGGTTAGCTGTTCCACAAACTCCCCGGCTTGTGTTTGGTGTTTTATAACTTTCTTGTGGCAGAGATAGAGGCAGTGATGTTTCCTGTACGGGACTCTCACACCGCCTCACAACACACCGACAAGTCTGATCCACGCGCACATCACTGGCCACCGCAGGATTGCGTTTCTCCAAAAGTTGAATCTGTGTCGACTTTATTGCAGTATTGAAGGAAAAATATAACAAAAAAAACGAATATCCGAATAGTCACTATAGGTCACACTGCTGTGCTTCTCTGTCTGAGATCAGTTCTCTGCAGCGCTCTATGAATCATGTAACAGAACATTTGGTGAAACGTCTCTGACTCCAGATCTGCTGCAGATGGAAAACCAATAAAATATTAACCCGTTGAGGTAAAATTCAGCTCAAAATGTCTCCTCCCTTTCCCTCCTCTAACATCTCCATCATCATCATCATCATCATCATAACTGACTGAGCTGCAACTGCTACACAAACACAGGAATACTATCTTTAACGTGTGTGTGTGTGTGTGTGTGTGTGTGTGTGTGTGTGTGTGTGTGTGTGTGTGTGTGTGTGTGTGTGTGTGTGTGTGTGTGTGTGTGTGTGTGTATGTGTGTGAGTGAGACAAATTGGAGCGCAGGTATGTCTAAGCTTACTGTACTGTGAAATTGGACAGAAATCCCTTTGATGTCACACACGCGAGTGAAGATGTGGTCGTGATGGAGACGGGATGTCATTTAAATATGGAGATAACTTCATCAAATCCTTTCGGCCGTGCTTTCTAACATGATGTCATTGTGCTAACCGAGCACCGTTAGCCTTTACAACAGAGCCGCTACACTACACTAGTTAGATAATGTCTCATTACAGAGTTCTCTGTTGATTTATGTTTGTCACTGTGTCTTGTAGTGTAAAGCTGTAGGCACCAACAGCGTTTCTTTTGGTCATCAAGATGGCCGAAATAACCACTACTGCCCTGTTGTTGAAGTCCCAGATACGTCAGAAAAATCAAACGGCGTCATGTCTGGATTAATCATATCATCTGAAGGAGCAAAAAGAATGGAGCACGGTAATGTTTCTAAAAAGAAACGTTACAGTACAAATTTTGCAGCTGTTTTTTGCTGCAATTAACGGATAAAAAGTATCCAGCCGCTCCAGACCCCCTGGTCCGCTTTAATCACTGGTTACTGCTGCATCGCTCCCTGATTTCCCAAACTACAGAACGCTTGTGCGTTAACCACGCTTCACATAAACGAGTGCTGTTAAAAGGAATATGGGTTACACTCGTTATTATCATGCTAATCTTGACAGCCTTATTATTTACAACACACAGCGTGTTTTTAATGTTCCTGAACATCTGGAAACACACAGGCAGTATGAACTCCGTCAGTCACTGAGGCTTATTGTTACACACACACACACACACACACACACACACACACACACACACACACACACACACACACACACACACACACACACACACACACACACACACACACACACACACACAGAGAGACGCACACAGATGCACACACACTGTAGTTTTATCTGGAAAACTTTTACTTGTGTTTTAATCTGTAGAAACACGTTGCCCTTCAGACTCTGATTGCGATCAGTTTTGGCGGACTGTTCCTTTAACCCTGAGCACATAGTCCCAGCGAAACCAGCTGCTGCTCAACTGACCTGAATATTACTGACACACACACACACACACACACACACACACACACACACACACACACACACACACACACACACACACACACACACACACACACACCGTTTCAATGAGTTGCAACTATTTCAGACATTCCTGAGAGCTGATAAAGAGGAGGAGGAGGAGGAGGAGGAGGAGGAGGAGGAGGAGGAGGAGAAGGAGGAGAAGGAGGAGGAAGAGAAGGAGGAGGAAAACAAGGAGAATTCAGATAAGAAAAGAGACGAAGAAGTGAATTTACGGAGGCTTTACACACTCAAGATCAACAGGTACTTTTTGTACTTTGTTTACTTAGATCCCAGCCAGACGTGGAAGCAGTACTTGGATCTTTGACTTAAGTAAAAGTAGAAATAACTCAGACTAAAAATACTCCAGTACAAGTAAGAGGCCTGCGTCCAAAATGTACAGAAGTACTGTCATTAAAATGAAGGTAAAGGATCCCAGTAAAGAACCCGTCACTTGAGTCAGCGTTGATTTTGAAGAGTTTGAAGCGTAGAATAAAATGTGTAGGTGTGGAGTTAGAAAGAAGTGAGAGCTCTGCAGCCCTCAGCTCATCTCTGCTGCAGGATACTGTAGCTGCTACTAGCATCATAATCTCACACACAACTGGCAGTGGTTGAGTTGCATTGTGGGTACGAAAACGGAAGTACGTTTCCAGGATAGAAAGGCAAAGTCACCCCCCCCCTTTCTGTTGGACCACCGTGGGACCTTATTTCGGAAACATATATGTACGGTAGCTAACGGGGAGAGACTAATAATTCATTCATGGCTCAATTCAAACAGGATCAAAGAATTATTAGTCTCTCCCCGTTCTGTCGTACATATTCTTTCCGTAATAAGTAGGTCCATGAGGTCTACCGGAAGGGGAGGGACTTCGCCTCTCTTTAAATCCTGACATCCGGCGTGTGGCTCAAGTTTGATTTATATTTCTGCGTAAAATCTGCGCCGTGGCTACATACGTAGGTACGTGGAGACACACACACACACACACAAACACACAAACACACAAACACACACGCACACTGAGTGACTTACGTTTGGAGTCCTTCACAGTTTTCAGAGCCGACTGCAGTCGCTCCAACATGATGAACAGACAAACAAGCAAACACAATAAACTACAACTGCACGGTCTGTCTGTCTCTCTGTCGGTCTGTCTCTCTGTCGGTCTGTCTCTCTGTCGGTCTGTCTCTCTGTCGGTCTGTCTGGCTCTATCTGAGGCAGGTTGTGCCTCTGAAAGCTGAGAAACGCGAGACTGAGTATGAGCTAGAGAGAAAAAGAGAGAGAGAGAGAGCTGGAAAAGGAGGGGGCGTGGCCAACAGAGAGCAGATAAAACACACACACACACACACACACACACACACACACACACACACACACACACACACACACACACACACACACACACACACACACACACACTAACAGAGGAGATTATTGTTTCTGTTTCAGAGGAGGCGATGCGTTTGAGGTCTCTTTAACTGTGCCGTTAACCTTCCAGTTGAATGCCGTTGACTCAGTGAAGCAAACAGAAGCTCAGCTGCTGCTTTAATCAACCAGACTCATTACAACTGTACTGTGTGTGAACCATAGACTGTATATACAGTCTATGGTGTGAACACACATACACATGCCCCCCTGCAGGCTGCAGAGTTCACTACAGCCACATTATGAACAAACAAATTGACTGATCTGTTCTTGGTCTGTACCAACACCAACTTTTGTGGTCTTTAGCTGCCACAAAAGTTTAGTTTAGCACTGTGCTAAAGTTTAGCACTGAAGTGTGTGTTCACAGGTAGACACACAGAACACTTGACCCACACTGAATACACACTCTTATAACGCTGCATCAAAGTGGCATTCATACACTTACGGTACGTTTCCACACAGCGAAACACCTTGCGATTTTCGGCCAGCGATATTTTTGCCTCGGGGGGCGTGGTCGCGAAAACAACACGCAAGACTGCAACAGAACACCGGCTAGCAGTTGACCTGTCGGCTAGCTGAATAATTTTGAGTGTTTAAACTAACATCTACAGTGGTCTATTTGCCCTGTTTAAGTTCGTGTGACATATAAACAACAATCCGTGTTGCTACAAGCGTCAATGTTCACCAACAAAACATGTAATCAAACAAATGCACAAGTAGCCTAGCTAGCTGCCTGGCTAGGCTTACAATGAAATCCAATGTCCGAACATGCTAGCGATTAGCCTGTCGGCTAGCTGAAAAGTTAGAGCTTTTAAACTAACATATACAGTGGTCTATTTAGTGGTGTACGTTCCCTGACTAAATTTGTGTGTCATATAAATCACAATTTGTGTTGATACAAGTACACATGTTCGTGTAGAAACATTTTAATCACATCAAAATTTTCATGATACAGCCGGATACAGCGGTGATAACCTCCGCCATCTTGGTCATACTTTTTTGTAACTCCCGCCTCCAAACACAAACACGCGGACCTGATTGGTTCTCGAGTGGTCCTCATTTGATCCTCATTTGAATAAAATTAAACTTTCGTCAACTTTGTTTCGCTCCCCTCTGCAATTCGCTCTCATCTCGCCTAATCAGGCCGAATTTCGTCTCCATTCAACATCAATGAGAGCGAAGCGAAATTTCGCTGTGTATGTCGAAATCTAAACATATACTCTGTCAATCTTAATAAAGGTCCCAAGAGGAAGTCCCGTCTTCTGAACAACCTTTTAATCGACTTAATTGACTTATTTTTCATTGTCTCCGACTGTATGGCCGAACCCTACAGTTGTGTGTGTGTGTGTGTGTGTGTGTGTGTGTGTGTGTGTGTGTGCGTACGTACGTCTGTGCGTCCGTGTGTGCGTGACAGAAAGGTTTGTCAGATGTTTATTGGGTGACCATACAGATGTTTTTTAATGTTATCTGTTGATTGTTGGAGCAGACAATGCAAGAAAATCTTCTGTGTGAACAGACAAAGGTTTTTTTAATCTTATCTTACTATCTGTCCAATCTGAGTTTTCTGTTGCACGACTAAAACAACCTTTAAATGAAACACGTTCCACCAAAACAAGTTATTTCCCGAGGCTATTTAGCAGAGGCACCGTGGCTCCGTCTGGAGCTTAGCACCGCCCAAGACGATTGTGATTGGTTTAAAGAAATGCCAATAAACCAGAGCACGTTTTTCTCCCATCCCGGAATGCCGTGTGGACTAGCCTGACCCTCCTCCGCAGCGCTGTGGAGGAAGGTCTTCCAACGCAAGACTATCTTTTGAGTGGCTGGTAAAATTTGAACATTCACTAGCCTTTTGGCTGGTGGACGAAAAAGTTAATTTTGAATCTTGGTGACATGTAGTCTCCATCAGTGAAAACTGAGCAAAAACATCCGAGAGCTAAAGGGACTCGCCGGGACTCACCCCCGTTGGTCACTTCCTGAGAGGCGATGACAAATCCAAATCCTTCTCCCGACCTTCTCCTCAGCTCCACCTCCACTGTCTTTACTCCTCCTCTCCCATCCTTGGCTATGGCTCCCAGCGCGCCCGCCCCTCTGATGGGAGGAGGGCCCCCGGCACTCTCCTCCACTCCCACCAAATCACGTGGCTCTAAGGTCAGCGTAACAGGAACCGAGTCCAGGAAGCTGGTGCTCTGGATGAGGGCCGAGGCTGGGGGCCCGTTTGGCGTCTGGGCGGGAGGGGCCCCTGGAAAAGAAAGAGGGGTCAGATTGAGGCCACATCTACAAAATGTGGCCGAGCCTTTGAAATAGTCGCTCCTAGACCGTGGAACACATTGCTACATGTTTTAAAAGTGACGGCATCGGTTGAAATCTTTAAAAAGCAGCTAAAGATGAATCTTTTAAGTGCTTTCAACCTTGTAGCTACAAACTCCGGACAGCGTGAAGTAAGTGCAAGTACATTAGCTTCAAATAAGCCAAACTACAAAGAGCCATATGAAAGTGCAACTTCTTTTTTATTTTTTTCATCCAAGGTGCAGTCGTGTGTTTTTAGCCTGCGGCGGAAGATGTGTATGCTTTCCACCGTCCTGATGTCAATAGGGAGCTCATTCCACCATTTAGACACATTGTTGACTGTATTACTATTTATCTTATGCTTTTGTGTTTTACAACGATTTACTGTGATTTATTGTGTGTTTTGTACATATCTTATCAATTTGTCTTAATTTATGTATCTATTTTGCCCGTGAAGCACTTTGTCTATGATAAATGCTATGCAAATAAACTTTACTTACTAACTTACACTGCTACGTTTTGGTTTTAAAACGAATATCTTTTGCTAAGTTTATGCCTCCAGTCCACAATAATTGGGCGCTATCGAGTCCCTAAAATGGAGACATTTGGAAACACTGCTGCCTCCATTTTAGTTTGAAAACTCTGCGTTTGTTTTCTGATCTAAACTTTAAAATTGGTTCTACGTCTAAAGTCATTCTAACACAAGTTCCCTAAACCCCAGAGTGCATCCTCTCTCATGACTATAAAAACTAGTGCTCCAATCAGCTGGACGTCATTCGCCTTTGTGTTCCAAAAACTGTATCTGTGTACAAAAACAACTCATAACTTTATCATCCACTAAAGGAAAAGTACACAAAGGTAAATAAGAGGAATGATAAAAGAAAAAGCTGGTTGTCTCAGCCTTCATCTACACTACTACGTCTTGCTTTAAAAAACGAATATCTTTTGCTACGTTTTCGAGCCCCTAAAACTTTAACATTTGGAATCACTGCTGCCCCCGTTTTGCTTTGAAAACTCCATAGTTGCGTTCTAGTCTGGACGGACCCAAAGGGAGACATTTGCAAATGTCACACGTCAGTCAGTCTTATCGGTTAGGTACAGTAGCTTACAGACCTTTCAGTAACAGTTCCACCTCGTCATTGATCCAAGATAAGAAATCCCTGCTTGTACTTTTCACCGTTGTTCTTTCTCCAAAGTATTTTCTACATCCATGATTTTCAACCGCAGAGTAACGTTAGACAATCTGCTTCCTGTTTACACCAGCACGCACATGCCCAGTGTGTGTGAATGGTCATGTGATATGTGTTGTCAGACATGTTCATATGCACGGAGATAATGTAGTTTTGCTACTTTAGGGTTTCCCAATCAAATGACCACGAGAAAACAGTTCAATGGCCTTTCTATCCATTTTATTTCAATGCGGGATTCGATCAGCGCAGTTACCTTGGTGGGTCCCTTGGGCTGGTAGGTGCCCCTCCTGGGGACTCTCCAGGACCAAGCCAGCCTGGCTGAGTGGGGGGACGCCCCCCACCAAGGCACCCGTGGACGAGGAAGGCAAGTCGGCTGAAGTCGAGGGGTGGGAGGAAGAAGGGGTGGCCAGGCCGTGTGGGGAGGGAAGGGGCTTGTAGAGGTTAGGGGTGACGACTGGGGAAGACATCGGACCTAGGGGAGGGAGAAAGTTATTAATGCTTTTTGTTGTTTCATCACTACTCATGTTTGTATTGGTGCCCTGTAATGAAATGTTAATTCAGTTGCTATAAATGATAATCATTAATACACATGTTTACATGTAATTGTCAAGCAAATTTCAAGCGAACTTTGAAAAATGTCTCAAAAAAAGATATGTGAATTAGCCGCCTTTCTATCAACTGGTTTGGAGCGGATTAGTCTGGATCAAAAGAAGTACATTTCCAGGATAATTGCCTAACATCCCTCCCCTTCCTCTCTCTGTGTGTTGCCGTTCTCAAACTCTGTTTACTTCGGGAAACAACAACAACAAACTTCAAGCTAGCGAGCTACACGCTAAAAATGTCAAGTTTTGAAGAACATGTGGACGGTTTAACAAGGCAGACCTGCTTGGTTCTTTCAGGGAATGATTGTAATGATTTACAAAGAATATGTTTAGGACATTTCCTCTCTAACTGGGAGGTTTTGGGACTGATTGGTGGGATTGCTGTGGACGAAGTACACACAGAGATACACTGGTAAGAGCTAATGAGGTTTAACCATGTATCAGCTCATTTAAATAGCTCACGTTACTGTATGTACAAATTATGAGTCACCTTGACTATCTAAACACCTACAAAGACACATGAAGAAAGGTCTTCTGGAATTTGGTTTAATTGTTCTTTGACGTCAGCTAATGTCGGCCATGTTTCATGCTCTTCGGAGACGAAGACACGTTAATGGGAATATCCAGGAAGACGCTGACAGCAAACAGCCGGTCAGTCCTGGGAGTTAAACGTTTGTTCCATCAGAACTTATTCAGCAAAATCGTTTCCATATCCCATTTAGAGACTCTTTTTCCACAAAGGCAAAAAACAACTCAAACCTTTTTCCCCTTTGTGGATGTTTTACCAAATTTCCATCAAGCTTTTCTAATGTCCATAAAAATATGTTTATGGAAACACGACTTTTGAATGGATTCGAGTTGGGGGGTCAGTAGTACCTCCTCTGTAGACCAGTAGTACCACCTCTCCCTGGTTGGTGTGTTCTTGCAGGACTCTCTGGACCTGAGGATAGAAATGCACCAATGGTTATCATTCATTTGAAATGGGTTTAAATGGAAATGGTGCCATGTATGTGTGTTTTTTTTAGATAATTTTTTGGGCATTTTAGGCCTTTATTTGACAAGACAGCTGAAGACATGAAAGGGGAGAGAGTGGGGGAATGACATGCAGCAAAGGGCCGCAGGTTGGAGACGAACTCTATGGAGCTAGATGTTTCTTTATTACATGCGAGAAAATAAATGATCTGAGAGAAAAAAAAAATGTTTGAGAGAAAAAGTTTTCATACCAATACCTTCTCGCTCTCAAAACCTAAGTCTTTGCTTTCGATGTCATTTTTTGCTCATCTTTCGGACAGACATGCTCAGAAACCTCGCTGTGAGCTGGAGGTCTCTCAGACCGGTCTCGTAGGAGGCTTTTATTCCGCCATTGACGGATCGTTTGTTTAAATATCACAACACATGTCCATCTTAAGATTACGGGAACCTCAGGTTAACTGCCTTTTTGCCGTTAAACTCCACAAGCGCCTGCGGGCTTAACAACCTCGCTGGTCCGCCGTCACACACACACACACACACACACACACACACACACACACACACACACACACACACACACACACACACACACACACACACACACACACACCGGCGGACGGAGAGAAATAAAAGCCTGAGAGACCTCCAGCGGTGTGTTCCAGCATGACTGGCGGTCGGCGAGCAAGCGATCCAGCCGCCACCAGCTGGCTGTCGCGTTACTTTATGGATCTTCTCAACTCCGAAAACTTTGAAGCAAATTGTCAATTCGGCAACGATTTTCGGAAGACTGCCTATATTCGAAATCTAAACAGTTAATTTCTCGCCTAAAACGTTATCAGAAGTGAATTTAATGATGAATAAGATGGTGACAATTGTTAAGTTTTCCCGCTGTTGCTCTGTCTGCAAGTTCCATGTTGGCAGTGGGCATGATAGGTGTAATGATTCAGTTTGACTCCCAAGACAAGACGATGCTCACCCGACTGGCCAATAGGAACGTGGCCCCGCCCATGACACTATTTTCACAGCGAGAGCAAAATCCTTACACGAGAGAAAAAAATGACATTGAGAGCAAAGACTTAGGTTTCGAGAGCGAGAAAAGTGTGAAGTGAAAAGCGTTTTGAGAGAAACACTTTTTTTTTAGATTTTTTTTCTCAGAAATAATCTAATTTTATATTTTTTATGTTCTATGAAAAAATACATTTTCTCAAAACTTTTTTTTAGTCTCAAATATTATTTTTTGCTATTGGTATGAAAACCTTTTCACTCAGATATTTTTTTTTCTCTCATAAAATGCTAACTTTTTCTCTCAAACATTTTTTTCTTCTCTCAGATCATTTATTTTCTCGCATGTAATAAAGACACAAATCTCCGACCTGCGGGCCCGCTGCGTCGAGGAGTAAACCTCTATAAATGGGCGCCTGCTCTACCAACTGAGCTATCTGGGCACCCACCATGTATGTTAAATCCTTCAGATGTTCCATCCTGGTGTTACACTTTGGCTACATTGCACCCGTAACGTATGCAGACCGTTCGTGGAGGGGGTGTGTCGCCGAGTGGATGTGCCGCGGAATGTACCTTTTAACTGGCTACACCTGCTGCGCACACAGTGTAGAATTGGCGAGGTGGTGAACTTTTGCCTTGGGATTGTTGTTTCAGTTTTTGAAGCCGGCACAGCGCTGTGAAAACGTCAATCTGCTGTCAGCTGTCAGAAGACGCAGATGAGGGAAATGAGGGAAAAAAACAGAAACTCTCAAAACCAAATTGCCAATATGCTAATTCACATTCATTTAGTAATGTCCTGAATATCTATATCTATATAAATAGAAGACTGTCCTATTTTTACGCTTGTTGAGCGGATCTCCACGGAGCATACGCACCACTTATGTGCTACTCTCGTCGCCGGTGTAGCCAGTTTCATTGATCATATTAAAAGCGTAATGTTGGAGCATCCGCTCCGCATACGTCACACGTGCAATGTAGCCGGCCCATTTTGTTTTGTGTGATGCCAGCCCACTGTGTCTTCAGCTTTTCTAACTTGAGTGCATTACAACTTGAGTTTCTGGCTAAAACAGACGGGTCATCTTTCTGACCAGGCACGAATCACGCAAGAATTTTACCTGAGAGAAACTGAGGCTCTGTACGTCCGCCCCGTTGATCTTCACTATAGCGTCCCCCGGCTGCAGCGAGGGGCAGTGCCTTCGATCCCAGACCCGCCTCACTACTGCCAGCTGACCTCCTTGCCCCCCGGCCATCACACTAAACCCAAGACCCCCACTCTCGCTGCGCCCGAGGGCCACCGGTACAAGCTCCCCACCCCGAGCTGAGCCGGGCGACCCTGCCCCGAGGGGGAGCACCAGCCCAGGGTTTCTTTGGGAGGATGGGGAGGGTGCTTGGTGATTGGCTGGACAGCCATTAAAGCCGCAGGGTGAGACGTCTTTGGGTGGGGTCAGGGCGAGGGAAGTCTGGGGCATCGGCGGGCGCTGCACAGGAGCGCCAGGAGGTGTGGAGGAGGTGGGGTTGTTAGCGGTAGTGGGGCTGGTGGAGTTTTGGAGTAGGCCTGTCTCTGGCTGAGAGAGGGGTAATTTGAACAGAGTGTGGGAGGACGAGGAGGAGATGGGGAGCGTGGAGGAGGAGATGGGGAGCGTTGATGTAGACAGGTCACTCTCTGAAGACTTGGAGCTCTGATGGTGGAGGAGGGAGGAGGAAGAGAAGGCGGGGAGAGTGCTGCTGTTGTAGCGAACCAGAGAAGATCTGCAAGGAGCACAAGAAGACAAGTTATACAAACAAACTTCAGAAACTTCTATCATTTACTACTAATACCTTCATTAGCACCCTGGTTCCAGTACTCGGAATAACCGCCCACAATTCAGATTTGTTCATTGGTACAATAATAGAGCTTGTGTTTTTGTTAACATGAAACACAGACGATCAATCTGAGCTTTGTAGGCGGTATAAGGCATGGATGCGATCTTTGTAGCTTTACGGGTTGTTATTATACAGCCTTGTTGAATACTTGGTTATAATTAGTCGATCACAGCATTCTATGGTCAGTTTTTTCTGTATAAGAGACAGTTGCCAACTATAAGCGACTGTTGTCATGGATGTTCTGATCATAGACTCTGGGTTAACTTTGTTTATAAGAAGTTGCACATCATCAACATAAGTAGAGAAAAGCAGTGGCCCCAGTCAGCTTCCCTGGGGGACACCATGATACACCGTGCTAAGACTGAAACTCCTCTCACCTTCGTGTTCCAGCGTTGGACAGTACGCCATCAGAGTCACTGTGATTAATGGCTGCTGTCCTCTCTGGAAGGGGGGGTGGACCCAGGGGGGGGTCAGAGGAAGTGGGGGTCGGAGGGCCTGTCAGCCCGTTCGTCATTGGCGGAGCAGCGTAGGAGGGTGGGGTTTGGCCCAGTCCTGAAGGTCAGAGTGAAGGAGTTAGTAATTATCAGACTGTTAACTGATTAACAGAGACACACAGAATATGCTATTTGATTGTCATTGTGGATCACCGCTGTTATAAATTCTGCAGATTCTGTTGGGTCCGCAGATTAATGATCACCAGAATGAAATTTAAAAGTTGGACAAAAGTTGTACAAAGGCTCAGTCCTTGTTGCAGCGGCTGCAGGTTCGACTCCGACCTGCGCCCCTTTGCTGCATGTCATTCCCCCTCTCGCTCTCCCCTTTCACATATTCAGCTATCCTATAATAAAGGCCTAAAATGCCCCCCAAAACAAAACTTGAGTTTCTGGCTAAAACAGACAGAACAATAATAATAATAATATTATATGACATATTTCTGACCTGGCGTGCCGTTGGCGTCCAGCGTTCGACTGTAGGTGAGGTGTGTCAGGCCGCGGTTCACATTGGGGGGGTTTGGAGGCTCGCTGGGAGTCTGTGGCTGTTGAAGTGGGTAAAAATCAGATAGAAGATACAAGGTTAGTGATTCATACTGTTGGAGAATTAAAGTTGTAAGAAGACGTAAACAGTAAATATGTACAGCACCGTCTCCAGGCTCTGTTTGGGACATCCATCAGGGTTATAAAGCATTGGGTACCCTCTCCTCAGCACCACGTCCACACTCTGACCCATCGGCACCGACTTCAGCATCTCCACCACTTCTTTATGGGAGCGACCCAACACACAGCTGTCGTTGATGTAGACCAGGATGTCCGCTGGAGGACCACAGACAGGGAGACACAGTCAGCCTAAATCATAATCACCGACTGTCAAAATAATGGACGTAGCAGCAGTGACGTCACCCATCGGTTTGTGGGCGTTTTGACGACTTGGCAATTTGGCCAGTGCTGTTTATGGTTGCAGTGGCGCTGCGCTCATAGGCGCCGATTTATGTTTTGCTCCGTGGGTGCTCACGGGCGCACGCCCTTTAAAAAAAAAGGTAGTCAAAAAATGTTTGCATTTCAGAACCTTCAGAACTAGAAATGGACAGCGTCCGACACGAACACACACTATTAACTCGATAATAAAGCCGTAAAGTAGGCTATCTTTCAACTCAGGACAGCGCCACTTCTCACAAATACAGATCGGCGCCTATGGCCGCGCTAACCTAAACGCGGGAGGGAAAGAGGGAAAGTTGCTGACTTTCAACCCTCCTGAAGAGAGACATCCAGCAGAGATTTACTGTCGGGTAAACACAGACCTCTGGGTACTACTGCCGTTCATCTGCATGTACGGCAGAACAGAAAATCAGCAACATTTCCCTTAGGTTACCAGCTAACGCTAGCTAGCTAGCTAGCTTGGTTGGCAGAACGCTAAAGAAGACATTTAAAGGCAACCCAAATGTTCCAGTTAACTTTGCTGAAGTGAAAACACACAGTGAGAGGTTCAAAGTTTCAGATGAAAACACGGACAACCGGCAAAAACAAGTTGAGGTCTGTTTTAATGTCCACAGTGTTAGCATGGTTAGCATCGCTAAGCCTCTGTCCTGACTGACAGGTCCTAAAGCATCCCCTAAAGCTTTATCGTCTATTTTAAAATAAATGGGACCATAATTTTCTAAATGAACATCAGCATTGGCTTTACTTTTCATGCCTGGAAGCTTTATCCATTATTTTTGATTTCTTTAAAAAAAAATTCTTGTGGTTTCTGTATTTCTTTTCTCTGCTGTTGATCAGCGTTTAGTGTTCAGGAGTTTCCTCTTGCCTGTTGAAACTCTGCTCTCTTTCCCAGGAGAGAGAGAGAGAGAGAGAGAGAGAGAGAGAGAGAGAGAAGGAACTTTATTTTATCAATGTCCCATTTCGTTACCTACAAAAATAATCTCTTTTCAACAAGCCAACATACACATGTACTTAAATATATGACAGAGAGAGAGAGAGAGAGAGAGAGAGAGAGAGAGAGAGAGAGAGAGAGAGAGTGTGTAGATTACATTCCTGACTATTTATCTGCAGCGCACATGAGCAGGTCTGACAGTGTGGGAGAGAAAGGAGGCTGTGTGTCGGACAGATGAGTGTGTGTGTGTGTGTGTGTGTGTGTGTGTGTGTGTGTGTGTGTGTGTGTGTGTGTGTGTGTGTGTGTGTGTGTGTGTGTGGATTAGTGTAGATCATGAGATTGTGTCTCAGGTCTTTATTTTTCATAATCCTCCCGAGGGAGAGGGACAGAGAGAGCTTGTATTTGAACTGTGCCTCTGTTTCATAACAACTAAATATACTAAATGTATCACAAAGTCTCCGTTCTGGATTAACAACAGCAACAATACTATTTGGAATAATCTGGTCTGTAACATGAACCTTTTCCTCTGCAGACTTTATTGAGCTCCAGGTGGAACTGATTACGTCATCAGTTCAAGATGTCTATTTAGCTATGTGAGTACTCTGTATTAACAGTGTAGTATCAGTAAGTAATAACAGTATCGTCAGCAGGGGTGTAGGCAAGGGCCCAACTATCTAGGGAGGTCCCGGGACATGTCTGCATGGATTGAGAAAAAAACTCAAAAAGGCGACAAAAATTCAGAAACATTTGCCGAAAAAAAACCTTTAGAAAGGCGACAAAAACTTTGAAAGGGAACAAAAACTCCAGAGAAAGCCCAGTTTTGATTACCCCCACACTTAGAATAATAATAATCGGAGCCTGTCAGCGGTGAAAACAGAACTTTAGGTGCACCAAATGGCGATACACATTTGCCCCATAGGGTTAGATTGCAGCCCAGTCTGTGGCTGCTGGTTACAGCGTTCTTGCTTAATACTGGACCAATTTCAAAGATCAGTCACCTACACACAAAAACATAGGAACATAGGGTCCAGGTTGCTGTTCCGGAGCTGGCCTTTGAGCAGCACGGTGAATAAAACTATTTTTAGTCTATAGCTAATTGTCTACGAGTAAAGATGACAAGGCAGCAAAACATCCTTTTCATTTTATCGTGCATGCACGCATGCGTGTGCATCATAGGCAGCAGTGGAAGAAGTATTTAGATCCTTTACTTCAGTAAAAGTACTAATACCACACTGTACAAATACAATAAAAATTGAATAAAAGTCCTGCATTGAAGATGTTACTTGAATAAAGGTGTGTAAGGTAGTTAAAGTATTAAAAGTGGCAGCTGACCACTGATGGTCTAATTGTCTCAGCTGGACTTGTAGGCCGTTATATTGTTGTAAGGGAGCTTAACGTTTGGTTCAACATTGGGGGGTTTGAGAACTCCGACTACCTAGGGAGGTCCCGGGGACATGTCTGCATGGATTGAGAAAAGAGACAATAACATTGCAAAAAATTGTAGAAAAATAACTCAACGTCGAAAGGCGACAAATGTCACAAAAAGCTTGGAAAACTTTGGAAATAAACCTCAAAAAAGGCAACAAAAACTCTGAAAGAAGCAACAAAGACTTAGACAAAAAACACACCAAAAAAGTGACAAAAACGTTGAAAGAATTGTCAAAAAACGTTGAAAAAAGCGGATTATTGGGGGGTTGTATTGTAATCCTCATCCCCCCCTTAAATATTATGCCTATGTATGTTGGCTAGTTTCATTTATAATAAAACATCAGATTTTATAAACTACATGTGTTTTGTGTGCAGAAATCTTAATGTGTAAAACTAACTAGTAACTAAAGCTGTCAGATGAATGTAGTGGAGTAAAAAGTACAATATTTCTCTCTGAAATGTAGCGGAGTAGAAGTACAAAGTGGCATGAAAAGAAAAGACTCAAGTAAAGTACAAGAACCTCAACATTTGGACTGAAGTACAGTACTGGAGTAAATGTACTTAGTTACTTAGCACCGCTGATCATAGGTACCCTCCGGTACTTAACAAACAGCACTATCTGTTTATGTTGCTTGTCAGTAGCAGTAGCAGCAGTATTCAGAGTGTCTGTACCTGTGGTGAGTGCTGGCGGTCCTCCAGGTGTGACACTGTACACCTGCAGAAACTCTCGTGCTCGACTTCCTCCCACGATGTTGAAGCCGAAACCTCGAGGGCCTTTGGAGAGCCGAGTGTGGATGGAGTAACCCTTCAGCTGACTGGGCTGCTCGGTGAACTCTGGGACTGAGACGAAGACAGCGGTGTGTGTTCACAGTGTGTCTCTCATTGTTGTTGTGAGAGACAGATTAAATCTGAGCAGCCGAAACGGAGATATTCTGACTTTCAGTCTGACTTTCTATTCAGGCTTTCAGTATCATGACAATGGCCCAACTCGAGGGGCGGCACCAAGCATGAATTTGAAAATCTCAGTGCACGCAATTGGATAACACTACGACCAATCACAACAATACACGGGGTGACGTATCCAGAGCCCCATACGCTTAGCGTCATCTGTTTAGCTCGCCTCTGGCCCGCCTATATCAGATACACCGATGTGATTGGTGCAGCTCGGACACAAGGGCATAGTTAATGAGCATCATTACTCAATGCCAGAATGACTCGCTGAGCAAATTCAAATTGTGCTCTCGCGAGAACTCTGGATTTCCAGGGTACTGATCTAGAGCACTGGGAAGAGAACAGTGACCTCCTTTTTCAAGCGGACCAGAGTTGGAATGAGCTTTGACACCAGCCCCCAAACCAAAACGCTCCAGGGTTCGGTTCAAACGGACCAAACTGCTCACGGCTGAAAGCAACCTTAGAGACTCAAACATTTATTTAAATTCAATATTCAAGGAGTTTAGGGGACATGTCTCTGCAAAAACTCCTGCTCACAAACCAACAAGATTATAAGCAGAAGTAGATGTATAATAATAATAATAATAATAATAATAATAATAATAATAATAATAATAATAATAATAATAATAATAGCTGTTAAAGGGCTGATGTGTTCTCCTGTAAGATGTCTTTAAAGCTGCAGTAGAAGGGGAGAAGAATAAAGCTGCAGCTAACAGGATGTCTTTGAGTCTGTGCTGCCCCCTTCTGGCTGCTGCTTTCAAAATAAAAGTCCTACACACACCAACAGGAAGTGAGTCTCTGATCCTCAGCAGCAGTTCACAAACTAAAATTAAAACTCTCTAAACTAAGAAACAAGTCAGTCAATCAATTAATCAGACAAACTAACATACTTACGTTCTGTAAAGGGAGTCGTCTCTTTGTTAAGCGTTCGAGGATCCAGCCAGCTGGTCGTCTTTGAGTTATGACTGAAAGAGTGACATCATCATCATCATCATCATCATCATCATCATCATCATTATCGTCATCGCTGTCTAAATACATCTAGGGTCAGAGGGAATCCTGGGCAAGGGTGTAACTTTGGGTTCAACATTGGGGGGTTTGAGATCTCCGACTATCTAGGGATGACCCGGGACATGTCTGCATGGATTGAGAAAAGAGACAAAAACATTGAAAAAATTGTAGACAAAAAACTTGAAAAAGAGACAAAACGCAGACAAATTGTCCAAAAATAACCTTGGAAAAAGCCATAAAAAAGTGGAAAGAATTGTCCAAAAAAAACGTGGGGGAAAAAAACTCAAAAAAATAGATCAAAACTTCAAAAAATAGCCTCCAGAAAGGTAACAAAAACGCAGACAAATTGTCCAAAAAATAACCTTGGAAAAAGCAACAAAAGCTTTGAGCCCACTTCTTTTGTTTTTTTAGCGTAAAAGTTTCTCATGCGCACCAGAAAGTATCTTCTGCTCACGAAACCAGTCAGAAAAAGTCTAACGTTATGTGGCTAAAGTTAATTATTCATATTCACAGCATGAAATAAGTTAACGTTAATCATATCATCTTTTAGTTTTTTTATGATACTATCAGGTATATTTCGTTGCGCTTTCAGGATTTTTTTTAACAGAATATGCTGCAGACAAATGACTGAAAAATATTCCTTTATTTCTTAAAACTGCATCTGTGGTTTGGTTTTTCTATATTCTTTGCATTAAACTAATACAGGAAACGCTCAGCGATGACATTACAGTTTCTGTTTTGAGGGTTTTGACTGCAAGTTAAGAAAATCTTACCTATTAATTTCACCGATTGAAAAAATGGAGTATTGGCCCAGATAACAAGGCCTTCTAAGGATAAAATCAATCGTATGTACCAGACGCCATTAGAAAAACGTTGTATTTTACTTTCCAGCGTCATTAAAGTGTCCACAGCTCACCTAAATATATTTTTCTAACAATCTGAATCAAATAGTTTAATTCGGCTGAGACCAAATTGAAATAAAAATCAGATTGTTGATGTTTTGAGTTAATCAATCATTATCAGTATCATAACTTACTCGATGTAGTACGGCTCTCCTGAATTGCTGAACGCCAGCTCCCAGTTTTCAGGCAGCGGTCCTGCCCCTCCTCCTCCTGCTCCTCCTCCTCCTCCTCTCCCTACTCCTCTTCCTCCTCCGTTCTCCATTCCCTCCCGACTCCCCACAGCCGACTCCCACGATTGGCTGAGAGGCAGGGTGGTGGGCGGGACTCCGGCAGAACCCGCTAAGAAAACGAGAGAGACAGAGTGTGTTACGAGTTTAAATAACACAGTGACTCACCTAGTGAAATGTGAAAACTGAGACACACACCCACGCACATGCACGCACGCACGCACGCACACACACACACACAGACGCACTCACACGTATACACGTGTGTGCGTGTGATTATGCGCTCGTGCATATATATGTGTGTGTGTGTGTGTGTGTGTGTGTGTGTGTGTGTGTGTGTGTGTGTGTGTGTGTGTGTGTGTGTGTGTGTGTGTGTGTGTGTGTGTGCGTGTGCACGTACGTGTGTGCGTGCGTGAGTGTGTGTCTGTTTATTTGTGCGTGCGTGTGTGTGCATGTGTACGTGTGAGTGCGTCTGTGTGTGTGTGTGAGTGTGTGTGTGTGTGTGTGTGTGTGTGTGTGTGTGCGCGTGCGTGTATGTGTGTGTCTGTGTGTTTATGTGTGCGTGCGTGTCTGTGCGTGCGTGTCTCTTTTACCCGACTGTCCGCTGTCCTCCTCACTGTTGTCTCCTTCCTCCACAGCTTTCTCCAGGTTGCTCAGAGATTTGCTTCTCGTCCTGAAGTTCCTCAGCAGGTTTCGATGTTCCTGGTACGTGATTGGTGGACTCTCCGGACCGATGTGGACTGGGCGGGGCGTCCCGTAGTAGTTCCCTGTGATTGGACGGTGAGAAAAGGGAAAACTAAATGGCCCCCATTTACTTTTGAAAGTTTGAAGATTTCTACATTTAAAAATAATATACACTCACCTAAAGGATTTTTAGGAACCCCCTAATAATACCGTGTTTGACCCCCTTTCTCCTTCAGAACTGCCTTAATTCTTCGTGGCATTGATTCAACAAGGTGCTGGAAGCATTCTTTAGAAATGTTGGCCCATATTGATAGGATAGCTTCTTGCAGTTGATGGAGATTTATGGGATACACATCCAGGGCACGAAGCTCCCGTTCCACCACATCCCAAAGATGTTCTATTGGGTTGAGATCTGGTGACTGTCGGGGCCATTTTAGTACAGTGAACTCATTGTTACGTTCAAGAAACCAATTTGAAATGATTCAAGCGTTGTGACATGGTGCATTATCCTGATGGTGGTCATAAAGGGATGGACATGGTCAGAAACAATGCTCAGGTAGGCTGTGGCATTTAAACAATGCCCAATTGGTACTAAGGGGCCTAAAGTGTGCCAAGAAAACATCCCCCACACCATTACACCACCACCACCACCAGCCTGCACAGTGGTTACAAGGCATGATGGATCCAAATTCTCATTCTGTTTACGCCAAATTCTGACTCTACCATCAGAATGTCTCAACAGAAATCGAGACTCATCAGACCAGGCAACAGTTTTACAGTCTTCAACTGTCTAATTCTGGTGAGCTTGTGCAAATTGTAGCCTCATTTTCCTATTTTTAGTGGAGATGAGTGGTACCCATTGCTGGTGTAGCCCATCCGCCTCAAGGTTGTGCATGTTGTGGCTTCACAAATGCTTTACTGCATATCTCGGTAGGGGTGGAACATGTATTCGTATTGTCTCCATAATCACACTACTAGCTGATTGTCTTATTTTGTTTACAAGTTCCAGAAGGAGTCTGGAGATGATGTGGGGTACTTATTGTTTACTGTTTACGTCTTACTTTATACACTTCAGGCTGTCGCAGCTAGCTCAGGGGAGATACTGGATGACACTAGGTGGTACAGCCTGAGACATGCACAATAAAAACAACTGCCTTCTGCATTTTTGTTTTGCCTTTCCCTCCATTGTACAGAACCATGATGTCTGAACCGAGGTATGAACCGAACCGTGACTTCTGTGTACCGTTCCACCCCTACTTGGTTGTAACGAGTGGTTATTTGAGTCGAAGTTGATCTTCTATCAGCTTGAATCAGTCGGCCCATTCTCCTCTGACCTCTATCACCAACAAGACATTTTCGCCCCCCAGGACTGCAGCATACTGGATGTTTATCCTTTTTCAGACCATTCTTTGTAAACCCTAGAAATGGTTGTACGAGAAAATCCCGGTAACTGAGCAGATTTGGAAATACTCAGACCAGCCCGTCTGGCACCAATAACCATACCATGCTCCAAGTTGCTTAGATCACCTTTCTTTCCCATTCTGACATTCAGTTTGGAGTTCAGGAGATTGTCTAGACCTGAACCACAGCCCTAACTGCATTGAAGCAGCTGTGATTGGTTGATTAGATAATTGCATTAACGAGAAATCTTACAGGTGTTCCTAATAATCCTTTAGGTGAGTGCATATTAGTGAACAATAAACTATCGTGGTTGTGTGGTAATCAGATAAGAGTTTTAGAAATACTACGAGGATGAGGAACTAATCAATGATAATACGAAAATACTTTAAAGAAGGAAGTAAAACAGATCATATAAAAAATAATACTCTTGCCTTGTCAGAATAACATTTTAATCTAAGGTTTGACAGACCAGACTCAGGTTCATTTTGTTTACCCGTTTTAAAAGAAGCTTCATCGTCATTTTGTTTAGTGTGAACAGAGATATTTATGTCTCAATAATCTGTCAGATTAACACTAGAGAGAGAGAGAGATTTTTTGTTGAGATATCACAAGCACTTTTATTAAAACAGACTGATCAAGATAAAATACAAATACAGGGTTTCCTTTCCTGTTAGTAAATATCCAGATGCAACACATGGAAAATTATCCAAAATAAATAGCCTATATAAAAAAAGCTGGCCTATCTCTGAGAAAGCCGATTAAAAGAGGTAAAGAAAGAGAGAGACCAGAGAGAGAGAGGGAGGGGGGTGAGACCAGAGAGAGACAGACAGAGAGAGAGAGAGAGAAAGAGAGAGAGGGAGGGGGGGGGGGGGGGGAGAGACCAGAGAGAGACAGACAGACAGAGAGAGAGAGAGAGGGAGATGTGGGGCGGAGAGTGGCAGGTTTGGTGTTTGAAGGATTAAAAACAGAACATCCGCTTTTCCTCCCAAATACAACGTCACATTTAGTCCACACTGTGTCAAGTAGTTTCTGCCTCCCTTCTTTCTTTCTTTTAACCCGTGTGTTGTCTTCCTGTCGACCAAGCAACTTGTTGTCCTCCCGGGGCAAAAATTAACACTTTTTTTTGTCACTTTTTTTCCACCACTAACACCAATTTATTACCATTAGTTTGTCTTGTTCTATTAAAGGGACAGTCTGCTGTTTGACTTGTTTTATTAAAGGGACAGTCTGCTGTTTATCTTGTTCTATTAAAGAGACAGTCTGCTGTTTGACTTGTTTTATTAAAGAGACAGTCTGCTGTTTGACTTGTTTTATTAAAGGGACAGTCTGCTGTTTGACTTGTTTTATTAAAGGGACAGTCTGCTGTTTATCTTGTTCTATTAAAGAGACAGTCTGCTGTTTGACTTGTTTTATTAAAGTGACAGTCTGCTGTTTGACTTGTTTTATTAAAGGGACAGTCTGCTGTTTATCTTGTTCTATTAAAGGGACAGTCTGCTGTTTATCTTGTTCTATTAAAGGGACAGTCTGCTGTTTGACTTGTTTTATTAAAGGGACAGTCTGCTGTTTGACTTGTTCTATTAAAGGGACAGTCTGCTGTTTGACTTGTTCTATTAAAGGGACAGTCTGCTGTTTGACTTGTTTTATTAAAGGGACAGTCTGCTGTTTATCTTGTTTTATTAAAGAGACAGTCTGCTGTTTGACTTGTTTTATCAAAGGGACAGTCTGCTGTTTGACTTGTTCTATTAAAGAGACAGTCTGCTGTTTGACTTGTTTTATTAAAGGGACAGTCTGCTGTTTGACTTGTTTTATTAAAGGGACAGTCTGCTGTTTGACTTGTTCTATTAAAGAGACAGTCTGCTGTTTGACTTGTTTTATTAAAGGGACAGTCTGCTGTTTGACTTGTTTATTAAAGGGACAGTCTGCTGTTTGACTTGTTTTATTAAAGGGACAGTCTGCTGTTTGACTTGTTTTATTAAAGGGACAGTCTGCTGTTTGACTTGTTCTATTAAAGAGACAGTCTGCTGTTTGACTTGTTTTATTAAAGGGACAGTCTGCTGTTTGACTTGTTCTATTAAAGAGACAGTCTGCTGTTTGACTTGTTTTATTAGAGACAGTCTGCTGTTTGACTTGTTTTATTAAAGGGACAGTCTGCTGTTTATCTTGTTTTATTAAAGAGACAGTCTGCTGTTTGACTTGTTTTATTAAAGGGACAGTCTGCTGTTTGACTTGTTCTATTAAAGGGAGAGTCTGCTGTTTGACTTGTTCTATTAAAGGGACAGTCTGCTGTTTGACTTGTTTTATTAAAGGGACAGTCTGCTGTTTATCTTGTTTTATTAAAGAGACAGTCTGCTGTTTGACTTGTTCTATTAAAGGGACAGTCTGCTGTTTGACTTGTTTTATTAAAGGGACAGTCTGCTGTTTGACTTGTTCTATTAAAGAGACAGTCTGCTGTTTGACTTGTTCTATTAAAGGGACAGTCTGCTGTTTGACTTGTTTTATTAAAGGGACAGTCTGCTGTTTGACTTGTTCTATTAAAGAGACAGTCTGCTGTTTGACTTGTTCTATTAAAGGGACAGTCTGCTGTTTGACTTGTTTTATTAAAGAGACAGTCTGCTGTTTGACTTGTTTTATTAAAGAGACAGTCTGCTGTTTGACTTGTTTTATTAAAGGGACAGTCTGCTGTTTGACTTGTTTTATTAAAGGGACAGTCTGCTGTTTGACTTGTTTTATTAAAGGGACAGTCTGCTGTTTGACTTGTTTTATTAAAGGGACAGTCTGCTGTTTATCTTGTTTTATTAAAGGGACAGTCTGCTGTTTGACTTGTTTTATTAAAGAGACAGTCTGCTGTTTGACTTGTTCTATTAAAGGGACAGTCTGCTGTTTGACTTGTTTTATTAAAGGGACAGTCTGCTGTTTATCTTGTTTTATTAAAGAGACAGTCTGCTGTTTGACTTGTTCTATTAAAGGGACAGTCTGCTGTTTGACTTGTTTTATTAAAGGGACAGTCTGCTGTTTGACTTGTTCTATTAAAGAGACAGTCTGCTGTTTGACTTGTTCTATTAAAGGGACAGTCTGCTGTTTGACTTGTTTTATTAAAGGGACAGTCTGCTGTTTGACTTGTTCTATTAAAGAGACAGTCTGCTGTTTGACTTGTTCTATTAAAGGGACAGTCTGCTGTTTGACTTGTTTTATTAAAGAGACAGTCTGCTGTTTGACTTGTTTTATCAAAGGGACAGTCTGCTGTTTGACTTGTTCTATTAAAGAGACAGTCTGCTGTTTGACTTGTTTTATTAAAGGGACAGTCTGCTGTTTGACTTGTTTTATTAAAGGGACAGTCTGCTGTTTGACTTGTTCTATTAAAGAGACAGTCTGCTGTTTGACTTGTTTTATTAAAGGGACAGTCTGCTGTTTGACTTGTTTATTAAAGGGACAGTCTGCTGTTTGACTTGTTTTATTAAAGGGACAGTCTGCTGTTTGACTTGTTTTATTAAAGGGACAGTCTGCTGTTTGACTTGTTCTATTAAAGAGACAGTCTGCTGTTTGACTTGTTTTATTAAAGGGACAGTCTGCTGTTTGACTTGTTCTATTAAAGAGACAGTCTGCTGTTTGACTTGTTTTATTAGAGACAGTCTGCTGTTTGACTTGTTTTATTAAAGGGACAGTCTGCTGTTTATCTTGTTTTATTAAAGAGACAGTCTGCTGTTTGACTTGTTTTATTAAAGGGACAGTCTGCTGTTTGACTTGTTCTATTAAAGGGAGAGTCTGCTGTTTGACTTGTTCTATTAAAGGGACAGTCTGCTGTTTGACTTGTTTTATTAAAGGGACAGTCTGCTGTTTATCTTGTTTTATTAAAGAGACAGTCTGCTGTTTGACTTGTTCTATTAAAGGGACAGTCTGCTGTTTGACTTGTTTTATTAAAGGGACAGTCTGCTGTTTGACTTGTTCTATTAAAGAGACAGTCTGCTGTTTGACTTGTTCTATTAAAGGGACAGTCTGCTGTTTGACTTGTTTTATTAAAGGGACAGTCTGCTGTTTGACTTGTTCTATTAAAGAGACAGTCTGCTGTTTGACTTGTTCTATTAAAGGGACAGTCTGCTGTTTGACTTGTTTTATTAAAGAGACAGTCTGCTGTTTGACTTGTTTTATTAAAGAGACAGTCTGCTGTTTGACTTGTTTTATTAAAGGGACAGTCTGCTGTTTGACTTGTTTTATTAAAGGGACAGTCTGCTGTTTGACTTGTTTTATTAAAGGGACAGTCTGCTGTTTGACTTGTTTTATTAAAGGGACAGTCTGCTGTTTATCTTGTTTTATTAAAGGGACAGTCTGCTGTTTGACTTGTTTTATTAAAGAGACAGTCTGCTGTTTGACTTGTTCTATTAAAGGGACAGTCTGCTGTTTGACTTGTTTTATTAAAGGGACAGTCTGCTGTTTATCTTGTTTTATTAAAGAGACAGTCTGCTGTTTGACTTGTTCTATTAAAGGGACAGTCTGCTGTTTGACTTGTTTTATTAAAGGGACAGTCTGCTGTTTGACTTGTTCTATTAAAGAGACAGTCTGCTGTTTGACTTGTTCTATTAAAGGGACAGTCTGCTGTTTGACTTGTTTTATTAAAGGGACAGTCTGCTGTTTGACTTGTTCTATTAAAGAGACAGTCTGCTGTTTGACTTGTTCTATTAAAGGGACAGTCTGCTGTTTGACTTGTTTTATTAAAGAGACAGTCTGCTGTTTGACTTGTTTTATTAAAGAGACAGTCTGCTGTTTGACTTGTTCTATTAAAGGGACAGTCTGCTGTTTGACTTGTTCTATTAAAGAGACAGTCTGCTGTTTGACTTGTTTTATTAAAGGGACAGTCTGCTGTTTGACTTGTTTTATTAAAGGGACAGTCTGCTGTTTGACTTGTTCTATTAAAGGGACAGTCTGCTGTTTGACTTGTTTTATTAAAGGGACAGTCTGCTGTTTGACTTGTTTTATTAAAGGGACAGTCTGCTGTTTGACTTGTTTTATTAAAGGGACAGTCTGCTGTTTAACTTGTTCTATTAAAGGGACAGTCTGCTGTTTATCTTGTTTTATTAAAGGGACAGTCTGCTGTTTATCTTGTTCTATTAAAGAGACAGTCTGCTGTTTGTCTTGTTTTATCAAAGGGACAGTCTGGTGTTTGTCTTGTTCTGTTGTGGGTGCGTTTGTTTTTCATACCTTTGAACTTGCCGCTCTCCAGCAGAGCTCCAGACTCCTCCAGAGAGAAAAACTCCTCGATGGACACAAAGTTGTAGTCCACGCCCGAGATCTCTCCGTCCCGAGGCTGCCTGGTCGTACCTGCAGGGGGGGGGCACCGTGATGTCATCACAGAGGGACAGAGCTGTAATCCTGTTATAGGCTAGCCAGGACTCCAACATACAGTAGAAAGGTGACTACTGAATGCACTGTAAATACGTACATGTTCTTACGGTGTACTATAATATACTGTATGTACTATGTTTATATTCCAGTCTCATAAATGTTCACTGTCTGTCTGTGTGTGTGTCTGCGTGTGTGCGTGTCTGTCTGTCTGTCTTGTGTTTGTGTGTGCGTGCGTGTGTGCGTGTGTGTGTGTGTGTGTGTGTGTGTGTGTGTGTCTGTCTTACAGGGTACAGCTCGGAGGTACAGGTTCTCTCTGATGAGCTGCTGCAGTTGACTGTCCATGGAGCCCGGAGTGAAACATTTACTGAGGTACAACCTGAGGTCCTTACAGAGGGACGAACCTGACAGACAGACAGACAGACAGACAGACACACAGACAGACAGACAGACAGACAGACACACAGACAGACAGACACACAGACAGACAGACAGACAGACACACAGACAGACAGACAGACAGACAGACACACAGACAGACAGACAGACAGACAGACACACAGACACACAGACAGACAGACAGACACACAGACACACAGACAGACAGACAGACACACAGACAGACAGACAGATACACAGACAGACAGACAGACACACAGACAGACACACAGACAGACAGAGCATATGAGGTCATAGTAATGTCATTAGTCTACAAATGTCTCATGTACAATCTGTACTTTAGCTTAAAAAAAATGACTAAAACAAATAATCAATTATCAAAATAGTTGCCAGTTTTCTGTTGATTGACTAATGGATTCATCTTTTCATCTCTAAAACTTTCACTCTGTGGACTTTGTAACTGAAAGGGGCTTCAGAGGGGAACATGAAAATACATAACGCCATAAAATACACCGATAATGCCAAACATAAATCAATAAAGGAAAATGCATAAGATAGAGATGTTTAAACGTTTGTCCACTCACCCGGCGAGACGGTCTTGATTCTGATTGGATGAGGACAGGAGTTGAGGACTCCTCTGACATCACCGAGGGTCATCCCTAACACGGGTGTCCCCCCGATCTCTAGGATGATGTCGCCCACAGTGGCCCCACCCCCGTGGGCCGCAGTGACGAATGGAAACTCGCCGTAGTCGGCCCCGCCCCCGATGGCCAGCCCCAGCTCCCCAGAGCCGCCACCCAGGGGCACGAAGCTCTCCTGCACCTGCACACAAACGCTGAGCTCACAAACATGTTCATCTTTTTTCACTGCAGGTATTAAAACAAATAAATAAAAATAACGTTACCTTGGAGCGCCAGTGCAGCTTCTTCACCGTCGCTTTAGACATGGCGACCGAGCTGCAGACAGGAAACAACAAAGTAACAGAGCATGCTCAGTAACGGGCCGGCTACATTGCATGCGTAACGTATGCGGAGCGGACGCTCCAACACTACGCTTCCGCTATAATCAATAAAACCGGCGACAACGGACACAAGAGCAGTGTTAGTTAGAGAGTAGTGATGTGAATGCATAAAAACAGGACGGTCTTATATTTATACTTATATTTTTAACACGAGATGTGTGTGGCCCTTTTACACAGAAATGGATCATAGCATGTTTATATTTTAAATTAAAGTGTAATTCCAGCGAAAATTGACCAAAAGGTGTTTTTCTGCATTAAAACGTCAAATAAGCCGTGGAGACAGTATTTTTCGTCGATCAACCACTACAGAGCTTGGCCCAGCATATGCTACAGCCCCAAATCGCAAACAGTGGACGAGATAGGGGCCGTAAGCCAAACGCATTTTATAACCAGTGATATTGTTCAAAACAGCACCAAACCTCGCCAGTAACTTGCTCAGGGTCCCTACACATAAAACGAAGCACCAACAACCTAGTTAGCGAACCCGGAGTTTATCACAGAAGACTGTTAAGGTAACTTACCAAACTGTCTCAGCAGCCATATCCTCAGCACCGAAATGTCACGCGACATCTCGCACGTCTGTTGCCGGAAGGGACTACAGGCAGTCAGGTGTTGGCTCGGAGTAGACAAGGCCAAGGCAAGAATCATCACATAGGAACTGAAATGGCGGAGTCTAATCAGACCAGTGACTTTTTTGATTTTGATGGGCTGAACTGTAGTCCCTGTCGTCCCCAGACCAAAATAGTCACAGTTACAGTTCTCAGCAGAATTTAGTGGACTGTTTCTGAGTTTTATTGTTATTTTTTGAATTAGTTTAACATCCACAGATTCCGTGTGGCACTGATCCTCTCTACCGAACTAGGAAAGATCTTCTCTAGCGTGTTCCAAACTATGATGCTTCTTTAAGTTGTTTAACCTCTTCGATGTCTAGCTAGGAAGCATCTTAACCTCCTTGTTTCCTTACTAGGAAGCGTCTTTGACGCATCACAACCACACTAGGAAACATCTTTTTCTCCTTGCTTCCTTACTACCTAACTAGGACATTTATTTACCTTCTTGCTTTCTCACTAGGAAGCTTCCTCACAATGTAACTAGGATGCTTCTACGAAACGTTTGTTTACCTCCTCACTACCTAACTAGGGAGCATCTTTTTCCCATTTGCTTCCTCATTAGGAAGCTTTTTCACTTCCTTACCAGGACTTTTCTTTACCTCCTTGCTTCCTTACTCAGAAGCTTCCTCACTACCTGACTAGGACATTTCTTTACCTTGTTGATTTCACCCTTGATTCCTCTTTCTCGTTAACTATGAAGCATCTTTAACTCCTCGCTACCTTGTCTGAGAGAGCTCTTACACTTCCTCTCTGTCTAACTACGAAGCTGCTCCACCAAACTCCCGACCATAAACAGACTCTACAGATGGGCTCTTTTATTCTGCATGTGGTTTTGATTTGTCTCCTAGCAACAGTAAAAATGTTTAATCAACAGAAAAGCTGCAGAGAACAGTTCCCCGCGTTCTCCGAGTGTTTGGGAATCAGTTCCTCCATCAACCCGTCGACTCTGCTTCTGTCTCACAGAACGGCAGATGGTGGCAGACAGCAGGGTGCCACACACACACACACACACACACACACACACACACACACACACACACACACACACACACACACACACACACACACATAGTTATAAACACACAAACATACACACAAATACAAATGCATGCAGACCAGCTACTGACACCATTTCATTTATACACAATCAGACCCACAGGGAAACACACACACACACACACACACACTGCTAGACGGCGTGCATTTAAATATGGATGAGCATATGTGAAGGTGAGAGTCAGAGAAGAAACAAACAACAAACAACCCCCCCCCCCCCCAACGGCGATTCAAACAAAGCTAGAAATTGAACTGCTGAAAAATAAAAACACGAGGAAGGAAGTAAAGTGTCTTTCTAGTAAGGAAACATGTAAGTAAAGAGGCATCTTCGTTAAAGCAGTGAGGAAAAGAAAAAGCAAGGAGGTAGAGAAGCTTTCTGGCAATTAAGAAAGAAGGTAAAAAGCGTTATAGGAATGTATTAAAACATGTAATAAAACATGTTCAGTAAAGGAAGTAAAGAAGCTCCGTAGGTAGGTAATGAGGAGGGAAGAAGGCTTCCTAGTAAGGAGGTAAAAAAGCCCTATAAACAGGAAGGGAAGACATAAGAAAGGTTCCTACTTAGATAGAAACAAGGAAAATAAGTAAAGGGATGGCCTTTACTTTGTTACTACCTAATTCAGAAGGACAACTAGAAAGGAAGGGAGGATGCTTGTGAGGTAATGAGGAGGTAAAGAAGCTTCCTAGTTATGAAAAAAGGAGGAAAATATGCTTTCTTGCAAGAAAACGAGGTAAAAAACATCCTAGTTATGTAGTAAGGAGGTAAAAAAGTAGGGGTGCACGATACTTGTGTTTACTAGTGTTTCTGCTGTGGTCTTTTTCAGTCGCGGAAAATACTTTTCAATAGGCTACTCATCTGGGATGAAGCAGCAAACATTCAGTGTAAGAGTAAAAAAATGACATAACATTATTTATAATACATTTATTTGATTGACAGCTGCTACGTATAGTGTTTTGACCTCGACAATCCAACTGCATTTTACCGCGAACTTGCGACTAGTTAACTTTCTAAAGCGGGCGATATCGCTGGTTTGCTAAGAGTCGGTCGGGACTCTAACATTAACACACTGGCAGACACAAGTCACAGAGAGACGGAGGAGAGCATGGAAGTAAATATGCTGCTGAACGAATAGCTGCATGTTTTAAATAACAGTAAAAAAAAATTAATAAACGCAAGTGCGGCGGGCGGTGTTGATTGTGAGGCGCACCGCCGCACATTAGTCTATGTGTGGGAAACACTGTTACTAACTGTTTATTCATCCATCCATCGTCATCCGCTTATCCGGTGTCGGGTCGCGGGGGGAGCAGCTCCAGCAGAGGACCCCAAACTTCCCTTTCCCGAGCCACATTAACCAGCTCTGACTGGGGGATCCCGATGCGTTCCCAGGCCAGATTGGAGATATAATCCCTCCACCTAGTCCTGGGTCTTCCCCGAGGCCTCCTCCCAGCTGGACGTGATGAACTGTTTTACAGTCAGTAGGCTGTATACATCCGCGCTAAAATATCAAGGTGAAAGTCATCATAGCTGCGTAGTAGCCTATAGACCAGCTCCCAACCAAACTTTGAGAATAGATTAACGGCAATATTTGTTTTAGCGACCGATAAGAGTCTCACGTTAACGCCGTTAACGGCCCACCACTATATATATACAACCCCAAATCAGAAAAAGTTGGGACAGTATGGAAAACACAAATAAAAAAAGAAAGTAGTGATTTCTAAATGTACTTTGACTTGTATTTCATTGCAGACAATGTGAACACAAAATATTTCATGTTTTGTCTGGTCAACTTAATTTCATTTGTAAATATACATCCTTTCCTGTCATTCAGACCTGCAACACATTCCAAAAAAAGTTGGGACATGAGCAGTTTAGGGTTAGTAATCAGGTAAATTGGTTAAATAATTATGTGATTTGAAACAGGTGATGTCAACAGGTGATTGTAATTATGATTTGGTACAAAAGCAGCATCCAAGAAAGGTCTAGTCGAAGATGGGCCGAGGATCGCCAGTTTGCCAACAAATTACGTGAGAAAATTATTGAAATGTTTAAAAACAATGTTCCTCAAAGAAAGATAGGAAGACATTTGCTTATTTCACCTTCAACAGTGCATAATTAAAAGATTCAAGGAATGTGGAGGAATTTCAGTGCGTAAAGGACAAGAGCACAATCCTAAGGTGAACAACCGTGATCTCCGATCCCTCAGGCGGCACTGCATCAAGAATCGTCATTCATCTATAAGTGATATCACCACATGGGCTCAGGACTACTTTGGCAAACCTTTGTCAAGTACCACAATACATAGTTACAGCCACAAATGCCAGTTAAAACTGTACTGTGCCAAAAGGAAGCCCTATGTTAACAGTGTCCAGAAGCGCCGTCGACTTCTCTGGGCTCGGAGGCATCTGGGATGGACCATCACACAGTGGAAACGTGTACTGTGGTCAGATGAATTAGTACTTCAGGTATTTTTTGGGAGAAATGGACGCCGTGTGCTCCGGACCAAAGAAGAAAAGGATCATCCAGACTGTTACCAGCAACAAGTCCAAAAGCCAGGGTCTGTCATGGTATGGGGTTGCGTCAGTGCCCTTGGCAAAGGTAATTTGCACTTCTGTGATGGCACCATTAATGCTGAAAAGTACATAGAGATTTTGGAGCACAATATGCTGCCTTCAAGAAGACATCTTTTCCAGGGACGTCCATGCATATTTCAACAAGATAATGCAAAACCACATTCTGCACACATTACAAAGTCCTGGCTGCGGAGGAAGAGGATACGGGTACTTGACTGGCCTGCCTGCAGTCCCGACCTGTCTCCAATAGAGAATGTGTGGCGCATTTTGAAGCACAAAATGCGACAACGAAGACCCCGTACTGTTGCCCACCTTAAGACTTGTTTGCCACAAGAATGGGACAAAATTCCACCTGAAACACTTCATCACTTGGTGTCTTCAGTCCCTAAACGTCTTTTAAGTGTTGTGAAAAGGAATGGCAACATTACAAAAGGGTAAATGCTTTACTGTTCCAACTTTTTTTGAAATGTGTTGCAAGAACCAAAATAGGAATTTTGTTTTTTGGAAAAAAAACCCAATAAAAATCATGAGGAACACATTAAATTATGTGCTGTTGTATTGTCTGCAATGAAATACAAGTCAAAGTACATTTAGAAATCACTACTTTCTTTTTTTTATTTGTGTTTTCCATACTGTCCCAACTTTTTCTGATTTGGGGTTGTGTATATATATATATATATATATATATATATATATATATATATATATATATATATATATATATATATATTATACATCCCTTAGTACATTCATGTGGATTTTTTATTTAGTTTATTTAGTATCTTTTATTGTCCATATTATTCATGTGGATTTGTTGTATTTGTTATTTTAACATCCTGTTGTGATGTATGTGTATGTTGTGTGTGATGTCTGTAAGCTACTGGGACCTTGAATTTCCCCTTGGGGATCAATAAAGTATCTATCTATCTATCTATCATTTGATTGCGGTAGACATACAATAAAAAAAATGAAAAATATGAATTGATTTCTGGAATTCTATGAATCGATTTTGAATCAGTAGAGCTTGAATCGCGATTCGAATATGAATCAATTTTTTGCACACCCCTATAAAAAAGCTTCTTATTTATAAAGAAAGGAAGAAACATTGTTTTCTTGTAGAAAGATGGAAGGAACTTCCTAGTCATGTAGTAAGTGGTGAATATGTTTCCTTGGTATAAAGAAAGGAGTAAAAGATGCTTTCTAGCATGAAAACAAGGGGGTAACATGTACAACCCCAAATCAGAAATAGTTGGGAAAGTATGAAAAACACAAATAAAAAAAGAAAGTAGCGATTTCTAAATGTACTTTGACTTGTATTTCATTGCAGACAATGTGAACACAAAATATGTCATGTTTTGTCTGGTCAACTTAATTTCATTTGTAAATATACATCCTTTCCTGTCATTCAGACCTGCAACACATTCCAAACAAGGTTGTGACAGGAGCAATTTAGGGCTAGTAATCAGGTAAATTGGTTAAATAATGATGTGATTTGAAACAGGTGATGTCAACAGGTGATTGTAATTATGATTTGGTACAAAAGCAGCATCCAAGAAAGGTCTAGTCCTTTAGGAGCAAAGATGGGCCGAGTGATCTTCAACAGGGGGGTCCAGGACCCCTAGGGGGTCCTTGGAGTCAATGGAGGGGGGCCTCCAAATTCTTGTTAATTTTTGAAAGATTTTTCAAAAATGTAAAATGTCTTAACATGAATCCAACATATTAGCAAATATAAATCCCCACTGCTTACTGGCCTGTAAGGTAGTCACTAAGGCCATACACAGGTAGTTAATCCTAACGATTTACTTCCATCTCTCTTTCAGTTAAGGGGTCCTTGGTTTAAAAAACGTTGAAGACCCCTGGTTTAGGGCGTTTCCTCTCTAACTGGGACGTTTTGGGACCGATTGGTGGGATTGCTGTGGACGAAGTACACACAGAGATACACTGGTAAGAGCTAATGAGGTTTAACCATGTATCAGCTAATTTAAATAGCTTTTGCGGGGTGCAAATGTTTCACCAAAACAAGTTCCTTCCTGAGACTATTTAGCAGAGCCACCGTCGCTGCGTCCGGAGCTTAGCGATTGTGATTGGTTTAAAGAAATGCAAACAACCCAGAGCGTTTTTTCTCCAATTCCAGAATGTGGTGTAGCCAGAAGTTACTCCACAGCACTGTGGAGATGAGGGCTGGCTATGAGAGACTTTATGGAGGTAAAGGAGCTATTGATTAGTCTTGTGAATGGATCTGGAGGCTCTGCGGCGTTCCTCGGTCTCCGGCAGGATATGAAGTGATTCTCGTCACAGTGTGAGGTCGACATCTGCTGCTATTAACACATCATTAACACGCACTCGCTCGCCCCGTCTCTCTCTCTCTGTCACTTCCTGTCTGTCGCCTCGCTCCCTTCAGCCGCTCGTGCGTCAAAATAAGACTTTTACGACATTCAATACATGAACCGTGTGTGTGTGTGTGTGTGTGTGTGTGTGTGTGTGTGTGTGTGTGTGTGTGTGTGTGTGTGTGTGTGTGTGTGTGTGTGTGTGTGTGTGTGTATCTCGTACCTCTACAGACTGATGGTTTGGGTTGGTGTGTGTTCAGCTGACATATCTGTGTTTCTGTTGGTTTTTCTCTCTCACTCCTCTCTCTCTCGCTATGTCTCTCGCCCTTCTCTCTTTCTGTTTTCCTTCACTTCTATCACTCTTTCTCTGTCTGATAAGACCGGTCAGAGTACAGAATGTGATAGAAGTGAGAGTGTTTTTAGGGAGTGGACCGCTTTACCTATGTACACTGTTTGGTGTGTGTGTGTGTGTGTGTGTGTGTGTGTGTGTGTGTGTGTGTGCGCGTGCATGTGTAGTTTTACTTTTAATACTCTAAGTACATTTTCCTGGTGATACTACATGCCTTTACTGAAGCAACATTTTCACTGCACGACTTTAACTAACAGAGTATTTTTACAATGTGGTATTAGTACTTTTACTGAAGTAAAGGATCTGAATACTTCTTCCACCACTCAGAAACACCACCAACACATCTCCATTAAAACAGGTTTTTACACCTTCAATGCCACTTCATTCAGTCCCAGCAGCTGGTTAGACTTTGGTACAGTTTCTGTTTTAAATGTAGATAAAAAGGTAAAGTAGAGAGTAAAGTATGTCACATTCAGGAAGCTGTCAAAGTGCAAGCTCAATTTTGAAAATGTCTCCGTGGAGAGCTGTAGTTGTGTTCCAGCTGTTCCCTGGATTATTGGTGTTGAGTCGGGATTAAAGAGCACAGACAGCAGCCTCTCATAGGTTTAATCTGTCAGGTGTTTTTATTCTGATGAGAATGAAACCAGCACAGATAAAAATCTCCCAGCATGCCTTGTGTGACGATGATGATGACCTGATGAATGAATTTGATGGATTATAATCAGACATGAAGGTCTGATGGGAGGTTTTTAAAGAGAGGTGGATATTGAAATCAACATCAGGAAACTGATGAGTAAAGAAAACTTAGTGAGTGTCTGGGTGGGTGGTGATGGTGAAGGGGGGGGGGGGGGGTATGTTCATGTGTCAATTGTATGTTTTGTGTGTTTTGTTAAAATAATGAAACATGTTAATCGTAAAAATGAAAAAATAAAAAGACAAAAATGTGGAAAAATGTCAGGAAAGAAGGCAACACAAGTGTTAGTTTCAGTTTACTAAAAATATTTTCACTGCTCATTTTATGTTTGAGTTTGTTGACTAAAATAACTCTGGTGTTGCACATGCTGGAACACACTGGATGCTGGAAGAGACGTTTGAGGGAGCGAATTATTAATGTGAGGATATTTAGAGACTTTACAGTTAATCTGTAGCTACAGAGTGTTTCCATAGGCGTAATCTGGGGCGTAAAAACTGGGCTTTTTCTGAAGTTTTCCTCCTTAGATAGTCGGAGATCTCACCCCCCCCCACCGATGTTGAACCCAAAGTTACACCCTTGTGTGTACCCATTCAACAGTTAGTTACTCTGTAGCTTCAGTGTGTGTGTGTGTGTGTGTATTATATTCAGGGCTTGACATTACACCCAACATGGCAAGCCGAGGCAACAGTTTTCAGTGCTCATTTACATTTAAAAGGGTTGTTACAGTAATTTGGTTCTACAAGTTAATTGTAGCACACCATAGTCAACTTTATTCAAATAAAATGTAATTTTGCACGAAATAGCAGCTAGTGAAAATGCTGAGTGGCTAGTAGCTTTTGGAAAACCACTAGCCACAGTGGCTAGTGAGCAAAAAAGTTAATGTAAAGCCCTGGTTATATTCATAGAGACTTAGTTACTCTGTAGATTCTGTGGGTGTGTGTGTGTGTGTGTGTGTGTGTGTGTGTGTGTGTGTGTGTGTGTGTGTGTGTGTGTTATATTCATACAGACTTAGTTACTCTGTAGATTCTGTGTGTGCGCGCGTGTGTGTGTGTGTGTGTGGGGGGGGGGGGTTATATTCAGCAGATTATATGTAGGTCAATTACATCCAGAGATCCTCGTACAGTACGGATATGTGGACGCTTCATGGTGGCCTTGTTCTCTTTGTTGTCCTGTCCGACTGTACGTAACCTATTTTTCATCCTGTGTGTGTGTGTGTGTGTGTGTGTGTGTGTGTGTGTGTGTGTGTGTGTGTGTGTGTGTGTGTGTGTGTGTGTGTGAGACATTTTCAGCGTCTCTAATGAGGCTGCAGATCTCCAGACTCTGCAAAACGCGCTCTGACACTGAAACCCAGCAGCAATAATAACACACACAATGATGTGAGACTGTCCTCCCCTGAAAAAAGACGGGAGCAAAGCAGGAAGTAAGGCGAGGAAATATAAGAGCGCCAAATTCTGTAGGTTGGGCTGGTGGATGGGTAGGGACGTAACAATGCACTCAACTCACGTTAAAAAGTGCCGAGGGATTTGAAACAGACCGTCACTGACGCAGATCAAATATGTCCATAAAACGTGATTAATAAAATAATGCCAACAATTAGTTTAATAGCTTAGTAGTCTATGCACTGAAAAGGTTTGTGTAAAGGCTTTAGGCCGCCCTCCACGTTATTGTAGGCCCAGTTTAATATGCAACTTATTTTATACAATATGTAGTAGGGAGTCCCTGACTCGTCTGTCTCAGTTAAGGGGTCCATGAGTCTGACAGGGTCAGTTCAGCTTCTTGTCTGGTTCAGCGGCCCCTGATGGAGAACAGGACGTGTGTTAAACGGTAGATTTTTTTTTTTACAGCGTGTTCTCTGTAATGTGTCCCAGAGGGCCGAGCTGTCAGCATCAGACAGAGTCGGGTTTTTAACCTCGAGCCTCGGAGCTTTGGTCTCGTAACTCACAAACAGACGCTGACTCGCTGACATGATCCTCTGGGAGTTGTTGTCGCTCGCATCAAAGATCTGTAGTCTTCTGTGTAACACCTGAGCGTTGACGGATGAACTAATGATGAATGAATGAGATTCTTCTCAGCGCTTTATCATCAAAACTCTGAGTTCAGAGTCAGTCCGCGACCCTCGCCTCTCTCACTGTGTGTGTGTGTGTGTGTGTGTGTGTGTGTGTGTGTGTGTGTGTGTGTGTGTGTGTGTGTGTGTGTGTGTGTGTGTGCGTGTGTGTGTGTGTGGAGGGGGGGTTGTGTGTGTGTGTGTGTGTGTTTGTGGCCTCTGGCACATTCTGATCTTAATGAGTTTTCCCCCCTATATTTTTTGTATATCTATTTTTATAATATATTATTTTATTATTGCCTTTATCCGTATGAGTCTATCAGTCAGCTGACACAAACTGAGTAATATGCTGCACTGGTGTTGTAAATTTGGGGGACGAAGGGCACCTACATGAAAAGTGCAGGGGGATATGTCCCCCACGTTGCCCGTGTCCGCTACGCCCCCCCCCCAGAAACTTTCCCCGTCGTGTCTGCAGCCATGAAGATGATGAAGATGATGGAGGAGGAAAAGGAGGAAGAGCTCTCTGTGTGTTGTTGTTTCCTGAGTGCTAACGCTGAGCGCCTCTGACAGCCGCTGTCGCTCTGAATCTCTGCAGACGCACAGCAAGCCGCCTCTGATGACGTCATCGCCACAAACAGGACACACAGCCTACGACGATGTCATCGGCAGGCTGACGGTCGCCTGGGAGATGAGCGTCAAACCCTGCTCCGCCAGGGGTCAAAGGTCAAGGTAATAACAAACATAAATGTCCATTAAACTGTTAAACAATTCCTGTTCTGTTTGCTTCACAGTCCAACAGAACAAGTTCATCAGAGTCTGAAGCTGAAATAGTTATAATATATATATATATATATATATATATATATATATATATATATATATATATATATATATATTTAAGTTTGTTAAAGTCTCTCAAACCATTCTTCTAAGAACTACAATGGTTCCTAGTTCTTGTGGTGTGGACACCTATAAAAAAAGTTTCAATCATAATGTTTCTTTACAATAACCTGCGGGTAGAACCCTCCACAATGTCCATTAAAAGGCTGCTTCCTGTTCTGTTTACAAAGTGACCACGTTTGTCTCTGAAGTAAAGGCTGGACTACAACAGAGCTGTTTGGAGCAGTTTGTGAACAATGTTTTCTGTTGGAGATGGTAAGTCCCTTTGGGGGGGACTTTGGGCTTTTTCCCTTTGTAAACCTCAAAACTGTTAGTTTATTTTATCACTTTCCTCAGACTCACGGCAGCAAGCACAGCGTACATTTATCTTTTCTTCTCACATCCACGCTACCAGTGCTGGAATGTAACTAAGTACATTTACTCCAATAATGTAGTTAAGTCCAGATGTTGAGGTACTTGTACTTTTTTCCATTCAAATCAATGTAGCAGCAGCCATTTTTATGTGTACCATTGCCGTGGTAATGTATAAACTTCCGATAATAAGTCGACAACCGGCAAGTCGCAGAGCTGAGGTTTTGCAGTAACGGACAAACAAGCAGCAGAGTAGTAACGTTACGAGGCAGAGAGTACATGAGTCAACTTAACTTCATGCTTCATCCACACAAAGCACCCTGCTGTCGCCACGAGTGACAGCTTTATTCGGCTTGTTTTCTGTGAACGATGTGGCGCGGGGGTAACGTTAAGGTGGAGTTAGCAAGCTAACGTTAGCCAACTAACACCAGCTTGCTGGCTGGCTCGTTCCGCCGTGCGTTCATGCTGCATCGGTTACAGAGAATGAGTGATTATGCGATCGCAGAATTCAATGCATAATCAGCCAAAGTCCGCATATTTATGCGGGGGCCGCATTTTTTAAAATACGCGGCACTTTCGCCACATAAATTGCCGATTTCCACGCAAAATATGCGGGGCTTGCATGATTTCATAATCCCCGCATTTTCATTGCAAAAAAGTCACATATATCTCAGCAGAAAGTTGAAAAATGTTGCGTTTACTTCACACAAGAGCAGCCATTTTCCCCTGTTGCCACGGGAACGTTATGAAGTGACGTAATTTCGCCTAGTGAGAACACGATCACTTTGTTTTCTCTTTTTCATCAAACCGCAGTTTTTGCAAGTCATTTCATTGCATAAAATTGCATAAAATTGCATAAATATCCTGCATATTCCATCGCATTTTTTAAGAAAACGTGCCGCATAATCAAGGATTTTTGCCCACAACAATCACAAAAAAACTCTGCGTCTTTCTGGAGAGACTGTATGACAACGAACAGCAATCGCCATTTTGTTGTGTACCAATCAAATGACCACGGGAAACAGTTCAATGGCCTTTCTATCCGTTTTATTTCTATGCTTGAGTCTTTTCTTTTCATGCCACTTTCTACTTCTACTCCGCTACATTTCAGAGAGGAATATTGTACTTTTTACTCAACTACATTCATCTGACAGCTTTAGTTACTAGTTACTTTACACATTAAGATTCCTGCACACAAAACACATGTAGCCTAGTTTATAAAATCTGATGTTTTATTATAAATGAAACTAGCCAACATATATATATATATATATATATATATATATATATATATATATATATATATATATATATATATATATATATATATATATAATATAATATAACGTCCTACAAGTCTGAAATGATTAGACCATTAAACACACAACTGTCTTTCTAAAATGGGAGGAGAGTTCTTTCCTTTTAATACTTTAACTACATGTTCCTGATGATACTTACAGACTTTTACTCAAGTAACATTTTCAATGCAGGACTTTTACTGTAACAGAGTAATCTTACAGTGTGGTGTTTGGGCTGGGCAGTATATCGATATTATATCAATATTGTGATATGAGACTGGATATCGTCTTAGATTTTGGATATCGTAATATCGTGATATGACATAAGTTGTCTTTTCCTGGTTTTAAAGACTGCATTACAGTAAAGTGATGTACGTTTCTGAACTTACCAGACTGTTCTAGCTGTTCTATTATTTGAAGGGATTATATATAGACAATATGTTCATATTACTGATGGTTATTTATCTAAAATCTAAGCGTGAAGATATTTTGTTAAAGCACCAGTTGTCAACCCTAGAATATTACCGCAATATTGATATCGAGGTATTTGGTCTAGAATATCGTGATATCTGATTTTCTCCCTATCGAAAGGGTCTGAATACTTCTTGTACCGGCTGCTTGTTACATTCAGAGGGAATCAGGGAAACAATCTTTGTGAATCCAGATCAGCTGAGTCAGACTGCAGAGACTGAATCTGCTGACGGATCAGATCCACTTCAGCTGATCTCAGACCAGAGGGCTGCGCTCCAATCCTCTGTTTCTCTCAGCAAGGTTCCCATCTGAGGGAAACGAGCCGCAAGTATCTATGTAGCAGCCGTGATAAGAGCTGGTGGTCTTTAACGTTTTTTAAGCCAAGGACCCCTTAACTCAGGCGACATTTACATCATTACGTTTTTGTTTTTAAGCTGAATTTTGAGCCAACATGATCTCGGCGCATCAAGTGTTTTTATCTCCAGTAGAAGAACTACTACTACTAGATCTCTGTTTAAACTAACACGCCCAAACCAAAATATCTCATCAACATTCTGGTATACTGGACATAAACAGGAGGCAGCGTGCGTGCTGGTAGTTGCCATGGTAACGTTAGTAGCTTAAAGCCCAGTTCAGACCAAAGATTCGCGACAAGACGAGTGTAAACTTCCAACTTCTTGCAACGAGCCGGTCTGCAGCGTTCTGAAAGCTGCCAATTCACACCAATGAGACGGGACGGTGTATCATCTCCATAGCAACAACTCTTTGTACTTCGGTCCTAACTTCCGACCTTCAGGCTATTTGTAGCTGAATACAATATATCATTTGTTTTGTGTAGATATGAATGTGGATAACGTCAGTGATAGTGAGATGCTTGCTAAAGTTACATTTCTAGTGATGAAAACACGTTTCATTTCTCTGATTCACGGCTTTGTTCTAACCCCGCTGGGCGCTCTCTCTCTCTCTCTCTCTCTCTTCAGTCACTCTCTCTTTCTTCTGACTCGACCAGCTGACTTCTCTATTGGCTGTTGAAACAGGTGATGTCCCTTACGTTCTAAAACCAGCCTCTGGAGACTTGACCAGCTGAGTCGCAGCAATATCATCAGCTAGTTTGAGTCGAGCTGAGACGGGCCGGTTCAGACCGCTGAAACTTTTTTCTGCGACGTTCTAAAACGGTTTTGTCTCGTCGCAAATCTTTGGTCTGAACTGGACTTAAGTCTCAGAGAACGAGACGTCGTGAGCGATAAGACCCAATCAGGAAGAGAAACATTGGCGTCAGTGTCGGTGTTGCCAAAGATCACTGTAAGACTGCAACGCAACCCTGCAGATTCAGAAGTGTTTCCAAATGTCTCCGGTTTAGGGGCTCGGAAACGCCAGAGCAGGGGGAATGAGAGGGGGAAACGCCAGAGCAGGGGGAATGAGAGGGGGAAACGCCAGAGCAGGGGGAATGAAGGGGGAAACGCCAGAGCAGGGGGAATGAGAGGGGGGAATGTAGCAGTAGATATTGTTTTTTAAACCAAAACGTAGCAATGTAAATGAAGTGTGAGGGAGACGGATACATACATATATAGCATAAAATTAAGTTGCGTATTAAACTGGGCCGATACATTAACGTGGAGGGCGGCCTAAAGCCTTTATACAAACCTTTTCAGTGTATATAATACTAAGCTATTAAAATAATTGTTGGCATGATTTTATAATCATGTTTTAATGTTAAACATGGAAGAGTGAATCCTTAGGATTAACTGTGTCTGTGGCTAACACTGTTCTCCACTGTACTGACAAGATGGATGTTTGTGTGATTCTCGCGTGATCTTGTGATATCGCGAGAACCCAGCTGCCGTACAAAGTAAATTATCCATGCTACACTTTATTCTACACGTTGTTTTCACCGCTGACCTGCTGAGCTCTCTCTGGATTAACTGAGCAATTACTTTGAATTCATTAAGTGTACCCTAGACGTAATTTACGGGGGGATTAATAATCAAAACTGGGCTTTTTCCATTTATAGTTTTTGTTCCTTTTTACGTAATTTTTGCAGCTTTTTCCAATGTTTTTTGTTGCTTTTTTTCTGATTTTTTTCTCGCCTTTTTCAAGCTTTTTTTGACATTTTGTTTAGGTTTTTTTTCCAAGTTTTAGACACGCTTTCTGAAATGCGTTTTGACGTTTTTGTCTATTTTTTCGAATTCTTCCAAAAATGTTGCCGCTTTTTTCAATGTTTTTAGTTGTACGTTTTTTTTGTACGTTTTTTTGCATGTTTTCTTACATTTGTCACCTTTTGACGTGGTTGTCTCTTTTTTCGAAATTTTTTGATGCTTTTGCGCTTTTTCTCAACACACCGGGACCTCCATAGATAGGTAGAGATCTCAACCCCCCCACAATATTGAACCCAAAGTAACGTCCTTGCCTTGAGTGTACCCATTCAACAGTGTCTTTGTTTCCACATAATTAGTGTCCAGTATTTCATCATGAAGTTATTTCTTTATTCATTTAATCGTTGAGTTTCCTGGCGAGTGTCTTTCTGTTATTATCGTTGTTTCAGTCAGATCTTCTCGTGTTTATTTGTTTCCTGTGTTGATTCTGTCGCCACATTCCTTTGTGTTCAGTAATCATTAACCTGCAGACGTCAACACCTCCCCGCTCCGAAACTCACTCTCTCTCTCTCTCTCTCTCTCTCTCTCTCTCTCTCTCTCTGTCTGTAGCTGCCGACGCCATTTGTTCACTTCTGAACTCCTCCACTTTTATCTGCCCTTCAAAATAAAAGAACAAACATTCTCTTCATGCTGTTTCTGTCTGCATCGTTCCTTCAGATTCAATTTTTCACACGCACAAGGTCGTAACTTTGAGTTCAACATTGGGTGGTGGGGGGGTGGAGGTTTGAGATCTCCACTTTTAAGCACTTTTAAAATTTCTGAGCATATCAAACACTTCATTTCTTGCATTCTGGTAACTTTTTCAGCAACAATTTGTGTCTTTTCTGCATCAAGTTTTGGTGCAAATGTCTTTATTTATGTAAAGTGAATTATATTATTTTGGGTTGCAATGGCCAGTTTGGATTATTGTGGGGGTTGTAAGTCTGCTTCGTTCAGTCTGCAATTAAGATTTTTACTGTTAAGCAGAAAATAAGGTGAAGTATAAAGGCCAATTTATGGTGCTGCTTTAAATCGACGTCGTAGGTACGTATGTAGGTACGTGGAAACCGCCATAGCCTGAGGTGCACCTCTCAAAAAATGTAAGTACACATCGCCTCGATGCACGTCGCTCGGCCGTGACGCTACGTTCTCCGTGAACTAGATGAAATCAAGGAGAGGGTCAACTTTTCCTGCTACAGATTTCCCACCGTGGTCAGAAAGAACAGGGGAGACGCTTTGTTTCTCTGCGTGGAGCCTCCGCAGGAAAGAGGCCACGCCCTCTGGGCCAAAAGCACAGGAGCCTGCATCCACGACGAGGGTTGCAACATTACCGGTACATTTCCAAAGGAAGTTACGCTTAGTTACACAAAGTATAAGATTGCCAAGTTCTACGTAAGGAGGCAGGGAGGCAGGTTGGGGGGGTGGATGGACCAAACAAACACAAGACTTTCACCCAGGAGACCGGGTTTCATGTCCCGTTTGAAAAGTAAACAGTAATTCTTTTTTTTTTAAACTTCACGGACATCACAAGATTCCTTTCCTGCACAACTGTCATGTTGTTCTCAAATAATGTACATATTCTTAGGTATTCTTTCATTTCAGATGGCTTGAAAAATAGAGCAAAAAAATCACCGCCGGACCCCCATCGGGGTTTGGGCTGAGCCCCGAATGTTTACAACTTCTGGCTCTGCCCCTGACTTGACTTAATGTGAAGGTATGCATTTATTACATCTTTATATTGTGATTATAATAAATGGGTGTGTGCCTTCATACAGTATAAATATATAACCTCCTGTCCAATCATACTCTTCTGTCCTCAGTGACATATACGTACCTTCTGTTTACTCCTCACTGTGTGCTGCTTTCATGAGAAATAACACAACTTCACAGCTTTAACAGTGCCTTCTCTCAGGGTTCAATGCCTCAGGACAGCTCCTTGTGAAGATGACAACATGTGCACATACATGCACACTCATAAATACACCACCTCCTCATTGTTGCGCTTCCTCCTGCTGCTGCTGCTGCCATTCATACAACCGGTCAGAGAAGACAAAGAGCAGCTTCTATAGCGCAGATCCACCACATAAACACACACACACACACACACACACACACACACACACACACACACACACACACACACACACACACACACACACACACACCTCCATGCACTCACACTGATCCCAAAGCAGCTGGTAGTTTACAGTTGTGGTTTTACATGGTGACAGATGAGACCTTTACACACACACACACACACACACACACACACACACACACACACACACACACACACACACACACACAGTGATGGAGGATGGAGGCTGTGACCGACAGCCCGCTGCCTCTGTGGCAGGGCAGCGGGCTGCATGTCTCGGCTGTGAATGTGCTGACAGCGCCGTTTGTAGCTGCAGGAGCGGAAACGCTCCGACTGAAAACCGGGTTTCTCGGTCAAACCCGCCGAGAACGCGCCCCGGTGCCTCGTGCCAAAGAAAGGGGAAACACAAACCGGGACTCCGGTGTTCCGTTACCTTCATTATTCCTGCTGTTTGTCCTCCGGTTCTCCCAGTTCTCCCAGCTCCCGCGCGACGCGTCTTTTCTCCGCTCCGGTACAAAAATCCTCTCCGGGCTTTTAGTGTATTGATCGCTCCCTCGGTGGTGCTGCTGCTGCGTGCGTGCGTGCGTGCGTGCGCGCGCGCGGGGCGAGAGGGGAGTTGGGGGAAGGAGGGGGGTGTGCGTGGATGGGTGACAGTGCGTGATGTCCACTGCAGGTAAAAATGCAAAGCGCTGAGAGGTGGAAGATCACACACACCAGAGTGTTGTGTGTCTGTGTGTCTGTATGACTGTGTGTGTGTGTGTGTGTGTGTGTGTGTGTGTGTGTGTGTGTGTGTGTGTGTGTGTGTGTGTGTGCGTGCGCGTGTGCGTGTGCTTGTGAAGCCCGCAGGTAGCTGTGCAGCAGCAGCTTAATGGAGCTTTGCTACACAGTCTCTCCACCATCCTCCCTCTCTCTCTCTTATAGAGGCAATAAGGAAAGAGAGGGTGATGATAAAGAAAGTGTGTGTGTGTGTGTGTGTGTGTGTGTGTGTGTTTGGAGGGGGGCGGTGCACCAGGAAGGAAAGAGGAAGGAAGTGACAGAGAGAGAGCTCCACCCAGAAGGAGGAGTCTGTGCGATGAGGAGGGTATTTTGGGTAATAGGCTGACATCAGTGTGTGTGTTTGTGTGTGTGTGTGTGTGTGTGTGTGTGTGTGTGTGTGTGACAGGACCAGCCAGAAAAAACTGAAGCGATGAGTCTTAACCCCCCCCCCCCCCCCCCCATCATGATGTTTAGATGATCTGTTCTGTGTTTCCGTCCCTCTGTTTTTATCCACATGTTAAATCTGGTGATACTGATGAAATATGTAATAATATTTTCCTCTTCTCTGAGGTCTAGTAGTTGGTGTTGCTTTGTGCGTATAAATGAGACGTAATTTTTGCTTTGACAAATTGTCTTTGAGGTGTTTTCCGGGGACGACCCATGACAGCAGCCATTCTAAAAACAATCAAACTGCGAACTTCTGAGCTTTATTTTAACTTAACAAACATCACGTTCAGCGACACTTCCGTAACTGGAAGTCAAGTGTGATTCTAACTCAAACCACAACCTTTTTCCAAATTCCGGTCAATTTCAACCCATAGCTCTGTTGTCTGTAAATTTGGAGTGCTGTCAGTAGCAAGAAAAACGAAAACAATCGGTGCTGCCTACACCGTGTTATCCTCCTGCTAGAGTTAGCACCCAACAGGCTTAAACAGGGCAGGTTTTAAACGTGTTTTTAGCCTCTACACATGTTCGACATGTCATTACAAGTGCTTACCCATGGGCAGTGATTCCTTCCGAGGGAAAACAGAGAATCTGACTGCAGTAGATGTGACACAAAGGCATAAAAGTTGTGTTAATCCATAACTCACCGGACCCACCGGAAACAGGAAATAAACAGAGGTATGGATTAACACAACTTTTATGCCTTTCTGTCACATCTCTACTGATCTACTGATGATGACAGATTCTTTTTTGGGCATTTTAGGCCTTTAATAGACAGGGCAGCTGAAGACGTGAAAGGGAAGAGAGAGGGGGAATGACATGCAGCAAAGGGCCGCAGGTCGGGGTCGAACATGTGGCCACTGCGTCGAGGAGTAAACCTCTATATATGGGTGCACGCTCTACCAACTGAGCTATCTGGGGACCCATTGTAGCTCGTTTTAAATGAATATGTTGTTGTAATCTGATGTATATTTTTGACAAGCTAAAACCAGTCTTCAGCTCAAGCAATTGTACAGTACTGACAGCCGTTAGTGGTAGGTGTGTTTTCTTTATTTTACATTTTTAAGAGGTGAGGTTAAATAAGTGAACAGCCCAAAGATGCTGTGTTTATTGAATGGTATTTTCTTTTAAGTGGTTGTTAACTAACTGAAGTGCTAGCTCAGTTATAGGACTGAATGAAGATACATGTAGTGGGACATACTGAAATTGTAAATTGCATCTGTGTTTCATTTGAAAGCCACGGAGAAGGCTAACTAGTTAAGGTATTTCAATCAGGAGAGACTTCGTTGCAGATATGCAAAACTGATTGTACATATGCGATATGCCATGTACAGGTATTTGGAGATTAGACTCCATCGTTATGAAATATTTGGAGACCGATGGAGACCGGAGGTGGGAGGGGAGGAGGAGGGTCGTACTCTTTGCCTGAAATGACAACTGCGCAGCAGAGAGAGAAGGCAGGTTTAAAACAGGGAAGTCATGCTGTGATTGGCTCGTGAAATTTGTGGCCGTTTCTGATTGGTTAAGAGAAAGTGAGCACCTCTACGGCTGTTTAGTTTAAGAAGAGAGAGACCAGGAATAAATTAAGAAGTTTTCCTAAAAGAATTTACGCTGAGCTTCATTTAGTTTTGTTTGTTTTGGATTTTGTGCTGATGCTAAATGTAGAAAAGCAAAATAGAGAAACAAAAAGAGAGATATTTTTGCATATTAGCAAATAAAGATTCTGCTGAGCGAAGCTGCATTGAATGCAAGCACTCGTCTCCTGTCTAATATTTTCTCCTGTTTTACGCAATCTGAGACCTGTAACACTTACGAGTTACTGTGCTTAACTTTTCGTTGCTTTTTGAACAACTAGTTCATAAGAACAGGCTGTATATGAACAAAAATCTTTGGAATTGGTTGGCTTTAATGGGTCAAAGACCGACACTATCCTCCTGCTGGGGACAGAGGGAACGTTTTGTCCTCTGGCAACTTTGTTAAAATATTTCCATTATAAAAAATCAGGAACATTTCGAGCACTTGGGTATCACACCGTACCAACACTTTCCCAGAAGGCAACAGGTCACAACAGGCTGGATGCTTTAACACACAGGACTTTCAAGCCAGAGAGCGGAGATCACTCCCCGGGGAAAACTAAAGACTTTCACCCAGGAAATGCACATTCCTTAGGAGTGTTTTAATCCAAACCACGATCTTTTTCCTAATCTTAACTGCTCGTTTTGGTGCCTAATCTTAACTTTCGTCGCAGCAAAATGCTCATATTTTGTGGACTAAAGTTAACTGTAATGTCCGCCGAAACGACCGGTAGCTCGCGGTGCTCTGTACCCGGCTCACAGTCACCTATTCTCGGGTAACTGTGTTCATACATTTCCGTACGATATCATACGGACCCGTTCATGAGAATGCGTTAATTTCGTTAACAGTGCGAGATATGGCGTTTGTGCTGCAGTCATGTGGTAAACCAAACTGGGACCGTTTCACAACGTTAACGACATGTTTAAAACCTCAACTGTGAGATTCTCAGGTAACTGAAACACACACACACACACACACACACACACACACACACACACACACACACACACAAACACCTCAAAATGTTTGCTACGGATGCGAAAACGCAGATAATTAGAACCAGATTCAAAAATGTTATGACAAAGGAAAAGTGTGTTAACGACATTGACAACGTGAGGTCATATTTATTTTTTAACGTGTGGAAATTTTGGACTCGGTGTGCAAGGACATTTAGACTGAGGAGATATCCAGCACAGCACCGTTTGTTCCCTAAAATTAAAATAAAACTCGCCATTTACTTTCATTTTCAAACGGGACATGAGCCTCGGTCTCATCCATCTTTTTGTTTTACCGTCTGTACTTTAGCACTTAATATTTAAATTGATGCAACAGTACAGTTAAGATACTCTAAACTGTTACTGCAGAGAATTTATTCTCTTTGGTTTCCTGAGGGATTCTCCAATCAATAGCTGTTTAGTTATCGTGATCTCCAGGGAAACACACACACACACACACACACACGCACACACACACACACACACACACTCAGGTCCATTAGTGTCTCCTCTATCTGTACGCTGTCAGATGAAGCATAATGATCACTTCATCATCTGCTCTGTGTGTGTGTTTGCTCTTGGACGTCTATCTTTCTGAGGACCAAAAAGATTCGTTATCTGTAGCCGCTGTAATCCTGTAAAAACGTCCACCAATCAGTGCCTCGCGGCCCGTTTGGAAAGAAACAATGAAATGCCTCCTTGCCCGACTGCCCGTACTCTACCCCTCCCGTGTATGAGCTTGAGCTCAAAGCGCGTTGGCGCCGTATTTCTAACAGTAGTCATGCTTGTGTGAAACATCCGGTATGATAATATTAGGTGTTTGCTTACCGGTGAATATGACAGGAAGTAAGCCAGCCTGCTTTGCAATATTACCGACCCTGCATTTAAGCGGTGGAAGATCTTGTACTGCAGTAAAAATACTCTATCAGCGACAAATTAAACATACAGGTGCAGTTTGGTCCGTTTGAACCGAACCCTGGAGCGTTTTGGTAGGACAGTCCGGTTGGTTTGGGGCGGTATGGAAAGTAATTTGAACTCTGCTAGCACTTAACCCGTCCTCACTCCGTACTCGGAAAATACTGACGCTTGGGCGGTGGCTGTCAGCGTCAGATACGACGCAAAAATCACCCTTCAGCATCTGTATTGAACGCACCGGGCAGAGCTGCAGAGCAGCGGCGCTTGAAGATGACGTAGTATTAAGAGAGACAACAGTAGAGAGTAGTATGAAAGACCGGAATTCCGCGTAGGGAGGTTGGAGTAAATACATCTGATATAATAATACAAGTGAACAGGATAATTATGATATAATTGCAGATGATAAACACATTCTGTGCATGTTCCTCACACACACTCCCTATCTCTCTCTCTCTCTCTCTCTCTCTCTCTCTCTCTCCATCTCTCTCTCCTTCTCCATCTTCCTCTCTCTCTTCCTGTAACTCTCGGTTGGTCCAGCAGGCGGCAGCAGAGCTCTGTTTAGTGTCTGAGAGATGATGTCATCCAGAGAGGATTCTGAGACATAAACATAACATAAAAAATGATTCAGACACAAAGACAGAAAGATGATTTATGATTTAAAAGGACAGTTCAACAAAAATCCTCTTTAAAAAAAAATGATAATAAACTTCATTTACACAGAAGAGTTTTTTTTAATGAATAAACAGAAAACATACAACAGTTCATATCATATATCAAGTTTCGTCAAAAAAAAGAAGCTGGCAGGAAACATGTTCACCCGCCGACTTTTATTTTGAAATGTGGTTTTGTGTTTTATTTTGACACAAGCAACAAACGACGGAGAGAAAAGAGAGAAAGAAGTAAATCCTCTCTGAGAGAATCCAGCAGCAGGATTATGAACAGATTAATATCGAAGCTTAGTGACACACACACACACACACATACACACACAGACACACACATACACACACAGACACACACACACACAGACACACACACACACAGACAGACACACACACAGACACACACACAGAGAAATGGTGAGGGCGAGGTAAAGAAAGTGGAGGAGGAAAAGAGATACAAAGGCAAAGAGGAGGGAGGAGAGAAGGACAAGAGCAGGTAGAGGATGAGATGGAGGGATGAAGAGGACAGAGGAAGAGACCGATTGGCGGGATTGCTGTGGACGAAATACACACGCCGATACACTGGTAAGAGCTAATGAGGTTTAACCATGTATCAGCTAATTTAAATAGCTCATGTACTGTATTGTGTCAACAGTTAACTTCAGTTAATATTGTATGTGGAGTTTTCTTTTGCGGGGGGCAAAACAAGTTCCTTCTAGAGACTATTGGTGTTTTTTTGTGTCTAACAGCTGCTAATGTTAGGTAGTGACACTGTTTTTTGCGTCGAACATGTTTCACCAAAACAAGTTCCTTCCTGAGACTATTCAGCAGAGCCACCGTCGCTGCGTCCGGAGCTTAGCACCGCCCAAGATGATTGTGATTGGTTTAAAGAAATGCAAACAACACAGAGCTTTTTTTCCTCCTATCCCAGAATGCATCTGTGGTGAAGCCAGACTTTACTCCGCAGCGCTGATACAACCACAAATACTTCAAAACATCTGAACTGTCCCTCAGAGTACTTGAAGGTAAATTAAAGCTCAACGTGCACACACATGCATTGCACGCATGCACACACACACAGACACGCACACAGACAGACACACACACACAGACAGACAGACAGACAGACACTCACTCACTCACTCACACACTCAGACACAGACAGACACACACAGACAGACAGACACTCACTCACTCACCCACACACTCAGACATACAGACACAGACAGACACTCACTCACTCACCCACACAGACACACACAAACACACACACACAGACAGACAGACACTCACTCACTCACCCACACACTCAGACACTCACACACAGACACAGACAGACACACTCAGACACTCACCCACACACTCAAACACACACACACACACACACACACACACACACACACACACACACACACACACACACACACACACACACACACACACACACACTGCATTACAGTTTAATCTGTTGGGTGATGAAGTCTTCAGGTTCAATTTCAAACCAAAGTCAAGAACTGACCTTCTCTTCTCTTCTGCTCACTCTTTCCTCTTCATCTCCTCTTTTTCCCACTTTGGCTTGAATTCAAAAACAGAAACTGTGTTCTGCAGTTGATGATGTAATTCATCTAAATAAATAGGATAATCATAATAGTTAACTTTATATAAGTGACAAAGTGCTTTACATGAATGCAGATTGACATGAGCAGAGAATAGTAAGCGATGGTCGTTCTCCACGTACCGAACTGCAGATTATATGATTTCTTTGTTGTTTTTATATGAATATTACTTCAATTATTCCATTTACTTCATTGAAAAACTGCATGTTCATGTGCAAAACGTTTCATATATCCAGTTTGTGCTCAACAGAGTAAATATTAAATATGTTTGAATAACCATCTCTTATTCAGGTCCTGTTGAGAGAAAACCACAGAAAGAAATCAGAGGGGGGGGAATCATATACTGTGATTTAATCGTTCCTACTGAGAAACTCAAACCTGTAAATGAACCATCCATCTTCTTCTTTTATCATCATTACATCAGGGGATATTTCGGTTCATTTAAAGCTGTTTTTATTAATAAAACCTTCTGGTTTTTATTCTCTCTGCGCCTTTAATTCTCCAGCTGCCTCCCCTTTAACACACTGAGCTTTTTTTTATTTAATCCCCAAATGAGAAAGAGAGAGAAAGAGAGAGAGAAAGACAGAGAGAGAGCGAGAGAGATGAACGGAGAGATGAACAGAGTCAGATTAGTGAAGCGAAGCTGAAAAAGAAGCTGCATTTGTCTCCTCTGTTTTCTCTGGATTTATTTTCTCTCTTGTCACTTTTTTCTCTCTCTTGGATGTAAGTCGATGAATCGGTGAATCGATCGGCAGCTGCGGCAGAAAAAGAAGAAAGTGGGAAAAAAGAAGAAGAAGTGGATTAATTTGTGACCTTTTTTTTTGAATCCTTGTATCTTTTTGTCTCGGTTGAAATGCGGTGAAGTTGTCTGTGTTTGAGAATCAGAAGAAGAAGAGGATCCGATGAGGATTGAACCGACAGGAAACTGATCAAACTGCGGATCGATTAAAAAGATGATTGTCGGCGTTTGGAGCTGAGAGGGAAACGCAGCGGAGATGTACGAGGAGAGGCACAAAAGTAAGAAGTGAACCTGTTTGTATCAAGAGTTGTTTAGGTTTCAGTTTGATGATTGAGATCCAGAACAGTCTTTGAGGATACATTTGATTTCTATCTCCCGTGCAGTCACACCGGGACTTCTTATTCTGTCCACAAAACATTCCAGACTTAACTTACCCTCAGATCAGAGCTAGCAGAGACAACAGAGGTGCTATCCCTGCAGACGTTTAGTTTATTCATTTGTGATTATGTAAAGAATAGATGCTGAGCTCTATACAGAGAATATACAACTGACCATCTTTTCTCTCCACCTGATGAATCTCTGTGAATAATCAGCTGTGATTCGGTGTTCAGGTGAAGTTTATTTGATTTGATACAGACAAACTGTCCACAGGAGGCTTCGCTTTCCTTGATAAAAAAAAAATCTTAGTCGACTAACACGGCTAATCGATGAGTTGATTTAATCGACAGATCTGTAGTTTCCCCACAAAGAATCATGCAAAATTACCACTTTATTTATTTTTGACAGGACACCTGAAAACATGAAAGGGGAGAGAGAGGGGGGGAATGACACACAGCAAAGGGCTGCAGGTCGGAGTCGAACCTGGGCCCGCCGCGTCGAGGAGTAAACCACTATATACGGGCGCCTGCTCTACCAACCGAGCTCTCTGGGCGCCCAAATTACCCCTTTCAATCTTGTGTTTACCAGAGATGTGCTGAGAAGTTTCTTGGAAATAAATCATAGTTGACTAAGACCAAAACAACCGATTCGTCCAACACAGGAGCGTTTCATAAGTTAGCGCCTGGTAACGGTCATCGAAACGACCGGCAGCTCGCAGTGCTCTGTACCTGCCTCAAAGTCACCTATTTTGGGGTAACTGAACGACCAACTACTGCTGATACAACGTAGGTCTGTAGCGTCTCGTGACCAGCGGGCGTAACGTTTGTTCTTGGCATCAGAAGGTACATTTATAGAAAGATTCATTTCCTACCAATACCTCTACTTAATGCTCAATGAAACATTTACTTTAAATGTGCATATTTCTAATCTATTTAAAAAAAAAAAAAAAAAGCTTCAGCCAAACCTGGGTTTTTGCTTTCCATTTGAGGCCCAAAAAACAAATTGTACACAGCTCATTTCTATCTTTTTTAGATAGTGTGATGCGATTTACATGCAACTTCATCCCTACAAAATGTACGTTGCTATTTATTGCCAAGACATGTTCGGAAACCTACCTGCTTTTTTTTTTTCTTCCTTCAAAATATATTAATTGGATTTTTCTCTTTAAAGTGCAGAACAAAAGACCATTGAAGCCCCCTTTAAACCCCGTAATACAACATTCTCGGCCTAAATAATAAATCAAATTACAAAAAAACACCCAAAAAAACAGGTATACATACATAAATATATACACAGACACATACATATATACGTGTATACACATACATACATACATATACTCATATACATACGTATAAGTAAAATAAAAAGATAAAATAAATAGATAAAATAAATAATACAGTCATCCCTTGTTCTCCTTCATTTACAATTTTTCATTTTTTTGTGCTGGAGTACAGATTCATTGCTCACCGGACTGCGTGTTAATGTAATGTAGTTGCAGGATTCTTAACCTTCAAGTCTTTCATAAATGGTAACCTACTTGCTTTTATCTCCAGACGTTTATCCTTTTATTATTTCAGCCTAGCAACCACAGCACCAGATTTACAAATCTGAATAATTTAAATGTCTTTGTATGCACCCTGGGCATGGAATGAGCTGCACAACATCATTACCTTAGAAGACACTCCCTTCTTTGAATACTTTTAAAAGTCTTTTATAAACTGCCCTGAAGGAAACATGTTTTATAACATAACCCTTGACTTTGGGTGGAACCTGTTGTCACCATAGCCTGTAAAAAATGATGGACAAAGCTTTTTCACCTATTAAACTGACGTGCAAATAAGACGTCATTGTCTATCATCTAACAACATCGATTATTTGATTCATTTCAACACCTCTAATTTGGATGGTGCAACAAGGCAGGCCTGCTTGGTTCTTTCGGGGAGTGATGTAAAGATTTACAAAGAATATGTCATAACGCCAATAAACCAGAGTATGTTTTTCACCCATCCAGGAATGCTGTGTGGACTCGCCAGACTCTCCTCCACAGCGCAGTCAAGGAAGGTCTGGCAAAGCGAGACTATTAAAACCATAACTGACAGTATCAAAATAAGAGCTTTTTTTGTTGTTGTTGTCTCCCAGTCAGCTGTGTGACCTGAGCAGGTACATGCCTCTGTCCCTAATAGATGGAGGCTGTTAACGCGGTCCTGACTGAGGTCAAAGGTCACAACCTTAATTATTTAGAGAATGACTCTTGAGTTTAATCCTCATGATCCTGACAGAGGATCAGACTTCCTGCTTTCGCTGAATTAAGATGGCCCTCGCGTACCTTCTGATAACGTTGTCATGGAAATGAGCATTAACACACGTGACATCATCGGTTACCGTGGCAGCAGAGGTCTTTTGTTCCATCCTTGAAACCGTAGTCTTATTTTAACTGTTTCTGAACCTCAGAGAAACCTTTTCAATATGAGGTACTACAGACAGGAAGTCCTTTATTCCAACTGATCAGATGTTTTTTTATTGATTCCAAGACAATAATCACACATGGATGTTGTGAAAAGGATAAAGTGAATTTATAAAGGTTCAGCAGATGGATGAGTGTCCTTGAACTAGTGGTGCAAGGGACCATAGTTGATCCGTGGTCCGTACGGATCAACACTCACGGTTCGATATGCATGTGATCAGTTGCAAAGTTTAACCATAATAATAGTGTGAAATAAATCTTTACTGTCGCTGTTACTTAAAGTAGGCTGATGAATCTCTATGGGTAGCTCACCTTGTAGAGCACATGCCCATACATAGGTTTACTCCTCGACGCTGTAGCCGCGGGTTTGACTCCAACCTGCAGCTCTTTACTGCATTTTTTTCCCCTTCTCTCTCCCCCTTCATGTCTTCAGCTGTCCTATACAAATAAAGGCCTAAAATGCCCAAAAGATAATCTTAAAAAAAAAATCTGGTGCTAATATGGCACAAACGCAAAAGCCACAACACAAACGCAAAAGCCACAACACAAACGCAAAAGCTACAACACAAACGCAGCGCAAAAGCCACAACCCAAACGCAAAAGCTACAATACAAACGCAAAAGCCACAACACAAACGCAAAAGCCACAACACAAACGCAAAAGCTACAACACAAACACAAAAGCTACAACACAAACACAAAAGCTACTACACAAACACAAAAGCCACAACACAAACACAAAAGCCACAACACAAACACAAAAGCCACAACACAAACACAAAAGCCACAACACAAACACAAAAGCCACAACACAAACACAAAAGCCACAACACAAACACAAAAGCCACAACACAAAAACAAAAGCCACAACACAAAAACAAAAGCCACAACACAAACACAAAAGCCACGACACAAACGCAAAAGCCACAACACAAACGCAAAAGCCACAACACAAACGCAAAAGCTACAACACAAAAACAAAAGCCACAGCACAAACGCAAAAGCCACGACACAAACGCAAAAGCTACTACACAAAATCAAAAGCCACAACACAAACGCAAAAGCCACGACACAAACGCAAAAGCCACAACACAAACGCAAAAGCTACAACACAAAATCAAAAGCCACAACACAAACACAAAAGCCACAACACAAACGCAAAAGCTACAACACAAACGCAAAAGCCACTACACAAACGCAAAAGCTACAACACAAAAACAAAAGCCACAACACAAAAACAAAAGCCACAACACAAACGCAAAAGCCACAACACAAACGCAAAAGCTACAACACAAACGCAAAAGCTACAACACAAACGCAAAAGCTACTACACAAACGCAAAAGCTACAACGCAAAAGCTACAACACAAACGCAAAAGCTACTACACAAACGCAAAAGCCACAACACAAACGTAAAAGCCACAAATCAAACGCAAAAGCTACTACACAAACACAAAAGCCACAACACAAACACAAAAGCCACAACACAAAAACAAAAGCCACAACACAAAAACAAAAGCCACAACACAAACACAAAAGCCACGACACAAACGCAAAAGCCACAACACAAACGCAAAAGCCACAACACAAACGCAAAAGCTACAACACAAAAACAAAAGCCACAGCACAAACGCAAAAGCCACGACACAAACGCAAAAGCTACTACACAAAATCAAAAGCCACAACACAAACGCAAAAGCCACGACACAAACGCAAAAGCCACAACACAAACGCAAAAGCTACAACACAAAATCAAAAGCCACAACACAAACACAAAAGCCACAACACAAACGCAAAAGCTACAACACAAACGCAAAAGCCACTACACAAACGCAAAAGCTACAACACAAAAACAAAAGCCACAACACAAAAACAAAAGCCACAACACAAACGCAAAAGCCACAACACAAACGCAAAAGCTACAACACAAACGCAAAAGCTACAACACAAACGCAAAAGCTACTACACAAACGCAAAAGCTACAACGCAAAAGCTACAACACAAACGCAAAAGCTACTACACAAACGCAAAAGCCACAACACAAACGTAAAAGCCACAAATCAAACGCAAAAGCTACTACACAAACACAAAAGCCACAACACAAACACAAAAGCCACAACACAAAAACAAAAGCCACAACACAAAAACAAAAGCCACAACACAAAAACAAAAGCCACAACACAAACACAAAAGCCACGACACAAACGCAAAAGCCACAACACAAACGCAAAAGCCACAACACAAACGCAAAAGCTACAACACAAAAACAAAAGCTACAACACAAACGCAAAAGCTACAACACAAACACAAAAGCTACTACACAAACGCAAAAGCTACAACACAAACGCAAAAGCTACTACACAAACGCAAAAGCTACTACACAAACGCAAAAGCTACTACACAAACGCAAAAGCTACTACACAAACGCAAAAGCTACAACACAAACGCAAAAGCTACTACACAAACGCGAAAGCTACTACACAAACGCAAAAGCCACAACACAAACGTAAAAGCCACAAATCAAACGCAAAAGCCACAAATCAAACGCAAAAGCTACTACACAAACGCAAAAGCTACAACACAAACGCAAAAGCTACTACACAAACGCAAAAGCTACAACACAAACGCATAAGCTACAACACAAACGCAAAAGCTACTACACAAACGCAAAAGCTACTACACAAACGCAAAAGCTACTACATAAACACAAAAGCCGGCTCCGGTGGTTTTGAGGAGCTGCAGCATTTATTTGTGCACAAACTGCAGACTCTAGCTACTGTACAATCAATCGATATCTTTACCACTAAAAGTTAACTCTCCTCTGCTCCGACCGCTTTCTCGTCCGCTCACACTGCATCTCTGTCACTTTCTCTCTCTCTTCAACAGCATCTCCAGAATAAACTCAAACTGTCCTACCAACATGTTAGATGAGCTGGCGTGAATATCCGAAACTTTTATTGAAAACTGTCGCAAATTCGCATTGCTGGAGGACTTGTTGGCCATTCTAATTCTAAATGTAACACTTTAACTTCTACACAGCTGATATTCGAAGTGATGAGAACGTATTGATCGGGCTTCAGTGTTTAAAAGCACTACTGCTACTGTGAGTCTGCAATCTGAGCAGTGAAGAGGAAGAAACACTGCCCCAACATTCACTAAATGAACTGATGACCTTCCAGCTGGACCAGGCTGCAGGGCAGCGTGAGACACACACACACACACACACACACACACACACACACACACACACACACACACACAGAGACAAGGCAGTGAAAAGTAGAAAGTTAACGGTGATGAATAACGGCGGATGCAGGGTTGTGTGCGAGTGATGGGATGCCCTGCTTTACAAACACACACACACGCGCGTGCACACACACACCCACACACACACACACACACACACACACACACACACACACACACACACACACACACACACACACACACACACACACACACACACACACAGAGACAAGGCATTGTCATGAGGATGTGAGTTGACTCGGGATAATTCGGGGATAATTAGTCGGTTCTTGTCGTCCTGCGGGTGAAGCAGCTCCTCCACAGGAACAAACAACGTGACCCTGAGTCATGTGAGCTGCACCTCAGCTGCTCATTGGATGGATGACAAACCTGCTGGGAAGCTGCCAGCTCTGACTTTTTGGGGGAGGAAAGACTTTAAAGGACCTTTTTTTAGAAAAATCTCGGCCCATCTCTGCTGTTCATTATCAGTGTAGGCCAAAGAGAGAGAATCCAGCACAGTCACAGTTCAGGAAGCTTTATTTTGAAAAGAAAGAAAAGGAACTAAGAACCAAGATAACCAAGAAATGCTCAGTCTGTGGTCAACGTATTCTCATGAACGGGTTCGCATGATATCGTACGAAAACTTATGCAGAACAATTTTTATGATATCTAGAGGAGAAATTATGCATTTATGGCGCCAAAACAACTAGTTAAGAATAGAAATAAAGATAGTGGTTTGGGTTAAAACAACGGTCCTCTTAAAGGCCAATGTATGCTCCTGCGTTAAATCTCACCGTGAGTACGTACGTAGAGATACTTACCCTACGCCGAACATTTCCAGGTTCTCCTTCTCCGTAAACAACATGAAATGTTTCCTGCCAAAGCTTTCCAACCGTGGTCATAAAGCACAGGGGAGACACGTTGTTTCTCCGTCTCCGCCGCTGGAGTCGATACTCCCTCCGAAGCTAATCACTTCACACTCTCACTCGCTCTACCACACACTCCCCACACACAAACATACATAGTGGCTATGCTATTCTCTAAAAGAGATACACTACAACGACGCAGACACACCAGCACAAGTATAAATATCAGGCCACTTACGTAGACTATGGCGAAAGCTCCGCGTAAGCAGGACTTCAGTAGGACTCCCAGGACACAAACATGCGTTTCCTGGGTGAAAGCTTTTTGTTTTCCCCTGGAGAAGCAAACTCCTTTCCACGGCTTGAAAGCGCTGTATTTTATGACTCATCGGTCCACCCCAACCTCATCCCTACGCGGTTCACAGTGTTTCAATGTGGTGCATACAGCAAAACATACAATGCTTCACTTTTCGTACTATATTTTCGAATGGATGAGAACAGCCAATGGCAAAATTCACCTGAATTTGGCGTGTGGTCGGGTGGTAATTTCAGGCCCTCCCACTGACGTTGAACGCATCGTCAGTGAGGCCACTGATCTCACTGAGTACCTCTCTACACCTAAATGTAAAAACAGCTGGACACAACCGCAAGGAATTGTGGGAAACAGGAAATCTAGGAAATCACTAAATGAGAGAGAGAGAGAGAAAAAGATATCATCATAATCTCGCTGTGCGGTCCATCACTGGGTTTATGTGTGTGTGCGTGTGTGTGTGTGTTCATGGTCCTCAGGTACTAACATAAATCACGGCCCAGATCACACACACACACACACACACACACACACACACACACACACACATCTAGGTCACAGCTGTTCACTACAATTTTTCTGTTTTCACTTCCTCTGGAAACGGACACATCTCTCCTCCTCTCGTTTCTCTCTGCCATCATTCTCTTTCCTCCTCTTTGGCCTTAATGGGAAACTTGAAGTCGAGGAAATAAGTGAAGCAGAAAAAACACAAATCAGCAATCTTACTAAGAGACTTCCTCTGAAGTATTCCAATCCTAGTAGTAATACCACACAGTGAAAACAATACACTACAAGCAAAAGTCCTGCATTCAAAATATTACTGAAGTAAAAGTGTGTATGTTGCTGTACAATGTTCCCTGTCACTATAGAAACCTTTTTAGTAACCAAACCATACCACTCTTTGGAGCATAACATATTTATAAATGAACCTACAATCACTTCTAGATCAACAACCACCGATTTTACACTCAAAGTAGTCTATATCCACGACATTCCAATCCGCCGGATCACGCTGTCTTTCAGCCGGATGTCCGTCCCCTTCCTCTTCCTTTGTGTTGGCGTTCTAACCTCTGGTTTCTGAGGACTCTGGTTAACTGCTCCTCAGATCTCTGCAGGGTAAATCCAGACAGCTAGCTAGACTATCTGTCCAATCTGAGTTTTCTGTTGCACGACTAAAACTACTTTTGAACGTACACATGTTCCACCAAAACAAGTTCCTTCCTGAGGCTATTTTGTACCTCCATCCGGCGCTTAGCACCACCCAAGACGATTGTGATTGGTTTAAAGAAATGCCAATAAACCAGAGCATGTTTTTCTCCCATCCCAGAATGCTGTGTGGACTAGCCAGACCTTCCTCCACAGCGCTGTGGAGGAAGGTCTGGGGATGCGAGACTACATTCGAAGTGACAACTACAGCTACCACATTGCTCAGAGAATATGAAATACAATTTAGAAGCTGTAGGTTGAAAGTAATCGCATCTTCTCTCTCTCGCTCGTCGTCTGTCTCCAGGTGCTGGTCGCAATGGCTACACCAATGCAGTGGATGGGGAGGAGGGAGGAGGGGAGGGTGAGGAAGAGGAGGAGGGAGGAGAGGGGGATGGAGGAGGAGAAGGAGGAGAAGGGGGAGGAGAGGAGAGGGACCCCGAGTGGGATGAAGAGCTGGATGGAGAGGATGGGGAAGGAGTGAGGATGACGAGAACCGACACGCTTTACTCAACAACGAGTTCGACCGGGACACAGAGGAGGAGAGGACAACACGCTAAGAAACAGGTGAGACAACATGCTAAAAAACACGTTAGACAACACGCTAAGAAACAGGTGAGACAACACGCTAAAAAACATGTGAGACAACACGCTTAGAAACAGGTGAGACAACACGTTAAGAAACAGGTGAGACAACACGCTAAAAAACAGGAGAGCTAGGTGAGACATCACCTGCTATGTCCTGCTATGCCATGAACTACTACAACTAGTATTTATAGTATTTTCTAGTATTTGTGACTGTTATTGCCACTATTCATCACAACCCCAACCGGCACCGTCAGACACCACCTACCAAGAGCCTGGGTCTGTCCCAGGTTTCTTCCTAAGGGAGTTTTTCCTCACACTACTCTATCTGTAGTATCTAGAAGTGTCTTCAGATAACTCTTGTTATGATTTGATACTATAAATAAAATTGAATTAAATTGAACATGCTAAGAAACAGGTGAGACAACACGCTAAGAAACAGGTGAGACCACACACTAAGAAACAGGTGAGACAACATGTAGGTGAGACAACACACTAAGAAACAGGTGAGACCACATGCTAAAAAAACGGAGAGACAAAAATTAAGAAACAGGATAGACAACACGCTAAGAAACAGGAGAGACAACATGCTAGAAAACAGTAGAGACAACATGCTAAGAAAGAGATAAGGCAACAGGCTAAGAGAAACTTTAACTGATGATGATGATGATGTTGATGATGTTACTCTTTTTCCTCAGATCCAGGGCAGTAATCAGGTCCAGCGAGCTCCCAGAGCATTATACTGTCTAAAACTCAACAATCCAATCAGACGAGCCGCTCTCTCTATCGTCGAGTGGAAGTATCCTTTACTTTGACCAATCAACTTTCAGCTGTACACTTGTTTAACTCTTTTATCCACGGAATCTTATGCATGATTTAGGTAAAAATATTGTTAAAGATGCCAAAGATATTGCAAAGTTATTTTGTAATTCCAGGTATCTACAAAATTAATAGAATAATTAAATCAGATCAATTTGGTTCACGTTATCCAAAGTCTGACAACTGCCTCTGTTTTCTTTTGCACGGCAGCAGATTTATTTGGTGGGGGGAAGAAATAAATAAAAAGGAAAGATTGCTTCTGACACCTCTAGGCTCTGGAGATGAAAAACGTTCTGCAGAGTTAATAATGTTGATAGTTTTGTCCCTGTTGAGCTTCCGTAACTTGTCTCCCAGACCGTTTGATATCTTCATTCTGTTAGCCATCTTTGCTAACTGTGTGGCTCTGGGAGTTTCTAAACCGTTTCCTGAGGACGACTCCAACTCCACCAACCACGACCTGGTGAGCAAACTCATAGGTGTAATTTAAGTGTTTGTAAGTCTCTTTTTTTCTAGTGTTTTTGGACAATTTGTTTGAGTTTTTTATTGCCTTTTTCAAAGTTTTTCAACAATTTTTGATGGTTTTGTCGCTTTTCTCAATACATGCAGACATACCTCCCTAGTTGGAGATCTCAACCCCAATGTTGAACCCAAAGTTATGCCCTTACGACACACACACACACACACACACACACACACACACACACACACACACACACACACACACACACACACACACACACACACACACACACGTTGAACCATAGACTGTAAAAATAACAAATCTAGCAGCAGTGATGTCACCCAGTGGTTTGTGGCCATTTTGAAGCCTCGTGTTTTGCAATTTGGCCGTCTCCATCTTGTTTTTTTGAAACCGGACGTGACTATTTGTAATGAGAGGGTGGAGCTGGGGAGGGTGACAGGGCCAAGCCAGTGTTGTTTATGGTTGCAATGGTGCTAAGCTAAGCTAAATACTAAAGAGGGAAAGTTGTCAATTCAAAAACACTTCTGAAGCGAGTCATCCACTGGAGATTTACCAGCGGGATGATCGCAAACCTCCGTGTACCAGCTCCATTCAACTGCATGTACGGCAGAACAGAAAATCCACAGACTTTCCCTTAAGTTACCAGCTACGCTAGCTAGCTAGCTAGCTTGGTTGGCAGAACGCTGAACAAGACATTGAAAATGTTTACTGAGGTAATAAATCAAGAGAGAAGTAGGCTCATTTTCTCATAGACTTCTATAGAAACAGACTTCTTTTTGGAGCCGGTGGAATCGCCCCCTGCTGGACGTTAGAGAGAACGCAGCTTTAAGGAGCTTCAGTGTTGGCTTCACTTTTCAAACCCGAAAGCTTTGTCCATTTTTTTTTAACAGTCTATGGTCTAAACCTTTCCTGGATGTATCGTTGTGCTGCATATAAAGAGCTGAAACTGAATCATCAGACTCTGGAGAAGACAGAGAACAAGAGGATTTATCTAAAGTCTCTTGAAGTTGAGCTTGTAGTTCAGAGCTGTGTTGGAAACCGTTCCCTCCTTCACTCACTTCCTTTTCCCTCGAAACAAACCGAGCACTCAGAAGGATAGTAAAAGGTTGTATGTTGTTGCATGTTACATTTCCACTGTTTAGAAATGAAAGCCCGCTTCATTCTTCCTTTTCAGTTTCCGCGGGTCCTTCTACTTCTTCTTCTCCTCTGGGAAAATATGGCCGCGTTGCATTGTGGGTATACAGGAGTTAAATGTAAGCTACGTCGTATGTATTTGATACTATTTGATAGGACTATATAGTGAATGAAATTAACCGCGGAGAATTCAAACACCTCTACAAAATGGCGAACACACTATTTAGGGAACTATTTCCATTATGTAGGGAACGGTTTCCAGCACAGCTGTGTGTTTCTCCTGCATGTGTTTATCTTTGTGAACAGGAAGTGTTTTCCTTCAGCCAGCTGATCTGAGATCCTCCCTGCTCCTCCTGTGTTGCTGTAAAAGTCAAAGGTCATGGAGAAATACAGTAGATGATTGACAGGTCTGAGATCTGATCAGCTAGAAGTTTCTGCTCTGATGGGTCAGCTCTCTCTCTCTGTCTCTCTCTCTCTGTCTCTCGCTCTCTCTCTATGTCTCTCGCTCTCTCTCTATGTCTCTGTCGCTCGCTCTCTGTCTCTCTCTTTACATCTCTCTACTTTCAGTCACACTCGGACTGTACACACTGTTCATAAAGTCATTTTATATTGAAGTGACGGCACAGCACACTGCCTCGCTGTGTGTGTGTGTGTGTGTGTGTGTGTGTGTGTGTGTGTGTGTGTGTGTGTGTGTGTGTTGCTGTTCACTCTCACATGATCACATGAAAGAAGACAAATACTGCAGATCAGTGGTGGGAGTAGTTTTTTAGATATTTGACTACAGTGGTGTCATCTGCGAATTTGACAATGGTGTTGGGGGGGTTGGAGTGCAGTCCCAAAGCCGCTAGCATGACTGTACACTCTCCAATAGCCGGTCACTACGCTTAAAATCAGTAATTTTCTCTCTGTGTTTTCGTTGTGAGTACAGAGAGTGTGTGCTCTTGTACATTTACTGTGTCTTTGTGAGGACCAGTTTGAATTTTAGGCTCTAGTGAGGACATTTTGAAACGCAAGACTGTCCTTATCTCTTTAAAGTTTGGAGTTAAAGCTTTAGTGCGTAACTTTTTCATATTAATGAGCGTCCGTTACATTGAAGCTGTTGCCAAATGAGTTGCTACAAAGCTAATTAAGACTATCAGCTCCACATAGCTCTCTCTATATTTCTCAGTATGGCTATGTTCAGAAGATTGTAGCGTCCGCTGACTTTCCCGCACAGAAACTCAAGTAATTACCTCTTCTCATCATGTTTTTTTAATCCTCCGTGTTCTCCTTGGCTACTAGCAACTGTGTGGAGAAGAGGGGTTGTGTGATCACTGAAAGCTTGTATCACATGGACGCGCCGACAGTGTTGTTGTCATTACTTAGAATTCCTCATGGGGGTGACAGAAACTACACAGTATAGCTGTAAGACTTGATTCTAAGGTTCAGGCAAAAGGCTGGTGTTGGATATTTTGTTGTGATGGTTAAAAAAGCAATATGTAATACTGACAGCTAGCGTTTAAAATGGTTACTGCAGTCCAAATTCAAAATACTGGAGAGAGTCATCTGCCCCGGCCCCTCTTCTCCAGACTCGAAGTTCACGGGGGTCATAAAAGATGCTCTGCACACCTTTTGTCGACTAAACGGTCTACTAACGTTACTTCCCATACCATGTTAACAATGAAAATGAAATAAACCATTTCTTCCATAAAGATAATAACGTAGTTGCATTGTTACTACAAAATAATTTACTGAAAGCAGCTTGTCTATAGGCTACACTGTACATAATAAGTAAGTTTGTAACAAAGTGGGAATCATCTTACTGTTGGAACATTTCATAATTGAAGCTGGCGATGGTAACGTTAACCACAAGAATATTCCATAACGTTACATTCCCTACATTGCAGAGTGACTTGTAGAGAACGTAAACAGTGTCCCAATACACAATTCAGACTATATGGTTGTTTTGCCAAAGTTAAAATTATGTTTGTCACGGTGGTTGTTGCCGAGATAGTAAACAGCCATGGCTTGTCCGCCTGCTCCTGCGGTTGCGTTAGTAGTTAGCGTGTGTTAGCATGGCAGCGGCTAATGAGAGCAGACTGGGCTTTTTCAGGAGGGGGGCTTAAAGAGACAGGCGCTAAAACGGAGCGTTTCAGACAGAGGGTATAACAGGTATATTCAGACAGACAGTATGAGAAAAATACAGTGTTTTCTGAACAGTAAAGTATGTAAACATGTTTTAGTAGAAACCCAAAATACAAGAAAGGTCCTTAAAATGAGCATTATATGGGACCTTTAACGGTAAGGGGGCAGGCAATGCATTACGTCAACGAGAGTCCTCGCAAGAGTAGAAAGACAAACATGTTTGTGTGTGTGTTTGCAGGGATGATGACAGATTGGTAATCCTCTGAAATGCTCACAAATTCTCCACAACCACGTTTACCAGGTCACACACATACACACACACACACACACACACACACACACACACACACACACACACACACACACACACACACACACACACACACACACACACACACACACACACACACACCGGTTTATTTTGTAAAACCTTACAAATGTCCTCCAGCACAAATGTCCTCATCAAAGAGCATTAAAGGTTCAGTTCACCCAAATTCAATAGTTGTTGAGAAATGACTGACTTCTGTGTGTAATTCAGTGGTTCAGTTATGATCTTCAGAGTGTTTGATGTATTCTGCCATCTGAATTTAATGTATTCTCTCTGTGTTTCAGGAACAAGTGGAGTACGTCTTCCTCATCATCTTCACCATAGAAACCTTCCTGAAGATCTTGGCCTACGGTCTGGTGATGCACCCTAGCTCCTACATCCGCAACGGCTGGAACCTGCTCGACTTTGTGATCGTCATCGTCGGGTGAGAAAACACGTGAACCTGTATGCTGTTCTCTCTTTAGACTTTAGAACTTTACACTGATTTGTCCTTTAGACTGGTTCTTCCTTTAGACTCTAGTTCGTCCTTTAGACTCTGGTTCTTCCTTTAGACTGATTTGTCCTTTAGACTCTGGTTCTTCCTTTAGACTCTAATTCTTCCCTTAGACTCTGGTTCTTCTTTTAAACTCTGGTTCTTCCTTAAAAATCTAATTCTTCCTTTAGACTTTGGTTCTTCCTTTAGACTCTAATTCTTCCCTTAGACTCTGGTTCTTCTTTTAAACTCTGGTTCTTCCTTAAAAATCTAATTCTTCCTTTAGACTTTGGTTCTTCCTTTAGACTCTAATTCTTCCTTTAGACTCTGGTTCTTCCTTTAGACTGGTTCTTCCTTTAAACTCTAATTATTCCTTTAGACTCTGGTTCTTCCTTTAGACTCTGATTCGTCCTTTAGACTCTGGTTCTCCCTTTAGACTCTGGTTCGTCCATTAGACTCTGGTTCTTCCTTTAAACTCTAATTCTTCCTTTAGACTGGTTCTTCCTTTAGACTCTGGTTCTTCCCTTAGACTATGGTTCTTCCTTTAGACTCTGGTTTGTCCTTTAGACTTTGGTTCTTCCTTTAGACTCTGGTTTGTCCTTTAGACTGGTGCTGTCAAACCAAAAAACTGAGTTTTCATGAAGACAAAAGTGGACACAGACGTGAGAAATAAGCAGGAAGGATTAATTAATGTAAAACATCTGCAGGAAGTGTTGAATTTCATTGACTGGAACTTGGCAACAATCAGGGGAAAAAAATGGAAGTGACTTGAGTTTCTACCAACATCAAATTAAAACTAAAATAGCCTGAAATATAAAACGGACATTGGAAGAAAACATAGCAACTCATCACCTGATGAGGTCACAGTGAGTCCTGCAGGTCCCTAGCTTCATGTTCTCGCCGTGGGACGGTGACGTGACTCGGGCCGACCCCGGGGGGCGGTGGTGATGAAGCCTGTTGTTGTGGTAACGCTGCCTGAGGACGCTCTGCTCCACTTTTACAGTCAGAGATGATAACTCTGAGAGTCTCCTGTATGTGGGACATGCAGGGTTTCTTTGAGGACTTCAGTGTTTTGTCTTTGTGTTGTTTGAGTGCTGAAGGAAAGGTGCACTCTCTCTGGGCGGGAAGAAGCTCTGACTTTAGAGGAAAAAATAACCCTTTCACCCCCCTGTTTTTTGTTGTGTGTGCAGCTTGTTTAGTGTCGTCTTGGAGACGATGACTCATAAATCGGACGTGGTGGCGACCACTCATCACGTGCCGGGGAAACCCGGAGGTCTGGATGTCAAAGCTCTGAGAGCCTTCAGAGTCCTGAGGCCCCTCAGACTGGTTTCTGGAGTCCCTAGTGAGTGTGTGTGTGTGTGTGTGTGTGTGTGTGTGTGTGTGTGTGTGTGTGTGTGTGTGTGTGTGTGTGTGTGTGTGTTTTCAGAGTGTGTTTGCTAGTCTTAGTTTGGTTTCAGTTTTTCAGAAAGGTTTAGTTTTATATATTTAGTTTTACATTATTTTTTTTTGTTTAGTTTTTGTTATGGCCAGGGTTGGTGAATAACCATGATGTTTAAAGTAACTTTAGTGGAGCGGCCTCTCGCTCACCCAGTAAGAGTGTTCGCCCCATGTTGGCTGAGTCCTGCAGTGGCCCTGGTTCGGATCCAACCCGTGCCCCTTTTCTGTGTGTCATCCCCCATCTCTTTTCCACTTTCACGTCTTCATCTGTCACCATGATAAAGGGAAAAGCCCCAAAAAATAATCTTACTTTTTTTTTTTCTTTAGTGTCTGATGTAATGCACGTGTGATAGCCATGTCCAGTCCATTCAATTTCTGTAAAAAACTAAAACGGAAATGATTTGCTTTCATTTTTGTTTTATATTCACTGTTTTTTTTTTACCTGGTAATATAGTTTCAGTTTTCTTAAATGTTTTAGTTTTTATTTAGTTTCAGTTTACTTCAAATATTTGTCACTGCTTTTTTTCCTTTTAGTTTCCTGTAATAACCGTGGTGTGTACACGTGTAAAGCTTTGTGTATGTGTGTGTGTGTGTGTGTGTGTGTGTGTGTGTGTGTGTCAGGTCTGCAGATTGTGTTGAACTCCATCATGAAGGCAATGGTTCCTCTGCTCCACATCGCTCTGCTGGTTCTCTTCGTCATCATCATCTACGCCATCATCGGCCTGGAGCTCTTCATAGGACGCATGCACAGGACCTGCTACTACAAAGGAGCCGGTACACACACACACACACACACACACACACACACACACGTACGTACATACGCACACACAAACGCACACACACACACATACACGTACGTACACACATATACGCACAAACGCACACACACACACACACACATACGCACAAACGCACGCACACACACACTTACACACAAGCACACACACACACACACACACACACGTACATACAATCACACACACACACACACACACACACACACACACACACACACACACACACACACACACTAACACACACACGTTTTCACACACACGCAAATATCTTCATAAACTTATAGAAAAAAATATATAAAACAAATCCGATGTCTCAGAAGTCCACTAAAAATGCCTTCATGTGTATTATTTTCCAGATAATTATGCGGAGGACGACCCAGTGCCATGTGCGTTCGCCGGTCACGGTCGCCAGTGCAACATTAACGGCACGGAGTGTCGGGGGAGATGGGACGGTCCCAACGGAGGAATCACCAACTTTGACAACTTCTTCTTTGCCATGTTGACCGTGTTCCAGTGCATCACGATGGAGGGATGGACCGACGTTCTCTACTGGGTAAATGAACACACCGGGGCGCTTTGTTCATCTTCATAAACCCCCAGATTAAAGGGAGACACTGCAGGCAAAATATACTTTTTCAATTTATAGATTTTGGGCTATTTATCCTCCATAACATGTCTTCTTTCAGACTAGTAGAAAGTAAACATTTATTTTACTACTCTTTGTTTATTTGTGTCTGTAGATTTCTTCAAACTTCACCAAAAGTTAACGTTAGATATTGAAATGGAACATTTCAGAAAACTTGTAATACAAACAAAATCTTGTCTTAATGTCAATAATCAACTGGGGAAGTTAAATGTTGATATCTTTTAGTTAAATATTGACCCTGTGGTGTCTTAAAAATGTCTAAATTTTACAATCCATGTCTTCAAAGGTTTTGTTCTCAAACTCAGCCAGAAATCTCCACTTCAGTAACACTTACACACAGCAAACTATCTACTTTCATTCCTATCTATATTCTGATGCTTTTTACTCAGGGATTTGTTTAGATATCATTCACAGCCTGATCACTTATTTAGCAAGATAATGACTCATTTGCATACTTAAACTTACATTTTCGGCAAACTTGTAATAAAAACAATAATTGCCTTAAAGGAGAACTCCGGCCAATGTTTACGTTAATCTTGCTAAATATAACTATGCGAGACCTGTCTATAGCAAAAACAGTTAGCGCAACAGCAGCTACATAGACGGAGCTGCTGCAGCTAATGCCCACCGCTCCCACTTAGCTAAACGGCAGTTATGTGTATCTTAACAGACATAAAATGTAATTCAAATGTCTGTGTAACATGAACAGGGCCCTTACATGACAACAAGATGCATTTTCAACATTCACCTACCCTGTTAGCTGCTAGCTAGCTAGCTGTCGTATGGGACGAGAGAGTGTTCAGTCAGGCTTCAGTAATAATCATCATGCACTAGTCCCGTGTGTATTTGTAGCATATATATGGATATATATGATATATATCCATTTTGTGTGCGATCCATCTGACGTTGGAGAGTAGGATTCTCTGCCGTGGGGATCGTTGTGGTAGTGTCCGACCGGCGGCCTTGCTTCTGCTTCCTGCCCGCAGTCCTCGCTTGCCGCGCCGACAACAATCGCGAGAGCGCCCGCTGGTCGTGGCTGTCCTCCGGAGGACCGGTGATGCATTTGCGGCGATTTTTTTTTGGTTTATTTCCCCTCAAAAATAGGTAATTGAGAGCTGTAGTGGTTATGAGCATATTATTGACTATGTAACTACATGGAAACGGGCAGAATTATGCCTGTGCCTTGTTCAGTAAAACACTAACAGATGGCTAGCGGCAGTCTCGTGCTGAAGTCCCGTGTGAATTCAGCTGTAGCAAGATAAATAACAGTGTAGGTCGGAGGAGTGTACAGTGTAGTGTGAAGAGCGGAGTTGTTCACAAGGGAAGAAGCTTGGAGTAACGTAACTATGGAGAATATCAAAGATATTGAACATATGGAAGAGGCTTTTGAGTTTGATGGTCGTCCTTATTTATTCGAAGCCGAGTATACAGACAAAGAACTGGCCTCACAAGAGTTGGAAAGAACCAGACAGACAGAGGGGCAACAGGCAGATGAAGCAGCTGCTCCAAGATCACGCATTTCGGGCAACTGCTGGTGTTCGTGTGGGTGTTGTGCCGCAAAGGCATCACCGGTCCTCCGGAGGACATCCTCCAGACCAGCGGGCGCTCTCCTGATTGTTGTCGGCAGAGAATACTACTCTCCAACGCCAGATGGATTGCACACAAAATGGATATATATCATATATATCCATATATATGCTACAAATACACACAGGACTGGTGCATGATGATTATTACTGAAGCCTGACTGAACACTCTCGTCCCAGACGACAGCTAGCTAGCTAGCAGCTAACAGGGTAGGCGAATGCTGAAAATGCATCTTGTTGTCATGTAAGGGCCCAGTTCATGTTACACAGACATTTTAATTGCATTTTGTGTCCTGTTAAGATACACAAAGGAACTATTTCATTTATGCCCCCATAACTGCCGTTTAGCTAAGTGGGAGCGGTGGGCATTAGCTGCAGCAGCTCTGTCTAGATAGCTGCTGTTGCGCTAACTGTTTTTGCTGTAGACAGGTCTCGCATAGTTATATTTAGCAAGATCAACGTAAAAATTGGCCGGAGTTCTCCTTTAATGTCAATAATTAACCTGGTAAGTTTCATGCTGATATTTGTTAGTTAAATTATTTTCCCTATTCACCTACAGTGTCTCCCCTTACAGTAAATAACTTTCTGTAAAGTGATGTTTACTTCTGTGTGTGTGTGTGTGTGTGTGTGTGTGTGTGTGTGTGTGTGTGTGTGTGTGTGTGTGTGTGTGTGTGTGTCTGTGCAGATGAACGACGCCATCGGCTTTGAGCTGCCGTGGGTTTACTTCGTCAGTCTGGTGATCTTCGGGTCGTTCTTCGTTCTCAACCTGGTTCTGGGAGTCCTCAGCGGGTCCGTCGTTCTTTAAACATTCAGAAGATGTGACAGTCCCACAGGTGTTTGAATGTTGCTTAAATGTTGTGTGAACGTTGTGTGAACGTTGCAGAGAGTTCAGTAAGGAGAGGGAGAAGGCGAAGGCTCGCGGAGATTTCCAGAAGCTGAGGGAGAAGCAGCAGATGGAGGAGGATCTGTGCGGATACATGGACTGGATCACTCAGGCCGAGGACATGGACGAACTGGATGAGGACGGAAACCCACGTAAGACGGAGACACAGTTTTTGTGTGTGTGTGTGTGTGTGTGTGTGTGTGTGTGTGTGTGTGTGTGTGTGTGTGTGTGTGTGTGTGTGTGTGTGTGTGTGTGTGTGTGTGTGTGTGTGTGTGTGTCTGTGATGTTTCCTCTGCGGTTTGACTCGTGTTCATTTATTCACAGTTAATTTGAAAAATCAGTCAGTCACAAGTTAATGGATGTCAATTAATAAAGCAAGTGGACTTTAACTGGCTCCATTAGTTAGTTGACGTAAATGAATGATGCCAATTAAAACAAATGAGTCAGTCAGTGAAGTCAACGAGGCAGAAAGAAAGCTGCAGATCTCAGCTGTGACATCGTTACTGACCAGTGGGGGAAGGTAACTAAGTACATTTATCAACCCTATTATCCCATGTTTTTGTGTCTAAGTAACTGATGGGAACAACAGTTTTTTAAATTGGTCAAGTATTAAACAAGACAAGCTACATATTATTGGACAAATGTTCACCGTCAGTTAGCGTCCACTAAAAGTTCTGTTTTTGCCGCTGACAGACTCAGATTATTATTCTAAGTGTCTGACAACATTATGAAAGGATCCCTACAGACATAGACCTTTTTGTTAAAGACTAAGATCCTTTTTGTTTAACATGAAATGGCCCCGAAATCACCATAACCAATCCCACCAGACTCCATGTAAATAATCAGTACTTTTATCATCGTAAAACACACTTCATTCAAAGTCGACAGAAACTAAATAAAACTAAAGCCGTCTTGGTTTGTCTTTCCACTGTTCCAACAATCACCTCTCTGGTCTGGTTGAAATAAACCCTTAATTCACCCATTTACATGTGGAAATATGCTGGCTCTATACACGCTAAAAGTACTGATTATTTACATGGAGTCTGGTGGGTTTGGTGATGGGGATTTTGGGGCTGTTTTATGTTAAACAAAAATGATCTTACTCTTTAACAAAAAGGTCTATCTCTGTAGGGATACTTTCCATAATGTTGTCAGACACTTAGAATAATAATCTGAGTCTGTCAGCGACAAAAACAGAACTTTTAGTGGACACTAACTGATGCTGAACATTTGTCCTGTCATAAAAGTCTGCAAAAACAGAACTTTTAGTGGTCTGATGAGTCTATATATAGTTTTTCTCTTCAGTGAATGGATGAAATGTCTGTTGTTCATGTTGGAAGATAAATAAAGAGATTTCTATGTTCCTGTCTCTCAGGTCCGTCTCTGGGAGATCTGTCGGATAAGAAGAGAGGGAAGTTCGGATGGTTCAGTCACTCCAATGACACACACGGTAAAACCTCATCCTTTGTCATATATAGTCTATATATCAGCTCTTTATGTGTTTTACACACACACACACACACACACACATACACACGCACACACACACACACACACACAATACGTGCTGCAGATGTGTGTGTGTTTCCCTTTGAGTCTAAATGTAGAAAGACAATCTGGGTCTCTGTCTGACCCTGTTACTCGTCAGGAGCTTTCACTCTCCGTCACTTCAGCTGCATTCAGTTCAGTAAAGATTTACGTCGAGGTAAGATCGAAAATCATCTGCAGTAAACAGAACACGAATGCTGAATGAACACAGCGAATCAGAGGAACAGGTCGATAAAGACAAGACAAAAAAATGAAATTGATGGTGCACGTGACACACACGTTTTGATGCTAAACTATGGGCTGAAATATGTGCCACCAGAAACTGAATTTGAATCATTTATATTTGAATTGCTAAACTTGAATAATTGCATTGAAAAACTGAATTTGAATCACATAATTTGAAATTGTATTGTTTAATTTGAATCATTGCATTGAAAAACTGAATCTGAATTATATCATTTGAAATTGAATTTATTCATTTGGAACTGAAATTTGATCCTCACTGAAAATTCAACTCTCTATATATCTTCACATTCAGTTCTCAAAATTCAGATTCAGTTCTCAAAATTCAGATTCAGTTCTCAAAATTCAATTTCAAGTTACTGAGGCTGACATCCGGGTAGTTGGAGGATGAAGGAAGAGCAATCGAGCGCAGATCGATAGAGTTCAGTGTATCTGTCGCCTTGGCTACTGCTGTTCATTGGAACGAATGCGTCAATAAATTCCCCATCATCTAACTCTAATATCTGATCATTTGTCTCCTTCCTTAGAGCGTTTGTATAAATATTAAAGTTAGTTTTGTTTGTGATTTAAAAGTGTAGCTTTATCATCATGTGCAGTAAACAAATAATAATACAAATAATGTCAGTCTCAGTAACTTGAAATTGAATTTTGAGAACTGAATGTGAAGATATATAGAGAGTTGAATTTTCAGTGATGATCAAATTTCAGTTCCAAACGAATACATTCAATTTCAAATTATACAATTCAGATTCAGTTTTTCAATGCAATGATTCAAATTAAACAATACAATTTCAAATGATGTGATTCAAATTCAGTTTTTCAATGCAATTATTCAAGTTTAGCAATTCAAATTCAAATATAAATGATTCAAATTCAGTTTCTGGTGGCACATATTTCAGCCATACGAAACTTCCAGTTTTTTTTTACCAATGATGGCTGATTTCTTCTTGTGGTGGAAAATACCCAGGGTGCAGCAGGTGTAGATTAATTAACTGTTTTAGAATAATTGAAGATGAAACAAGTAACAAGAAATAGTAGACTGAAACCAATGTAGGTTTTTGTAATTTATTGAAGTACATATATTCTGCGCAGAATAGGAGAACTCGTTCACAAGATGCACGCAGCAACATGTGGAAGAGTCTTCAAAGTTCACACATCAAGAACATCAGCTTAAATACACAGATAAGAGAGAGGGAGTGACATCGCTTTAAGCACACAATTCAATGTAATAACAAATGAAGATAGACCTTCTGGTCTGTCTGGTTCACAGGGATGTTGTGTCGTATAACTTGTAGACCGTTGTGACTACGGTTGTATCTCAGTAAACCTAGGTTGGCTATTTTCTCACAGACAAATGTATTTAACTTCTCCTTGGGGGAGACATAACAAGAGCACATACAGAAATACAGAGTTACTTGGGTAAAATATAATTTTGCCATCACACTCCACTCTTTTGATTACAACCTAATCACAATAAAATAATTCAAAATTATATTTAAATATGTTGGTTGTAGTTAGCATGCTTTTTTTTTTTTTTTTTTTTTGAGGGATGAAAAAGAAACCCTCAGATTAAAGGGACAATATCTCACACAAAACAAAAACAAACAAAACAAACACCACTCTTTAGGTTAAATGAAATCAAACTAAATGAGATAAATCATAAATCTGAGTGGCTGTACAATAAAAGTTACACTGTGTCTGAGTCGTTGTCCGTTTCGTCAGTCTTTTGAGTCATATGTGGGAAAGTTGTTAAAGCCAGAGATTCACAATTACAATCAAATTCTCAAGACTCTGTGAACTTTATCAATATTGTGTGAATCGGCTACTGTCCTATACTAAGGCAAAAAGGCCTGAAACGAATTTCTCTCCTTCCCCTGGCACCATTCGCTTTACCCTAATGAAGCCGCCCCACGGAGGAATGTAATGCGCGTAGTGATGAGTGGCCTGCACAAGGGAAGACAAGACCGTAATTGAAGGGGTCAGATAAATTAAAGTGCATCTACCCGTCCATAAGGGTGGCAGAAATTTATATCAGGAGTCACGACAGAGCCAGACAAAATCCACTAACGAGCCCGCACCAGAATCATCTGGCCAGCGCAAGCAAGTGGGTTTTGGATGGATCCAGAATGGATGCCTCGATGACCCCTGGAGATGAAAACAAGCACGTGCTAAGTTTAAATTCACCGCTTCCGCATGTGTTGTTCATTGTGCGTTTGCAACCGTTAGTCGACCCCAAGTAATGGGACCCCAAAAGACGAGCGTGTTCTATGCAAAGGTCATGAGTCAAATTTGTCAGGCTGTGATGAAATTGACCAAATAGCATCGGATGCTTTACCGTTTTTAGTTTTAATCAGAGTACCATTAAGGGAACACACGAGACGATTAGCGAGCTCAGCACACGGTTGAGACGGTGAAGTGTAAAATTGTTCTTTTTTCATCA
>CM042433.1:27707054-27722054 GCA_023631565.1 Gymnocephalus cernua | reverse complement strand
GCAGTGACAGTCCCCACCACTTCTGGAAATGCACTTCCGAATGCGTCTCTGTCCCCACCACATTTCAAACCAAACTGACGCCCATGGGGATAAGCCTGTAATAGTAAAGGGTAACTTCATTATTTTTTAACCTGGACCCTATTTTCACATGTATTTGTGTCTAAGTAACTTATGGGAACAACAATCTCTGAAATTGATCCAGTATTCAACAAGAAACAAGATGCAATGTAATATTAACGGGCTATTGCGCACCTTCAGTTAGCGTCCACTAAAAGTTCTGTTTTTGCAGACCTAGATTATTATTCTAAGTGTCTGACAACATTATGGAAAGATCCCTAGAGATAGAGCTTTTTGTTAAAGAGTAAGATCCACATAAAACAGCCCCGAAATCACCATCACCAAACCCACCAGACTCCGTGTAAATAATCAGTACTTTTAGCGTGTATAGAGCCAGCATATCTCCACATGTAAATGGGTGAATTAAGGGTTTATTTCAACCAAACAAGGGAGGTGATTGTTGGAACAGTGGAGAGACGAACCAAGACGGCTTTTGATAGTTTTATTTTGTTTCTGTCGACTTTGAATGAAATGTGTTTTACGATGATTAAAGTACTGATTATAATTACATGGAGTCTGGTGGCTTTTAGTCACTTGGACACCAATGCATGGGAAAATAGGGTCCAGGTTGAAAAAACAATAGTAGTAAGTAACCCTTAAATATGTTTTAAAGTAAAACCACAATATAACTAAACTACTTGTTAAAATGTTCTTGGCATAAATATAGAGAAACGTCAAGCAAACAAGTTTCTTGTATTATTATATAAACTAATGTAATACAAGTAACAAAAACTGAATCTCTGTGCAGACATCGCCAACAAGGTTCTGCTGTCTCTGTTCACGGTGGAGATGCTGCTGAAGATGTACAGTTTGGGTCTGGCTCATTACTTTGTGGCGTTCTTTAACCGCTTCGACTGCTTCGTGGTGTGCGGAGGCATCATGGAGACCATCCTGGTGGAGCTGGGCATCATGCCTCCGCTGGGCATCTCCGTGCTGCGCTGTGTCCGCCTGCTGAGGATCTTCAAGGTGACACGGTGAGAAAACAAACATCTGTAGCCGCTCACACGGCTCATGTCTGGGGGGGGCAGCCTCGCATTGCCAGACCTTCCTCCACAGCGCTGTGGAGGAAGGTCTGACTAGTCTACACAGCATTCCTGGATGGGAGAACAATGTGCTCTGGTTTATTGACATTTCTTTAAACCAGTCACAATCAGCCTTGCATTGCCAGACCTTCCTCCACAGCGCTGTGGAGGAAGGTCTGGCTAGTCTACACAGCATTCCTCGATGGGAGAAAAATGTGCTCTGGTTTATTGACATTTCTTTAAACCAATCACAATCGTCTTTGGCGGCGCTAAGCGCTGGAAGAGGGCCACGGTGCCTCTGCTAAATAGCCTCGGGAAGGAACTTGTTTTGGTGGAACATGTGTACGTTCAAAAGTTGTTTTAATGCCGACCATACACTAGACTTTGAACAGACTTTGAAAAGACTAAAGTCTGAGACCATCTCACATCTAACGTTAAAGACTGTCATAATATGTAAAGACTGGGGATCTTGCAGGGTCACACATCGCAGGACTACAAGTAGATTCCTTTTGAAAGATTTAACCAAGCATTTAACCAAGCTAGCTAGCTACTGCTAGGCGCTAGCGTTAGCTGTTAACTTTAAGGAAAGTCAGCAGATTTTCTGTCCTGCCGTACAAGCAGATGAATGTCTCCAGTACCCGGAGGTCTGAGTTTATCTGCCAGTAAAACTCCCGTTGGATGAGTCGCTTCAGAAGAGTTTAAAAATCAGCAACTTTCCCTCTTTAGTGGCGCCATAGCAACCATAAACACCACTGGCTCTAGCGGTTTGGTGCTTCCTGTTTGGTGCTGGAGGGAGAGCACCCATTGGTTGTTGACAATGTTCACATGATTTAACTTCATTACCAAAACTTCAAACTTAGGATAATATCAAACGCATTTGATTTTGTCTGAACGTCAGTATGTGCTTTAGACCCCTACTCGTTGCTGCGCTCTGACGCTCTGACATCACTCTGTGTCTGCGCAGCCATTGGACGGCTCTGTCCAATCTGGTGGCGTCGCTGCTGAACTCCATGAAGTCCATCGCCTCACTGCTGCTGCTGCTCTTCCTCTTCCTCATCATCTTCGCTCTGCTCGGCATGCAGCTGTTTGGCGGGAAGTTCAACTTCGACGAGACGCAGACCAAACGCAGCACCTTCGACGCTTTCCCGCAGGCGCTGCTCACCTGCTTCCAGGTAACACTTTATAGAGAGCCAAAGTCCAGAGATGGGAGTAAGTCACACATGGGCAAGTCACAAGCAAGTCTCAAGTCTTAACCTTCAAGTCTCAAGCAAGTCTAAGTCATTTTGTGTGACAATCAAGCAAGTCAAGTCAAGTCATAGCTTGGGTCAAGCAAGTCACAAGCAAGTCTCAAGTCTTAACCTTCAAGTCTCAAGCAAGTCTAAGTCATTTTGTGTGACAATCAAGCAAGTCAAGTCAAGTCATAGCTTGGGTCAAGCAAGTCACAAGTCAAGTCAAAAGTTTCCATTTTTAAACAAGCTAAAGACAGTGGTTATGAACTGCTGGAGTTTTATTTGCATTTTTTCCTACTCAATATTCAAAAGACATTGCGTCCAAGCCACATATATCTGAACAGTTTAAATGTATAAAGATTAAAAAAAGCACAGCCTAAAACTGATATTAGGCCAACAAAAAAAAATCAACATACATATTTGTTCAATATGCCTCAAACATGACATCAAATCATGAAATTCATTCAAACAATTCAAGTATAATGGTTTCTAAGTCAAATAATATTCTTCAAACATGCCTCACTTTTATGGGACAGAAACACATTTAACCTTTCCTTCTCTTAAAGAAAAAAAACATATTCTTTAAGAGTAGCTGAAGCCCACCACCTTTGCATAATTTGGAGAGATTGAATAGTAGGCTATATGTTAATATTTGTCAGTGTATTTGTGAGTGAATGTGTGCGTGTTTGAGAGAGAGTGAATGAAAAGTTATTAATATTGGTGAGTGAATGTGTGCATGTGGTGTGTGTGTGAGTGCAGTGTGTTGTGTGTGTATGTGTGCCTAGCTTTATTCACATACTTAATCTGCGCAAGTGTGTGTGTGTGTGTCTGCATGTGTGTGTGAGAGAGAGAGAGACAGAGAGAGAGAGAGAGAGAGCAGTTTGTTGTGTGTATGTATACAGTGTGTCTAGCTGTATTTGCTCTTACCGCCACCTTGAACAAAGAGGGGAGGGTGTGCTTATTCATGGCCCAAAACTGAAAGGAGTTCTGTTCATCACAAGCGTCCCAATAGTGGTTCAGCTGAATATGGGGACTGGAACCTGAATCTTTCCCGATTTGAAGTGTCTGATGAAATTCGCCGTGGTGGTGGTTGACATCGGATTTTTTTGTACTGCAGACCTTGCAAACTGCCGTTCGTTTCTTCTTTGCCCTGGTCAGATGTGTAATCCTTATAGCCAAACTTTATTATTTTCGGTGCAGAGGAATCCATGACGTTATAACAGCTGTAGCCAGTCTCGTTTACTGCAGGTCTACTGCCGCGTGGCGCGTCATCATATCAACGGGTTCCCGCGCATGCAACAGCACTAAAATCGTAACGTTAACTCCTCCTCAATATCAGAGGGGGAAAAAAAATATATTTATTAAACAGAAAGTCAAGTCATTTGACTCAAGTCTAAGTCAAGTCTCAAGTCATGAATATCAAGTCAAAGTCAAGTCGAGCCTTTTATGAATGTTTATCAAGCAAGTCTCAAGTCCTAAAATTTGTGACTCGAGTCTAACTCAAGACAAGTCATGTGACTCGAGTCCCCCATGTCTGCCAAAGTCAAGGGAGTAACTTTGGGTTCACCATTCACCAAAAATGAAATTTTCTGCATTCTGGTGAATTTTACTGGAACAATTTGAGAGGGAGCTCAAGTGGTAGTTTGCAACTGTACCACCGTCTGATCATTTATAATTTATACATAATGGGGAATGGCCTAGGCTATATAATATTACTTGGCCTACTTATGATATCTATGGAGGGACATAATTAGCCTACCAAAACCTCACAGAGCTGTTGTCATATATGTCATATTTTAAACCCAGCAGTATAACAGATTACAGATTAAAGTGTCTGATTCATTCATTTCATTAGAAAAACCTGGGGGGTTGCAGCCAGGCCAGCCTTTGGCGCTAACCTTACAAGAATAAAGCATAGCGTAAGTTCTGGCAGGTAACGGAGTCAAGCTCGGCTATTATCTCAGCTCATAGCTGACAGTTCCTAAGCCAGCACACCAGCTGATGGCTCAGCTGAGTCCCTCTTTTGATTTGATTTCCAAATGGTGCGCTCTATTTAAACAGCTTTTCCCAGCCTACTCTGCTAGTGCTTGCAACCCACCTCCACCCCAGCTCCTCCTTCTAAATTCATGGCGTCTGACTTAATGTCATGTCTGCTGTCATTGATGCTGCTCTGTTCTGTACACTATGGGGATCCTGCACTGCTGCTCTCCCCGCTTAAGGCTTTCCATACATGCACATGGAAGGGCAGGGAGGTGTGCTTTTTGCAGGTGCTATGGGGTTGCTCAACGTTTCATTGAGGGTGCTCTGAAAGTTAGAATTTCCCTTTACACACGTAGCCTACACACACACACGCACAGATACGCACCCTCCGCAGCAGCAGCAGTTTACTAAGCGAGTGAACGAGAGGGAGAGAGAGATTGATGTTTTTCATGCACTAAAGTTGCCAATACAACAGCACCATAGAACTCTGATTAGCCCACCGAACATATTTCAAATACCAGCCAACAAGCCGGGATTACACATTCATTACTGCAGCTTTCATACAGTAGCTTATATTTGAAGAAGAGTAATGCAGCAGGCCAAATACACCACACACAGCCAACTACACACAAAAACACACAAAAACATACACGCATGCATCCTCACACAGTATTCATACTTGCACACATGGTAACAATAACATAACGTTTTTCATATCTGTAGTGGTTTAATGTATCTCGTTTTCAGGGCTATAAATAAACAAATGTCCTGTGCGCGGTATAACTTTGGATTTGGTGATCCATTTATTCACAGTTCTGTAAAACACATTTTCACTGTAATGTTCTACTACGAGACAGAGATAAGAGTGAAGTTCTTGCATGGACCCCTATTAGTTGATTCCTCACCCACTGTGGCCTGGCTGTGCGATCTCCTGGTCTAATGTCATTTACAGCAGGGTAACGTTAAGCAACCTCAGCACCAATCACGGCCGCGGTCAGGTCATCTTCCTCCGGCCGCTTTTCTTCGTCCTGGTTGGTGACAGTCTCATTTACAGGTGTTACAGGTGTTTTGTCTCCACACATTGACGTTTAAGTAGTAAAAAAACGACCCATTGCTAGCGTTACACTCACTTCGCTAATCCTAACAGCTCCAAATATTGTGCTCTTCTTCTTCAGTGTGAATATGTTACTGTGGAACAAAGGGTGCTGGGGGGTGCTGGGCGGGTGCTATGGCTATTATAGGGGGAGCTACAGCACCACCTAGCTCCTCCCTGGCGCCGCCACTGGCGGGGAGGCCCCAGAACAGAGCCATACCGCCAAATACAGATTGCAGATGAATGAATCTGTTTTGACAAAGTGTTCCTGACTGAACAACTATTTTACCCTAATTGGGTCAGTGTGCACACTGCACTGACTAAAGATAACACCAACAACTTGAACTACACTTAAAACGCATATAGCATATGCCTGTGTAAGACTTATTTTGAAAGCAGTGATGGAAGAAGTAAGCTGCCTATGACTGTGTGTTGAAAGTGTTACTTATGTAAAAGTATTACCAGTAGTATAATACATGTGTCTGTGATGTTGACTGTGAGAGCAGATCCTGACCGGTGAGGACTGGAACATGGTGATGTACGACGGCATCATGGCGTACGGCGGCCCCGTGTTCCCAGGGATGATCGTCTGCGTTTACTTTGTCATCCTCTTCATCTGCGGTAACTGTATCCTTCGTCTTATGCGTCTAGTGAGGTGTTCACTGACATCACAAACAGCGTTCCCCTCCACGCAGGAACATTTCTTTGTATTTATGCTATAGAATTAAAGGGTAATTGCGTTTTTCTTCAACCTGGACCCTATTTTCCCATGCATTGGTGTCTAAGTGACTAATTTGAACAAATATCTTTGAAACTGGTCCAGTATTGAGCGAGAACACTGTAAGCGGACTGTAATGTAACCCTATAGGTCAGATGTTCACCGTCAGTTAGCGTCCACTAAAAGTTCTGTTTCTGCCGCTGACAGACTCAGATTATTATTCTAAGTGTCTGACAACATTATGAAAGGATCCCTACAGAGATAAACCTTTTTGTTAAAGAGTAAGATCCTTTTAGTTTAACATGAGACAGCCCCAAAATCACCATCACCAAACCCACCAGACTCCATGTAAATAATCAGTACTTTTAGCGTATATAGAGCCAGCATATTTCCACATGTAAACGGGTGAATTAAGGGTTTATTTCAACCAGACCAGAGAGGTGATTGTTGGAACAGTGGAAAGACGAACCAAGATGGCTTTTGATAGTTTTATTTAGTTTCTGTCAACTTTGAATGAAGTGTGTTTTACGATGATAAAAGTACTGATTATTTAAATTGAGTCTGGTGGGTTTGGTGATGGTGATTTTGGGGCTGTTTCATGTTAAACAAAAAGGATCTTACTCTTTAACAAAAAGGTCTATCTCTGTAGGGATCCTTTCATAATGTTGTCAGACACTTAGAATAATAATCTGAATCCGTCAGCTTTCAATTGAAGGTGCACAATTGCCCGTTAATGTTATAATGCAGCTTGTTTTGCCACGGTCTCGGATTGAACTGGACCAAAGATCGTTGATACCATCAGTCACTTAGACACAATATCATGACAAAAAAAAGGAACTAAAGCCGGCAGATACATGTAGCGAAGTGGAAAAGGTGGATGTTGTTCTTAACGTGTCAGACATCCTGCTGAACGTCTTCTTGGCCATCGCTGTGGACAACCTGGCGGGGGGAGACGGAGACGACAAGAACAAAGAGTGAGTGATGGAGGGATGAAGGAAGGGAGGGTAGGAAGTTAGGAAGTGTCATGGTAAAAGGAAACAGAACAGGGATGGAAGGATGAAAAAAAGAGCAGAAAACGGGAAGAAATAGAGACAATAAAAGAACAGAGTGGTCTGTGATTATTTCCTGTTGTTATCCAGGAAGAAGACGGAGGAAGTGGCGGTGGAGGAAGCAGTCGGAGCACAAGAAGAAGAGGAAGAAGAAAAAGAAAAAGAAGTAAAGGTGAGAAACGGAGATCTGACTTTAATCTTTAAAGGTCCCATATTATAAAAAAAAAGTGAGATATCCATCTCTGTTCTGATTATAAAGCGGGTCGGGTCGTGCTGAATAAATACTGTGAACGTATCAAAACGCTCAAACTACCGTATTCAGAAACTGTGCCTGAGCCGCCAGGACTTCCTGTACATTGTGATGTCACAACTAAACTATATAACTCAACTCTTTGTTTATACAGCAGCCGATACCGAGTACCGTTACAATCTCTAAACGGCTGGCCTTGTTCCTCTTCCGCCGCCTATACTTGCTCGACAGAGAAGTTAATGTCACGTTGCTATGAGGTGGTATCAGGTGTGGTAATATCGGCGCAATTTTCTGATCACAAGTACAAATAAAAAACAGGGTACAAGCGGCCGAAATGGGTTTCCTCAGGAGGGTGGCTGGCGTCTCCCTTAGAGATAGGGTGAGAAGCTCAGTCATCCGTGAGGAGCTCGGAGTAGAGCCGCTGCTCCTTCAAGTCGAAAGGAGCCAGTTGAGGTGGTTCGGGCATCTGGTAAGGATGCCCCCTGGGCGCCTCCCTAGGGAGGTGTTCCAGGCACGTCCAGCTGGGAGGAGGCCTCGGGGAAGACCCAGGACTAGGTGGAGGGATTACATCTCCAACCTGGCCTGGGAACGCCTCGGGATCCCCCAGTCAGAGCTAGTTAATGTGGCTCGGGAAAGGGAAGTTTGGGGTCCCCTGCTGGAGCTGCTCCCCCCGCGACCCGACCACGGATAAGCGGACGACGATGGATGGATGGATGGAAGTACAAATAAATGCGCACGGCACCGGACCAATACCAGATACTGGCGTCGGTGTCGGCAGGGTGCGATTTTCTGCCATGGGATTTCCCTCTTTCTGGTCTACATATCCCTGCCTCTGCTGAATTATTAATAAAATCCACCCCTCAAAGGGATCAATGCTACTTCACCAATAGACCGTATATTATATACCTAAAATAGAAGTATTTTGCTGTAGCCTGAGCAGTCTATAGTGGCATAGCACGATACAATCCGAGCGGCAGTTGTTGGTTGTATTTAGTCACTACAGAGCTCCAGTACGCTGGCTACCAGCGGCAGTTGTTTAGCCGCCAATAGGTGACTGCAAGCCGGCTACAGGCACCGTCAGACGACGCTCCTTTCAGGGGCCGTGATAGTGGAGTTTAGTCAGAAAAAGTGAAAAAAGCAACGACAGTTAAGTTTAGACACCAAAATGACTCGTTAAGTTTAGGGAAAAGATTGTGGTTTTGGTATACAACACTCCTGAGGAACGAACAAGCGTTTCCTGGGTGAAAGTATTTTGTTTTTGACGCAAAGTAAAGATCTGCTCTTCGGCTCGAAAGCGCTGTGCTTTATGTTGACACCATGTTGTGCTGGTTCATTTTGAGATTATTTTCCATTGGATATTGTTCATGAAAAAGAGTATAGTGCCGAGTGGCACTATATCCACGGTAGTATTGGAAGGGGGGATTTCATTCTTGCATGTTTTGTATTGTTGTGCATTATCAAAAAACATCCGTCCCTCTGCTTTTTTTCACAAATCGCACCCTGGGTATCGGGACATCCCTAGATATGAGGTCGTATTTCCGGAACCGCTTTGGGGTGCTATTTTATGAAATGCTGCTGTGGGTCGTGTAAGAGTGTAGGAACAAACGACCCATTTCTTCATATGGTTTGGAGGACTTGTTGGTATATTCAGACAGACAGTATGAGGAAAACAAAACGTTTTTTGAACATAAAGCATTTAAACATGTTCTAGTAAAAACCCAAACTACAGGAACCTGAGAATGGACCTTAAATATTAATTCAATTCAATTTTATTTATAGTTTCAAATCCCAACAGGAGTTATCTCAAGACACATTACAGATAGAGTAGGTCTAGACCACACTCTATAATGTGCAGAGACCCAACAATTCTCCCTCAAGAGCCAGCATTTAGTGCGACAGCGGCGAAGAAAAACTTCCATTAAACAGACAGAAACTTCGGACAGACCCAGGCTCTTGGTGTGCGGCCTTCTGCCGCTGCCGGTTGGGAAACTGAGACACTGATACAGATATACAGACATGGAGAAATATGATGCATAATAATTACAGCAGTTGGTATAATGAACAGTGGCAGTTATAGTAGCAATAAAGATAATAGAATATGACTAGAACTAATAGTAGTAGTGGTGCAGGGAGTAGCAGGGCATAGAGCAGGACCACAGCATATTAAATGTGAGTCCGTCAGTCTGAAGCTTGTGTGTCTCTGCAGGTGGACATGGATGAAGACACCGAGTACGAGGAGGAAGAGGAGCCTCCTGAAGGAGAAGAAAGTCAGTTATCACCTAAAAAAATCACAAAGACATTTTGTAATTATTGTTCTACCCAGAGATGTTTGTGTTACAAAAAAAGGAAGTAAAGCACGCTCACTTCCTGGCTCTTTCAAAAAGGAGTTTGGCTGGCTGTTTATTTATGTTAATACTTGTAAGCAAACGCATAAAGAGAACAGTACAATTACATTAAAAGATATTGCATTGTTATTGCTATTTGAGTTATTTAGTTTAAATGAAACCGTATTAAGGTCGTAACATGATTTATTATTTAGTTATTTCTACATGATCAAATCATTTCTCTAAATGTCTTCATAATGACAAACGGCCGTCATTAAACAGCTGATTTGCGATCCGTTTTTAACCTATTTAAACCATCAGATCAAACAAGTTTGTCAAGTGAAGATAGAAACGTGATGAAATAAATTCAATCTTTAATTTCATTTATATTTTGGGTACTGTTCATTGATGAAAAGGTTATGGTGAACATTTGTATTCATGTTTAATAGCACACACACATCAGGAAAAAAACAGGAGGAGCATGTTACACTACGTGCACGATACTACTAAACACGTACGTGAGATCTCGTGAGACTTACATTAACTACGGCAACACTCTGCGGTCAAAACAGTATTAACAGTACAACGGTCTACAGGTACTTCACATGAAAAATAGCTTGTGTAGAAACAAAACAATTCATTCATAATTCCATAACAAAAGAAGGAAACTTTAACATTTTTGAGGCGATAAATCAGAAGATGTCTCTCTTCCTCTTCTTCTCTCCTCTTCTTCTCTCTCTTCTCTTTCCTCCTCTCTTTTCCTCTCCTTTTTGTCAGATGAAATCCCGTTAAAGATGACAGACCTGGTTCCTCCTAAAGAGAAGGTTCTTCCAATCCCAGAAGGCAGTGCGTTCTTCTGCCTCAGCAACACAAACCCGTAAGTAGTAGTATTTATTTAGTAGTAGTTTGTAATTATTTTTGGACAATAAAATCAAGGCAACAGGAACACAACAGGGAAAAAAAGAAAGATTGTGAAGGTGAGATTAAGAAAACCCCTAAGGTAACAAGCATGAGTCATAAAATAAATGAAAAGAATATGGATATAATGAGGATGTGTGGACTTGAGTGTGTATGTGTGAGAGGTTATGAGAGACAGGAAGGCCAAACTGAGTCAGATATGAACAGTTTAGATCCGTACAGACAGTTAAGATAGTTTTGGAGTCTGACTACACACACAGTCGTGTTTCCATTCACATATTTTTATGCACATTTTGAAGTACTGCATTAGAAAAGCTGGATGGAAATGAAGGTGTTTTCTTCCTTTGTTAATAGGTTGATGCTCAATGAGATATGGAAACGATTTTGCCAAATTAGATTCGATTAAATTAGATGATTAGATTATTTAGATTAGATTATTGATCCCAAATTGGGACATTTCAGTGCTACAGCAGCAAAACATAAGACACACAGCACACATACAGAATATCTAAGAAATAATGAATAGGATAAAATACAAGAACAACTATTCAAAAATAAAGATCAAAAATACAAAAGAAGGAATGTACAAACGTATATACAAGTTGCACATAAAATGTTAACTAACAAATAAAACTACATAGTATTTATAAAGATGTAAGTAAAACCTATGTTTGTGCAAGTTGCACTTAGCGCAGTATTGTGATGTATCTATGTTTTGGCGTAGCGAACATTTAATTGACAGTACCGATCAGCTGTTTCCTGCCAGCGTCTTCTCGGATATTCCCATAACGTGTCTTTGTCTCTGAATACTAGCTGACGTTAAAGAACATTGAACAAAAATCCTGAAGACCGCTCTCCATTTGTCTCTCATAGATGGTTAAATCCCCCAGGAAGTACGCCAGGCTTTGAAGCAAATTTAACATAGCAAACCAAACAGTGGAATTACAACATTTGTGTCCGTCACGTGATGCCCTCTGGCCCAAAAAGACTTTTTCCCACCGACTTAACATGGCGAAAAAGACTTCTGTAAATCAGTGATTACATTTTTTTGACTGTCACAATCCCCACAAAATGACTCGTTTCACTATCAGAATTTGATCCATTAGATCCGAGAGGACGATTAAATCATTTAATCCCCATTCAAGTTAGTGGAGCGCTAAACGGGAAGTAGCCGGCTCGGCCGGCAGGGGTTTCTAGTGCACCCGATTTATGGGCCACACAGTGCGGAAGCAGCACCAATCATCCGGGTAATTTTATATTTGGAAGATAAACCTTTATGGCTTCATGCGCCACTGAGCAACTCTCATAGGAAATAACAGGGATCAGCCTCGAATGCTGTATCCAGGTTTCATACGACATCCATGGGTTAGATGTTCAAGGCGACTTCTACTCTGTTTACTGGGGATGTAACGATGCATCGTGAATCGGTTGAAAATGGATCTAAATGTGTGAAGATTACAAACGGTTGAGATAAAAAACATGAATCGCGATGCAGCTTTTAAACAGGCTAGGGCGTAATCTGCTTTAGATTTCACTTGTTTGACTTCAGACGTCACTACGTCTTCTTAGTTTTTTTAATTGAAGAGATTTTTTTGGGATTCTTACAGCCAGTATGGTCTCGCATTGCCAGACCTTCCTCCACAGCACTGCGGAGGAAGGTCTGGCTAGTCAACACACAGCATTCTGGGATGGGAGAAAAACTTGGCACACCAAGAGCCTGGGTCTGTCCGAAGTTTCTGTCTGTTTAATGGAAGTTTTTCTTCGCCGCTGTCGCACCAAATGCTGGCTCTTGAGGGAGAATTGTTGGGTCTCTGCACATTATAGAGTGTGGTCTAGACCTACTCTATCTGTAAAGTGTCTTGAGATAACTCCTGTTGGGAAAAACTGAAATTGGCATTTCTTTAAACCAATCACAATCATCTTGGGCGGTGCTAAGCACCGGACAGAGCCACGGTGCCTCTGCAAAATAGCCTCGAGAAGGAACTTGTTTTGGTGGAACATGTTTACGTTCAAAAGTAGTTTTAGTCGTGCAACAGAAAACTCAGATTGGACAGATAGTCTAGCTAGCTGTCTGGATTTACCCTGCAGAGATCTGAGGGCCAGTTAACCATAGTCCTCAGAAATCCACCAGAGGTTAGAACGCCAACACTAAGACAGAGGAAGGTAACGGACATTCGAAGCAATCCCGGAAATTAACCGTCGTGGATATAGCCAGTAATGCGTAGCCTATCGCACCAACATCTGACCAAACTACAGCCGAGTTACAACCAAGCTACAGCAGAGTTTATTTGCTCCTAAGTCGTTCTCTCTGTCTGTCTCTCTCTCTCTCTCGCTCTCTGTCTGTCTGTCTGTCTGTCGCTTTCTCTCTTTCTGTCTGTCTGTCTGTCTGTCTGTCTGTCTGTCTGTCTGTCTGTCTGTCTGTCTGTCTGTCTGTCTGTCTCTCTCTCTCTCTCTCTGTCTGTCTGCAGTATCCGTGTGGCCTGTCACACTCTGATCCACCACCACATCTTCTGCAACCTCATCCTAGTCTTCATCATCCTCAGCAGCTGCTCATTGGCTGCCGAAGATCCAATCAGAGCCCACTCCTTCAGGAACAACGTGAGTCTCAAAGCAGATCTTCTGCTTTCATCTTTCTGCTTTCTGACATCTTATTGATCATCTTTATTGTTCATATTTTGTTTCATTTGGACTCTTTCCCACTCTGTTCTGCAACTGCTGCACAACAGTTTCCCTCTGGATGAAGTTGTATCTTACGCTGCTGTTTACGTTTGATGAAGTTCCTGGTGTGGGGAAGAGTCCCTAATCACTAATAGTCAAATCACTAAAGTTACAACTGAATGTACTCAAGAAAAAAACTAGCATTGGGGCTAAGCTAACGATGAAAGGAAGTCAAAACTGAGGTAATAGAAGGGGAGGCATTTGAGGGCTTATGGGACAAACTCAGAGCTGAGTGTTGCCCAGCGACTTCTCATCTTGATGATGTCGTCCACACCTCTGTGGTTTGAGCTGGGGGCGGGGCTTCAGCAGATTACACAGCAGAAGTGGGTCAGTGACTAACCGGGTTAAAGAGGGAAACACGTGGAAACACACGGAGAGAGAAAATCACCAGTTTACTGTCTGATGCTGAGAAAACTGTACACACACACACACACGCTGTGCAGCAGCTGGCTTCATGCAAGACATAGCAATTAGCAGCAGCTGACGAAAGAAATGACTTCTAACATATAATCAACACACATACTGTATAACACAACACACACAGACACACACACACACAGGGATGTTAACGCTGTAATTGCCGCCTCTGTTCTGGATAAAAACCGGCATATTTCCCTAGTTTTAACAGTTATATGTTAATGAAGATTCAGTTAAAATCCTAATCTGGACCTGAGTGTATCTGTTTACTATTGCTGTGTTTATACGATGTTGATGAATCAGAAAACAGTTTATTGCCACAGTAGTGGAACTACATGGAATTTGCCTTAGTGATTGGGTGCATACATACAAACATATTTAATATTAAAAAGAATAAAAAATAAATACAGAAACAGAGACAAATATATTCAAAATAGCTGTTAAGTAGTGAATGCACTGTGTGCAATGGGCAGATGTATCAAAAAAACTAAATTGAATTCAGTATTTGTGTTTGTTTGTGTAGATTCTGGGTTATGCGGACTACGCCTTCACCTCCATCTTCACTGTTGAGATTCTGTTTAAGGTAAAAATCCCCTTCAGTTTGGATGAAATAACTCTTTTTATCATCTTTTCTTGATTTAATGCTGACGTTATCTCTCTGTGTGACAGATGACAGTCCACGGAGCGTTCCTCCATCAGGGCTCGTTCTGCAGAAACTGGTTCAACTTGTTGGATCTGCTGGTCGTCAGCGTCTCACTGGTCTCCTTCTTCCTTCAGTCAGTATCAAATCAACATTAGCAGCCTTGTTAGACACATATAAACCAGTGTCACCAGTTAAAATAGTCTCTAGAAGGAACTTGTTTTGCACCCCGCAAAAGAAAACTCCACATACAATATTACATGAAGTTAACTGTTTAAACAATACAGTAAGGTGAGCTATTTAAATTAGCTGATACATGGTTAAACCTCGTTAGCTCTTACCAGTGTATCTCCGTGTGTACTTCGTCCTCAGCAATCCCACCAATCGGTCCCAAAACGTCCCAGTTAGAGAGGAAATGCCCTAAACATATTCTTTGTAAATCTTTACACTCATTCCCTGAAAGAACCAAGCAGACCTGACTTGTTGCACCTCCACATCTTCTTCAAAACTTGCCATTTTCAGATG